>QFAX02000689.1:0-367540 GCA_003412495.2 Echium plantagineum
TAAAAGCACTTAATTTAGTTTAAGAGTTTGCACTTAGCTTCTACAATTTTCTCTTCAAAAGTCCATATTTTTTGTGACTAATTGCCCTTGGGTTACGCCCTATTTACAAATCAAATATGAATTAACAGCTAAAATCACTCATATTGAAAGTTTAGGTGCCAAATTGCAATTTAAGTGCCTATTTGAAATCTTGGAAATTCATGTGGTTATTTGAAATAATTTCGGATGTTCATGTGCCTAGATGAAAAAATTAATAATAAATGGTAAATGTTCCTGACCATCACTCATGTTTCACTCCATTTATCATTCACTCACTTGTTTTTAACATTTTCACATTCATTGACTCGTCTTCTTAATAGTTTCATCCACTTATTCCGTTAAGTTTCTGCTGAGTCTACAGATAGTCAAATTAATAGACTAATTGGATAAGACCATAACTAGAAGATGACTGAGTCAATAGGATCTCAAACACAAATGAGTAAATAGTGAATAGAGTGGAAGATGAGTGATACCATGTTCATTTGCCATATATATTCCTCAATTACATTCGCCTTGGAGAATTAGTAGTTTTAAAAAATTTGATAGTTTTCAACAATTAAAATCTAAGAACATTTTTCAACAAAATTCTAACTAATAGACAATTAAAACGGGGTTTAACCCAAGATCTCGCAGTGAATATATTTTCTCTTTTTGCAGAAGCGGGAAGGTTCAAGAATTATCAAGTTATAATGTGTTAGAAGTACCAGAATGTGGAGACAACCCGTGCAGTAAATAGATCCTAACGAAAATTGTTGCACTTTAGTGCAAGAATTTTCTTCTCATTGTAAATGTTTATTTTAGTACAAGATGCTTACTCTCTGGCAATAGAAAAGAGAATTAGGTGGAGTCAAGTATGTAATTTTAAATTTTCTAATTGCACGTTTAATAGATTATATCATTAAAGAGAATTCTTGTAGTTGTGTTTCTATTTATAAGTTGTGGATTGTATCGGAACAAAATTTGTTTTGTTTTGGCAAAGTATTTTTTTTTTTGGATAAATAGTACTAGCAAATATATTGATACTAACCAAGTAGGTAACAAAGTAATTTCGTTGATGGTAAAAATATCGAAACGTAAAAAATTATACATAATAAATATAAAGAGACCGGCGAACTATTCCAAAACACATAAAAAATTGAAAACTTTTGCGAAAGAACTAGTCTAGGATCAGGGACGAAACCATGATGAAATTTAAGGGGGTCATAATTTAAAATAATTAAATAAAGGGGGCACAATTTAAAAATGAGAAGGCAAAATAATAGAAGAAGAAGAAGAATAAAATACAAAAAAACGCAACCCTGGTCTCCCTTGTGAAAACAAGGAGACTATGCCAACTGCTCCAACTTATTTATTTGTTTAAGTATACTTCTTATATTATATCTATTAATTTTAGAAAACTAGGACGGGGCACTACCCCTGGTTCCGTCACTGTCTAGGATGTTTATCATGTAATGAGAGAAAACTGCCGAAATAGTCTCCGATAGTGGGATCGAATTGTACTTTAGCCCTCCATAGTTACACGGTTGCATTTTAGTCCCCCGAAAGTGGCCAAAAGGTTGCACTTTAGTCCCCAGGTCATGTTTCCAATAAAGTTGGGGTCAAAACACAATTTTTAACAATTATGGGGCAAAACACACGATTTTTTATGGGTTGTTTTCCAATAAAGTCTACAATTATGGGTTAGCTAATGGACAAACTATCATATAATGGTTGCCGAAATAGTCCCCGATAGTGGGACCGAATTGTTAAAAATCATGTTTTGACTCCATAATTATAAAAATGATGTTTTGACCCCAACTTTATTGGAATGGGGACTAAAGTGCAACCTTTTGGCCACTTTCGAAGACTAAAATGCAACCGTGTAACTATTTGGGGTTAAAGTGCAATTCGATCCCACTATCGGGGACTATTTCAACAATTTTCTCTGTAATGCTAATATAATATGTCAAATGATCCTTCGGAAACTTTCCTTAGATAGGAGTCTACGTAAGAATGTCCAAATAGCTATGCCAAATACTTTATCTATTTCACTATACTTGATGTTTGAATAAAAAAAACATTTTATTAAGGAAAGGGAAAAGTTTACTAAGATCTCCTCAAAATTAAAGTAAAAGGTTTTCTGAACTACTATTACTTTATTGAAGGGGTAAAAATGAGAAAATAGCCTTAAAGTTGCATTGAAACTATAAACAATCAAGTATTTGAAAAGTTAAAAAATTTGTGAACAATCAAGTATAGTAAAACAGAGAGAATCTATACTATATATAAAGTGGGAAGACCTCTAATTGTTGGTGAAGCCTAAATGATCATTGAGTTATGCCACGTGTTATATGGTGGTTTTTTAAAAGATTAAAACACAAAAAAGAATGAAACTACCACTATCATATGTCACTTGTCAAATTTTAATAACTAACTCAAAAATAATTATCTATGATTTTGATTAGAGTTATAATTAATCTATATATATACTATTTGTAATGTTTAAGGCCTATAATTTTTTGTAATTTTAAATATAAAGAAAATAATTATTATTAAAATAACATAAATCTTTCGCACAGACAAGACTGTGCTAAAACAACTAGTAGTATTTAATTGTTGAAAACTAACAATTTGTTAAAATTACTAATCGAACTTAACATTGTATAGCGATTGGATTTAATAAACTATCAATAATTTTTGAATGGGGAATGTACACAATTGTACTTTTTATTCATGCTTACTAATTTTTCTTTTTAAATCCATTGATATTTGATGATTATAACCTATTGAATATAAGCATGAAATGGTCACTCAAAGTTAAGGTTAATTACTGGAATGATCCCAGTAAATGGAGGTTTGGTGTGGTCTGATCTTCGAAAGTGGTACTGTTGCGGATATGGTCCATAAAAGTGTGTATAACAGTGTATTTGGTCCCTAACCCGTAACATTGACGGTTTTCGCCGTGAATAACGAAGTTTTGGGGCAAAAATGAAACTTTTAAGAAGTTGGTTACCTTAATGAAACTTGGGGGACAAAATGATTAAATAACCCCCGATATTTTGATACACTTTTTTTTTTTTTTCATTTTCAATCTTTTTTTTGAAATCTTTTCGATTGTTTTTCCTAGTAAAAAAAGTTCGATTTTGGTAGTTGTTTTAGCAAAAAGTTTCTGCTTTGGCAAATATGTTAGAATTGAAAAAAGTTCGGTTTTTATACTTTTTTGTCAAACAACAATCAAAATAAAAAATCGAACATTTTTTCCAAAACCAAAAGTTTTCTCTAAAACAACTACCAAAATCGAACTCTTTTTATGAGGGAAAAAAATGAAAAAAAATCGAAAAAAGTGTATCAAAATATTGGGGGAAGGGGTAATTAGTCATTTTGCCCCTCCAAGTTTCATTAAGGTAACCAACTTCTCAAAAGTTTCATTTTTGCCCCAAAATTTCACTATTCATGCCGAAAACCGTCAATATTAATGGATGAGGGACCAAACTGCATTATTATACACACTTTCAGGGACCATTTCCGCAACAATGCCACTTTCGAGAATCAAACTGCACCAAACCCCCACAACCGGTGTAATTGAATCCTGCCATTTTGGGGTCCCTTAATAACGCAAATTTCAAACGGGATTTATTTACAGATAAATTAAACATAAAACTTCAAATTAATATGCTTTCTTTACGGTTGGTTTGATGCAAACTCAATACTAATAACATTGTTGATCTTTATAAAACAAATATATCTAAAACTTTATTATTAAGACTAAATAATGTTTATTGATTTTTATATACAAATATAATACTTTTTGTTTAAAGGAATGAAGTTATACCAAAATGATATTTAATAGACATTTTTTTAAAATGAGAGTAAATGTAGATTGTAAATGTATCGTTAAATATTATTTTATCTATTTGGTGATTTTTTATACAAATGTAATATGTGTGCGTGGCAAAGTACGTGTGCAACTTATAACATGCGTGCATCTCATATGCAAATTACGCCGCATCTTGCAATTAAGTGAATGCTAATATTAAGGATGAAGTAAAAGGTCATAGATTATGTTGCTACACTTGTATCTGCTAGTTGCACTTGTTCATTTATAAGCAATTTTTTGTTGTTAAATTTGAGTGGATTGCATATGTGTTTGTTATTTCAAAACTTATAGGGATAAAGAATGTAGTATTACCTAAACAGGATGGTTGTTATATTTATATTTTGGATAAAAATATCAACCATCACCTATGTTTCACTTTTTCACTATTCACTCATTTATGTTTTATATGGTTTCATTCACTCACTCGTCATTCAAAAAAAAGTTCCAATTGCTTAGTGGCATAATTATAATTTTATTCCTTTTTATGGCAAACTAGTAATTTCACATATATTTTGTTATATATAAAATTTTGAAATGACTATTTTCCCCACCTTAAAAACTCTACCACGTTTACAAATAGGGGCATAATCATAATTTTATTCCTTTTTGGTTTTTGTTTTTAGAAAAAATATATGTAAATGACTATTTTGCCCTTCCAAAAGTAAACGGGAGACAAAAATAGTTGACTACCCACCATTGATTGACCAGAATAGTTGACGGAACAACCACTTGAAATCGTTTTTGAAAGATGAGTGAGTGAATGGGATCATATGAAACATGAAAGTGAATGGTGAATTGAGTGAAACATGAGTAATTAATGACACCAAGATTGCTGAAAGTATCTAATATTTCCAGGTCGATCACCTTCATTTTATATGGACCATGTTACATCACTCAACTGCATTTTTTGGGAAAACTTGGTCACTAGGCCGTTTTGAAAGATTTTGGGCGCATTTTGTAAGTTTTTAGCAAGGGTAATTTGTCCATTCATATTTATACATTTAATCCTCGTATTTTTAATTTTTTTCTTTTTTTTAAAACTTTTTTATCTATTTTAAACTTTGTTTCTTTTTTTTTTTTTTTTTCGTTTTTTAAAAAAATTTGTTTTGGTTTTTGTAATTTTTTCTTCTTTATAATTTTTTAAAAAAAAATAAAAAAATTTTTTTAAAAAAATAAGAAAAAATGAAACAACAAATCTTTAAAAAAATGAATTTTTTGAAAAAAAAAAATTTAAAAAAACGTAAAGAAATTATAAAAAATATGATGATTAAATATCTATAAATATGAACGGACAATTAACCTCGTTAAAACTTACAAAATGCATTCAAAATCTTTCAAAACGGACCAAGACCAAGTTTTCTAAAAATAATGCAGTTGAGTGATCTAACATAGTCCATTTACAATGAGGGTGATCCACCTGAAAATATTAGCTACTTTCACTGATCTTTGGTACCATTATCCCTTTTTTTTCTTGATGATATTTATGTTTTGCTAATATTTTCTTATATATTAAATGTACAAAAAAATTAATATAAACAAAGTATAAATTCAATTCAATCATTGTAATTATAGAATATTGTTTTAAGTTATTAATTATATTTTTCAGCTCTAGTAAGGTAATTGTATCCAAATAAATTAATAATTTACCTATATTCACTTGCAATTTCATAACGAAAATTAAATTCACCCCAATCCAAACACATCGTAAAATTTAAGTAACAAATAATTCCTCGAGACATCCTCGTCCACATTCACAAAATGCTACTCTGCACCAAACTAGGATAATGCTCCCGCTTCTGCTTATTTCGCTAATAAATTCTGCATTTTTCGACATGATATTCAACAAAATTAACCAAAAGTCCTAGTCTCATCATACTTTTTTCAGCTTCGTCTGATGAATTTTACCTTTTGAACTCGTTTTTGTTGTAAAAATGGAAAATTTGAATCTTGTCACCACCAGAAACTCTATATTTGTTTGTGTTTTCGGGTACCCTTTTCGATTTTGAGTCCAAGGAGACCAAGAAGTGTAGCATTTGGTAGAAAACAGAGGAGTTTTAGAGTTTGTGCATCAAAAGATGAGGCTGTATTTGACCAATGGGACCAAATGGAGCTCAAGTTTGGTAGAATGATTGGTGAAGACCCTAAACTCACTCTCGCCAAGGTTTGGTTTTTATTCTTACAGATACTGTTTTAGCTTTAATGGGTTTTGTTTGCTTGTCTTTTTTTTTTTTGCTAATTTATGTGATTCTTGATATACCTGAATTTCATTTGCTTGTTAAAGTATATGGGGGGTGGGGGGGAGGGGGGGTTAGTTTTGATATCTATATAATAAATCATGATGGATCATCACTAGCTAGTGCCTATGCATCTTATTTGTTGTGATGTAGTAGGTGGTTGCACCGGAGTCTTGGGTCGACCGGAAACACAGCCTACCTGTTGTCGCAGGGGCAAGGCTGCATACTGTCCGACCTCCCCTTATCTTGCTTAGGCAGAAGCCTCTTCTTCAACGACATTGGGGCATAGTTTTTGTGTAAAATAATGTGTAGTAACATTCTCCGTGATTTGGGATAACTCCTAAGTAGATCAGCTTGATTTGATATAATCTTTTTGAACCTGGGTTACTAATGTAATCTGATTTTCTCTTGGAAATTAGATTCCTTGATTAAGTTCTTGATGTCACTGTATTGACATTAGCAGCTTACTTTCACCTTAAATTTGTGTGGAGTTCGGTTCGTCCTGCTTTTAGCTTGCACCTTGTTGAGACTTGAGACATCATTAAATTCTAATCACATACCATCTTCGGGTGGGAAAAAGTTATAGCTTTATGTTATCTTTTATAAATTGTTACTGGAGTGCTTTCTATTTATTCTGCTGAACTACACACTTTCTTATCATTTGTGAAAAGAAACTACGTTGATCAACAAATTTTGTTTGTAATGGCTACCTTACTAATAACACCTAATGGGATTGTGGAAGTTTTCCCGATTTCTCATTTTATTGTTTTTTGGTTTAGAACAGATAAAGGGTCGAAAGTTGAATCCTGATATGAGCTACTTGGAGATTGAGAAAACTTATGGTAAAAAGGTGAATGATATAGAGGAGGTACCATTCGATGTCAATGATAAAAGGTCTTCCCAATCATCAAATGGATTGAACTTGGTTAGGCCTGTACTTAAGAAGGGAGTTAAGTTTGAAGTTGATAACAAACCAAAAGAACTGGGTTCGAAGAGGGAGAATAAACCAGCTAACAAGAGTGGTAATTATGGTAAAGCTAGTGTTCCCAACGTAATATTACGGAAACCAACCGTCTTTCAGGATGATGCTGTTGTTGAAGACAGATTCTCAAGGTTAAGAATGCAACCAAATCTTTCTCTAACTATGGGGAGAGGACTCCAGAAAGAACGGTTTACTGATATTACGTTGCTGAAAAGACCCGAGCTAATAATCAAGCCTGATCATGTGGAAGATACTAGTCAATTTGGTGATGCCCCTACTGGAGTTGATGAAATTGAAGAAAATAACATGAAAGGAACTCCTGTTTCTAATGAAACGAACATCGAGCAGACACTCCTAAGAAAACCCAAATCAAGTAGTGAAGCGAACATCAAGCTGACAATCAAGCCTGATCATGTGGACGATACTAGTCAATTTGGTGATGCCCCTACTGGAATTGATGAAATTGCAGAAGATACCATGAAAGGAACTCCCGTTCCTAATGAAACGAACATCGAACTGACACTCCTAAGAAAACCCAAATCAAGTAGTGACGAAGTAGTAGAGCATACTGAGGATAATTCCATGAATGGCACCCTGGATGGTACTATTATCGACACTACTGATTCACTAAGTGATGCAAGGAGTGACGGTGAACCTCCGAGTGAAGTTAAGGAAGAGGGTGTTGCGAGGGGAAATGACTTAGCAAAAGGTAACAAATTTTGCTTATGGTGAAATTTTGAATGTGTCGTTTTCCAACAAAAAACTTCATACTCCACCAATGAAGCTGATTGTAATAACATTTTATTATTATTTTCTAAGGAGTACAGTCAAATAACATGCAATACAATCAAGAATCTTCAAACTCAAATATGCCATCCACGGCCATTGGATCAAATCCTGGCATAGCTACTGATGCTGCATTGCTTGGGAAACCAAAAAGGTGCCGGTCATTCACATTTTTTTTCTTCTAATTTCTCATTGCTAATACTGTTCTAAGTACATTTATTTATAGATTTGACCAACCTGTTAGAGAAGCACCATATAATTCCAGAGAAGAAAAGATACCCATGACTGTCGAAAGTCATGTGAATCCAGTAGAACTTGCGAACTTTCTTGCTACATCTCCTGTGAAGGTTGGAATTTTGTGGATTTCTAGAACTTTCTGTTGTTAGGACTTCTTATGTGAAGCCTGAGTGTTGTCACTTGTCACTATTTAGGAATACGAGGATGGTGACTGGACCAGGGTTGAAGATCTTGCTAAGACAGGAGGGAGAGAAGAGTTGAACTAATTAGTTCCAGCACCAGAGGGTTTGTCGTAAGTCCATCTATTTATTATTAGCGTTCTTTCAATTGAGTGATCTTTCTGGAAGTTTTAGATTAAGATTTGTGCACATCTGTTCTTGGATAATTTGACATGTTCTATGTTTTGTTCAAAACACTGCAGGTATCTGTTGGTTCTTTGGTAGGGTTTCTTCCATACCGAAATCTTTCTGCCAAATGGAAGTTTTTGGCATTCGAGTCATGGATGAGAAGTAAAGGCTTAGACCCAACTATGTACAGGAAAAATTTAAGTGTAATTGGAAGCATTGAATCGACTAGCCAGAATATTAATCCTGAATCAAGTCGAAATGAGTCAATCAATATTAGAGCCGAGAAAACTATTTCCTCAGATATGGAACTTGAAGAACTTCTTAAGATTTACGAACAAGAAAAGCTCAAATTCCTCTCATCCTTTATTGGTCAGGTTGGATTAGACGAATTAGTTACCACAGCAAAATCCATTTTAATACATAGCATGACTAACGTTACATCTGAACCATATTTTTGCAGAGAGTTAAGGTAAATGTGGTTGTGGCTGACAGAAAAACTAGGAAGCTAATATTTTCCGTAAGGCCAAAAGAAAAGGAAGAATTGGTTAACAAAAAGAGAAGTCTAATGGTTAGAATATTCATCTCTGTCCCTATCATACTATTTATTTCGAGCATTTCCTTTCTCATGAGATAGATATTGTGGTTCAAATGGCTTCTTGTTTTTCCTTCAGGCTAGACTTAGTGTCGGAGATGTGGTTAAGTGTCAGATAAAAAAGATAACTTATTTCGGTGTCTTTGTCGAGGTACAATTCCAGATTATTATGCGTCTTTCTCGATTATACAGATTTTCCATTAGTCCGTTAGTGCAAGTTGATAAAATACATATTTATCTCTATATAATAGGTTGAAGGTGTGCCTGCGTTAATTCACCAATCAGAAGTTTCATGGAATGCCACTTTAGATCCTGCATCTTTTTTCAAAATTGGCCAGGTACCTAATGAGAAGTTCAAGTCCTATTTGTTTGTAGCAAACATCATGTACTGGGTGTATATGAGTCGTCAGCTCTTTTCACATAACGGGACCTGTTTGTTAACTTGTAGGTTGTGGAGGCCAAAGTTCACCAATTAGACTTCTCAGTGGAACGCATCTTTTTGTCACTAAAGGAAATAACGGTAATCTAAATATGAAATCCTTGACAAAGAAGTTTTTAAGTGATTGATGCTTGAGATATCAACCTGCCTTTCTTGCTCTGCCAGCCAGATCCACTTATGGAGGCCTTAGAAGCTGTGGTCGGTGACAATGATAATATCGGCGAAAGGCTTGAAGCTGCTGAATCTGATGGAGAGGTTCGTCCTCTTTTTCAAATGATTTGGACGAGATTTTTCTCTAATTTCTTGAATTCAGTGCTGGCAGTGATGGCTCCTATTATGCAGCTCTACTTGAATGATTTCCTTAACATGTCTCTTTCCAGAAGCTCATCTTACTCTTTCAATTTGTGCCATGAAAGTTGAACGTGGCATTATCTTTCATTATAGAAGACATTCTCTTTTCGTACTATCTGCATGTATATGAGTTTATAATTATATTGACATTAAAATATTTTGGATATGTCTGACAGTGGGCTGAGGTTGAATCTCTTATTCAAGAATTACAACAATTTGAAGGAATTCAATCTGTTTCAAAAGGACGATATTTCCTGAGCCCCGGTTTAGCTCCAACATTTCAGGTACCACTTACTAACTAAGCTTGTCAAGCTTTCACACTCTACAGATAGTACGCAAATATATATATCAGAAAGGAGACATTTTGCGTATGCCCAAACCCCAAACAGATATAGTTTGGCAAGCATTGACGAACCGAAGTCACAGTGATCAGTAATCATCTAGGACTGAAGCCTGTTAGACCATCATAAATGGTATTTTAGATAATATATAGGATACGTGAAACTTGATGATACAGTTAATTATGATGATTTATTATATCCTCTTGATAAAGTAGGTTCCTACTTTTGTGGGATTGTAGTGGAGCAACTTGACATTCTCAGTGATAGCAGTGTGAGGGATCAAGTTAATGCTGGAAATGAATCGAGTCCAGCCAGGTACTGGGGTACCTGTACTGTCTCAGCTACCATCAATGAGCCAAATATCGGCTTGGCTCATTAACAACGTTCAAAGTTTAGCTCGTACAACAGTCTGAACTGAGCGAGCCAACAAGCCGATTGTCCTGGGCCTGGTGCCAGCACTAGTTATACTAACGTAGTGACCCTGTGACCCACTCATTGCACATCGTTCACATAGTTTGCTAGCATACTTAATTGAAACAAAATGGGAAATCTCTTTTGTTATACTATTGTTGTTTTGAAAGCATTATCTAGACTAAATATTGTAATAAAGGTTGGTTCTTTTTTTATGACGAACACTGTTATATCTTTTAATTGTTACTTCTTTGTAGGTCTACATGGCAGCCATGTTCGAGGATCAGTACAAATTACTCGCTCGATCAGGAAACAGAATACAAGAGGTATATATTTGAAACAGTTGAGTTATTTTGCGAAGTTCTCATGATGCTCTAATTTTGACTTAATATGTTCCTGATCATGTTGGACTTCCAACGGTTTTGAAGTTTTTGCATATTGTTGACACGTAACTTTGTCCACGAGAGAACTACTGAATCCTCATGTTCTGGAATTCATAAATCTAGGCTTCTAGCTAAATAAAAGGAAACTTATAACTTAGGTTACCACTTTCTACAGGTTATCGTTCAGACATCCTTGAGTAAAGAAGAGATAAAGTCTGCTATCCTGACCTGCACCAACAGAGTGGTGTAGCGCAGATTGGCTCGCTCGCTATGTTTGTCTTCTCCCACAGAACTACTCCGCATTTCTTGAAGATGGTAGCCTTATATGACTACAAACTACGTATTTACCTGTAAAGTGGTGTATCCCAGATTGGCTCGCTCGCTATGTTGTCTTCTCTCACAGAATTCCGCGTTTCTTGAAGATGGTAGCCTTATATGATTACAAACTTATACTACTAATCAAGAGAACAGAACATAGTTTTCCAACAAAGGTATCATAATTTTGCCCTTGTAGACAAGTCCCAGCAATGTGCTGAATGTAAAATACTTAGTATACTTTTGGTGGCTTTGTTATTTTTTGAATTTTATCTTGTAGCAACGAATCTTTTTAATATTAATAGGATTCAATACTGCTTATTATAAATTTATGTGGTATTAATTTCATTCAATTCAAATTTTTTTAGAATTAAAAATTTTAAGTTTTTTGTTTAGAAAAGAAAAGAGATTATCTGAGATGCAATTCAATGCATATTTAAATGATTCGTCTATTTTTATTTTTAGATTAGAACTTCAATAGTGCTTTAGAGAAGCAAAGAATATTAAGTAATTTGTTCAATAATGCTTTTATAGCTGAAGTAAGAAATGTGTAATTTTAAGACTATCATGACAATTTAGAAAGTCATCATTCATTGATACATCAAATTATTCTTTCATCAAAGTACCAATATTTTATAATATTTCTACATTTCATTGTAAAAAGTATTTAAAAAAATAATTTATTTTTCTCTTTTCTCAACACCACTAATACATGCCTCAACATATATAATCTTGAAATATGTGTTAATATTATTTTTATCTTCTAAATAAAACAAATCAAATTTAGGTTTTGAAAAATAAAAAATTCTAATATAAGTTCTATTTTATTTTATATTGTATTATAGGCTAAAATAATACAAGGTGAACAAATTATTTGTACAAAATTGGACTTTGCAAAATACCTTTGATTGGTACCTCATTCCCTCATGTTCCCTTCTTTTCCATCATTTTCTCACCAATTTTGTATTATCAAAGGTGTTGATGAAGAAAGCTAGTCATATAGAAGACAACAAATGTTTTTAAGTAGACATTCCATCAACACTATGTTAAAAAATATGCCATGCATGTGGAAGACGATAAATTCGAGTCCGGCTCCTCTCCAATTTCATTCCCTCATGTTCCCTCATGTTCCCCTCTTTTCCATCATTTTCTCACCAATTTTTGTATTATCAAAGGTGTTGATGAAGAAAGCTAGTCATATAGAAGACAACAAATGTTTTTAAGTAGACATTCCATCAACACTATGTTAAAAAATATGCCATGCATGTGGAAGACGATGAGATGAACACAATGAGGGGGAATGAAATTGGAGAGGAGCTTGACTCATAAGAATTAGCTAAGAGTTTATCAATTTCATTGAGAATGGAAAGGGGAATTTGAAGACTCCCATTGGGTAGAGAAGGGTTGAAATGAGAACATATTTAATGAGTGATTTTCCTAGCAAGGTTGAAAAACTTCTAGCTATCTTGTTTTTTATTTTGTCGACAATTTCTGCAAAAAAAAGTCTTCCCAAGTGATATGTGAGGATCGATAGAAACTCCAAGATAATTTCGAAGTTATTAGATTCCAGTATTTTAAGTTTGCTAGAGATATTGGATTTAATATTGGCTAGGGTTTTAGGACTATAAATTGATGGAGAACTTATTAAAGTTGATAATTTGTCCTAAATCGTAACAGAAGTTATCTACGGTTTGACAAAAGGTGGAGATGCTTTTATTATCAAGGAGAAGGAAGAAGTGGCTGTCATCCGTAAAGAGTAGATGACTAATTTCAAGGCCATTTCTTACGATAGATATTCCCTTAAGATTTTTGTTGAGTTGATGATTTGAAATAGAGGCTCATAGGGCTTCCATACATATTGCAAAAAGCAGGGGAGATAGAGAGTCTCCTTGTCAAAGTCCACATGTGGGATTAAAAAGTTGAGTGGCACAACCATTGACCAGAACAGAAAATTGGACCATTGTGATACATTCTTTAATGAGCTGAACACAATGAGGGGGAAAGTTAGTTTCTTAAGGACAACAATAAGGAAATCCCAACTAGTGCGGACAAAGGCTTTATTCATGTTTATTTTGATTCCAGCCACTCCAGTTTTCTTGCCTTCATAATGGTATATTGTGTGAGTCAGCTCTTGTGCTAAATTGATATTATTCTGAGCTCATCTACCATTAGTGAAACCATTTTAAAAGGAGAAAGGAGATCAGACAGGTGAAGTTTCAGTCTATTGACAAAAAACTTTAGAGGCAATTTTGCACGATACATTACAAAGGCTGATATGTCTAAAGTCTTTAAGATAATTGGGATTAGGCTTTTTAGGAATCAGAGTAATCAAGTTACTGTTGGAATATCCCGGGGTTGCAAGACACAATGAACTACGATAGTTCATATGTCTAGAAAACCCTAATTCGTTGATCGTTAGAACTTACACAATAGAACTAGCTCATAGAAGTATATGTTTAAAGATAGTGTGAATATGCTACAACTAACATAATCAAAGAGTGTGGCTACAAAGATATACCTTTGAAGCGTGAGCGGAAGCGATATGATCTTCAAGTGCTTATCCCCACACCTTGCTCCTTGCTTTCTTCTTGAAGAAATTTCTATCACCAAGGTGATATGGAACTACTATGAAATAGTCCATACCAATACCTTAGATAGCAATAAGACACACTTGGACTAGTGTGTGTTATTGAGGAGTGTGTAGTCTAACTACTATAGCAAACTATAGAACAATTTCTATACTCTAACACTTAGAGTTTTGCTAGAGGGTTTGAAGATGAAGTGTGTGTGTTTGTTTTTTTGTTCTCTAACAAGAGTTGTGTGATACTTAGCTTGATCTCTACCCATTCTATATCTAGATGATGAAACACATTATACACTAAACAAACACATTAACCATGCATATGGTTAATGCCTCTTGGTCCATGGAAGATTCTCTTACAAGAGTTCTTCCCAAGTCTTACAAAGCCTTCCCAAGGCATAAAGTAGCCACCAAGATGTCAACTATTCATGATGATGGAATTAATTAATCTTAATTAATTAATTAAATCATATCTTATTTAATTAATTCATTAATTAATTAAATCATTTCAATAAATGATAATATATATATATATATATCTCACATATATATATACATAAACCCCAAATGGTGTGTCCGGAACCAATTCCGGGCGCACCATCGGTTCGGTCGGGACACGATCTCGATCGAACCGAAATTCCTCAATATGGATCAAATCCCTTATTCACTTTCGGGTCACTACTCGAAAGTATCTTCGGTAATTGTTACGTGTGTGACCTCATAGCCCGAGTAACGAAAGCATCGGGATTCATCGTATAAGACCGTATACACGAATCCCGAAGATCATCGTGAGAGCCTAGTCTGCCATTCGATGACCCCCGGCATTATCTCGGGTGAGACTACTGATAGTTCAGATAACTATCGGTTGTTGAACCGTATACATAAATGATATAGTTCACGGGCACTAATTGAGGAAATTGACACATCAATTTCCAACAGTTACTATGTACATGAAGGGTGGGGGTATGTGGTTATTTTCATAAGATGAGCTTTCTTTATAGAAGCTGACATGAATATGTTCTTGATCATCATTCTTCTTCTTTTCTTGATTATATTGGTTCTATTTGATAGATTTAGATCCACAAAACTTGCACATTTACATAACTCATAGATCACTTCTAACTTATATTTTTTTCCAAATTGTAGCCTCTCCTTTCCATCATGTGCGTGACATTATATTCGAGAGATATAACATGTCTCTCATCACTGCTTTCGTCGAAAGATGTCATCCGGAGACTACCACTTTCCATATGCCTTTCGGCGAGATGAGCATCACGATGTTTGATGTGGAGCAAATTCTAGGGGTTAGATGTTATGGAGATCCGATACGTCCATCAATACATGGGGTAGATGAGGTGATTTTAAGGACTATCGGTCAGCCCGACATAAAAAATAAGACTAGTTTCAGGGGGGAAAACATATGATGGCGGCTGGGGGAGACCCTACTTTGTTTTCTCCAGCACGACCTGCAGCCTGCTACCTCTCTTACTTGTTAGGTGATTGCGTTTCTTAATTTCCTGGCGTGGATATTTCCCATACGACGGGCTCTTTTTCACTGCCGTATATGGCCCTCTTCAATGCCGTATATGGCCCTCTTCAATAATCTGGATGCCGCGTCCAGGCTTGCATGGGGGGCAGCCACCCTTGCTTTCTTATATGATCAGATGGGCATCGCTTCGAGAGCGAAGGCAAAGCAAATTTCTGTCTGTTTGACTCTACTCTAGGTAAATGGACTTATTTATTTTAATTTTTAAATTTTGGGCTATTCTAATCCTTCTTAAATCGTCTTGCAGGCTTGGATATATGGGTATTTCCAAGCTTTCGAGGTGGGGACTAATGGTGCATGGATAGAGGCCAGCCGAGAGTCACTAGAGGGTCCAATATCGCTCGCACCCAGAAAAGTACTGATGCACTGATTGGCTATTGGCGGGCGTTGGACGCAATGACCTCTACCAATGTGAGTATTCTTATGGAATATTTATATATAAATTATTACATAACAAAATTATGATATAAACTGATATGACCTAGTGAAACTAATACTTAGTACAATATAAGTATTTTGATGTGAGTATTCTTTTGGAATAACAAATATGGATACTATATTTCCAACTAATATTGATTATCTTTTTCAATTACAGATTAGATGGACCCCTTTTGGTCTTGTTCCTGAGGGTCATGTCGCTTACTATCACTGTACTATACGGGTTTTTGGTATCATTGAACCGTATATGCCTAATAGGATATCTAGACAGTTCGGTCGAGTACAACACATTCCGAGGAGAGTTATAAAGCCGCACCTGTGTGTTTTTGCTAAGAAGCCTCATTCGTACAAGAAAGAATGTGGCATCAATGATGATCAGTGGGACACACAAGAGGCACACAGACTGAATGACGATAACTTAGGGCCCTTGGTAGTCCGCAGCCCCTGCTCTGCTGATTACATGGACTGGTTTTGGAGGGTGAGCCACGTTCGTGTGAGCAATCCGGATGGTTCAGCCGGCTGCACCCCCTCGCCCCACCCAGTTTGCTCTTGATTCACGGGTATGATATTTTGTTCTGTAATCTTCAAATTTTGTAATCTATTTATTACTTATTACGAACTATATTTAATTTTAATTAACCTAATTGTTTTTCCAGGATTGGCAGGTGATACGGGCTGAAGCACTTCATGTAAGTGGAAATCGTGATACGGAGGCACTCGTGACGGCGATTGAGAAAATATGTGATGTCATCATGAATCGACCTTACTGACTCATGATTATGTGTTATGTTTTGAAGACGCATTTTAATGTCCTATCATTATGTATTTTATGGATTGCCATACAATATTTAGTTCGTGTTATGTACTGAATGATTTTTGTTTTTATCATATGTTGATTTCGTATTATGATTCACTAGTATTATGAAGTTTCCTTAAAATTTATATATAAACTATTCTAACCGATATGTAATATTTTTAATCATTCGTGAGAACAACTTCAAATACATATTGAATATTAATCGTGTATACTAGGAAAGTTTGAAGAGACGATAAATCCAAACAACATAAAGAACATGTAGAAATATAGTTCCAAGCCATCATAAAGAATCACCAATTCTTAACGAAATACAGAACGTGTAGAAAAGTATTTAAAATTATGTATGGTGACGTTTTTGTTTATTCTTGCCTTAAACACAACAAAAGAGAAGCAATACAGAACGTCCTTCAATTATGTAAGGTGACGATTCCGTCCGTTTTTGCCTTAAACTCAACAAAAAAGAAGAAATACATAACGTGTTGAAATATCATCTCAAATTAATTACGGTGACGATTCCATCCGTTGTAAAGGGCAAAATTGGAGAAATTTCCGTGCTTGGAAATAACTCCCGTGGAAATATATGCACCCGTCTTGTTTGTGTTTTCAAGATTTTTTTTCACCTCCTTTAAGTTTTGAATACTTATTGAAGACATTGCTTTTCAACTTTCTAGAATGCACATAATTCTTTACCAAATATTCCTAATATATATGTTTCACACTTTTATCCAAGGGTAACAATGTGGCATGCTCGTGCCTTCATCAACATACGATGCCTTTTAACTTTGAACAGAGACTTCGTGTCCTGGAGCATCAACAATTGTATAACCATTGAACAAATTATTACCATTAGATGTTTGATATATTTTTTTAATTTTCTTTCTAGTAAAAAATATAAGCATAATAATATAATATTAGGATCTTCACATTCTAACTATATATATATGAATCTTGATCAATAAAATATATTATAACACATACCTAGATCCATAGTATGTAGACTCGACGAAGATGAATAAGTTAGGGAGTGACTTGTTGCTTTTCTCCTCTCTACTCCTTATAAACTTTTATATTGTACTTTAGATGGTATGTACAAAAGATGCATAGACCCCCTTTATATAGTAGTATTATTCCACCCAAAGGTCTAGGATATAATGGCTTTAATAATTGCATACTTATATATATGATGATGAGGGAGAGGAGAGGGTGAACCATATTAAGCACCCACTAATTCTAATATTTAGTATATAATAACCATCATATTCAATCTCTTAATATTAGAATTAGGATATTATATGGACCATAAAATAGATTAATATTGAAATAATCTAACAATCTACCACTTGGTCCATGTATTATTTGATGATTCACAAATAACCATAAGTGTACACCTTTCAATGAATCAACATTTTGAATTCTATAATATGAAATAAACCACTGGATCATGGCGGTCACAAGTCATACAAGCGACATGGTTCCTTCCATGTATCACAAGTCAATCTAATTCAAAATATTTTTATTGTGAAGAACTTTAAGTCACACCTTTCATGGAGATTACTTTGTTGTCTCATCACAACAATCCATGTGCATACTATAATATGGACAACATTTAATGAAGCAAACACATAACCTTTATTGAATTCACCAGGGTCAACCTTTATATGAGCAAAACCGTTCATACCTGTGTATAATATCCATTTCCGGTTAACAAGGTTTTTTTTATTGTTGGATTTTATACAAGTTTTGCATATCAAAATTATGCAAAATCATATAAAGAATCGAATACATAGTTCTAAAATCACATTTAACTAAAGTTTCGAGTATACCTTTGTAGCGTGATCGGAATTGCGCAGCGGAAGAGCAACAATCGTTCCCCTCTCTAGTTAGTCCACAACAATGTTGATTCCTTCCTTCGAAGGAACTAGAACTTGAGAGTGTTTTCACAAAGATTAAACCAAAAGAACTATTTCTCTTGATGTTATCGGCCAAGTAAGGCAGGAGAAGAGAGTATTTCTTTTCAATTGTCTTAAAAGTGAAAAGATGATAATGAGAAGATTGATGTTATGTTGTCACCAAATGGTGTCTATATAGAATCAACACAAAACATAATCTCCCTTTAAATTATTCACCACTTAATACTATGTTGAATAGAATGTTGAATAGAAAAAGATGTTACCATCCTTTGTGTTTAATCATATTAAAACAATGTGTAACCTCCCCACCTATTCAACCACACTTATTACAATAATAAGTGTGTTTGAATTCAAAAGTCAAAATGACTTTTCTCATTCATTTTGGTCATTCATTTTGGTCAACTATGGGGTTCGAAATTCCACTTTGGAATTTCATCCCCTTCATTCTTTGACGATTACACTTAAACCCCGGAAGTTTCAATCGTATCGAAAATCAAACGCATTGTATGTGTGTGACCTTCTAGGATCGAAATAACATTAGCCATATGTTAATAAAATATCGACAAGTATTTTACTAACATAAAAATAATGAGCGGGGCCCTAGTAAAACCATCATGATCCCTAATGCATTTCGAATTCATTCCCAGCAAGTATATTATTGTCAAACATAATATACGTATGAACTTGAGTTTAAATAAGTAATCACTACGAACAATCAAATTGTTCAACGGGCACTGATTATGACATGTCAAACACCTCATAATTCTAACATCTATAATACCCATCCTTTCTACATGGCCAATGTAAGTCTTGGGTTGTAATCCCTTAGTTAATGGATCCGCTACCATCAATTTTGTACCAATATGCTCAATAGACATTTTTTAGTTTTGCACTTCTTCTTTGACAGATAGGTACTTTAAATCCATATATTTTGCATATTTCAAGTACCTATCAATTCTAGAGAAGAAGACAGCTGCAAAATTATCACAATAAATTCTTAACGGCTTGGATATACTATTGACAATCTCAAGTTTTAAGATAAAGTTCCGCAACCATGGAGCATGAATTGTTGCCTCAAAGCATGCAACAAATCCGGCCTCCATTGGGAAGGTAGCAATGACCGACTGCTTCCCACTTTCCATGATATAGCTCCCCCAGCTATTAGAAATGTCTATCCAAATGAAGATTTTCTTGAGTCCAAACATCAACATAGACTGAATCTGTATAACCAATCGCCTCAAGGCTATCCGACCTTTTATAAGTAGGTATGTAGTCCATGGCTTGATTGAAAGAAACTGGTTCTTTATCAATTCTTAAATCACATTCATGTTGAAGCATATAAACCACATAATCATAAAAATAGCTGGTCTTTTCTATCAGGAAAACTTTCTTAATGCTATATCCTGTGATTCATTTGATGCCTATTCGTTTGTGATATCATTAGTAGGCGCAATATTGATAAGATCATTGTGTGAGTTATCATTTTGAGGAGAGACACTTTGATGAGAAACACTAGACGTGATATCTCTCACTTGTTCTTCTTCAAAATCAATCATTCATGGTTCCCCACTCGCACTGACATGACCATTCTCAATAAACCATGCATTACCTGTCTCGACTATCCTTATAGTATGGTTAGGACAATTGAAAATGTACCCTTTTGACAATTCTGGATACCCAATGAAATGACTAGAGATGGTCCTTAAATCGAGTTTCTTCTCATGTGGGTTATATATCCTTACTTCTGCTTGGCAACCCCATACACGTGTATGCTTTAAACTAGGTTTCCTGTTTATCCATAATTCATAAGGGGTCTTATGAACGTAAAGCAAATATGCAGCGGTCTTTAATGAATAAGTCCACAACGATAAAAGGTACATTACTATTACTCAACATACTTCTAACCATTTCTATAAGAGTACGATTTCGCCTTTCAGCTACAACATTTTGTTGTGGTGTACCAGACATAGTGTATTGAGCACATATGCCTCGAGTTTCAAAAATCTTTGCAAATGGACTAGGACATTCTCCATTTTCATTGTATTTACAATAATATTCACCACCTCTATCTGATCTCACAACCTTTACTTTTGTATCTAATTGCCTTTTTATCTCAGTAATAAACACCTCAAGGATGTTGCTGATTGAGACTTTTCAAGCAATAGATGTACATATCCATAACGTGAGTAATCATCAATAAAGGTAATGAAATATTTTTTCCCACTCCAAGATGGGGCTTCAAATGAACCAACAAATATCAGTGTGTATCAATTCAAGAAGTTTTGTGCTTCTTATGGTTGCTTTCTTTGTAGTGTGTTTAGTTTGTTTGCCTTTAATATAATCACTACATACATTTAGGTCTGTAAAATCCAATTGAGGAAGGATTTCACTTTTAATCAACATCAACATCCTTTTTTTGGACCTAATCTTTGATGCCATAAGAAAGCAGAGTTATCATCAAGTGCACTATGTTTACTACCAACAACATATTCAATATTAAACAAAGACTCCACAAATTCATTATCAAGATTGAAACGAATACAAACCATCCATTGATGTACCACAACCATAATAGTACATATTCTTAAACAATGAAAATGACTCGTTTTCAAACATATACTATTCCAACTTCCCAACGGAAACAAGATTTCTAGCATAATCAGGATTCAGGAACATAAAGACACTTTTCTAGATATAGATGACGACTAGTCTCTAAGATCAATCTATAAGTCCGATTCCTTCTATATGTGCTTTCATCTTATTCCCATCAACAAATACTTTTAGTTCCTCTTATAGGTTGGATCCAAAAGAATCCTTGTATAACATGAGAAACATGAGTAGTTGCACTAGAATCTAACCACCAGGTATTACAAGGAACTTCAATAAGGTTTTGACTCAAAACAAACGGAAACAAAATAAGTACCTTTCTTTTTGAACTAATACTTCTTCAAGTGTCCAATCTTCCTACAGAAATAAACACTTGATCTCCTTTCCGACTTTGCCATCATTTACCTTTATTGGGATTTTGTCATTCTTTGAGTCATTGTTTTCCTTTTTATTCCTTTTCTTGGTTTAGTATTGCTGCTAGAAGCTCCTTCATGGACAGTTAGATGGATTGATTGATTTTTTATTTTCTTCAACATCCCTTCCACTTGAACTAACATGGCTTTAATTTCTTGAAAGTTCCATTTTTTTTAGAGTATTATAGTTTACTTGGAACTGACAAAACTCAGGAGTTGATGAT
This sequence comes from Echium plantagineum, assembly GCA_003412495.2. Taxonomy (NCBI): domain Eukaryota; kingdom Viridiplantae; phylum Streptophyta; class Magnoliopsida; order Boraginales; family Boraginaceae; genus Echium; species Echium plantagineum. The sequence continues at coordinate 21,850 of QFAX02000689.1, forward strand.
GAATTGAACAAGAAATGTCTCACTCAATTTCATACCCAATGTCCTTAACTTTGATGATTTGTTGGACATGCTAGTTACATGATTATGAATGGGTGTAAACCAATCAAATTTAGTGGTCGCTTACTCACTCATGACTCATGAGACTTGTCACTTTGGACTTATCAGTAATGTCCTATTAAGAGCACTGTATGACTTTCATGAGAAATTCCCTTCAAACTTATATATTAATACTTTGGGTTACTATTATAAATTCAGAAAACTTTAATAACATATATAAGTTCACATTTGGGTGATCCAAACATGTAAATGTTGAACGTTAATCATATGCATAAATACATGTCCGTACAATGGTTAATGACTCCAAAAGTACATGTTGAACATCTCTTATAATTTCACGCTCTGACGAGTGCGGCCCTAAATGTGCCCTCAGGGGCACGCTCTGACGAGAGCGGCCCTAAATATGCCCCAGGGGCATGCTCTATTAATACTTTGAGATAAATTATCTATTTAATCATTTATCTTGACCACTTTTGTGACTTACCAGCATTACAAAATAGAAGATTTACTATAATATCTCAAAGTTTATATAACTTTCAGTTGAAATAAAATATTAATTTAGTCATTTAGCTAGGCCACTTTGGTGACTAACAAGCACTTAAAACTAAATTAATATTATAAACTATCATTTCTCAAGATTTTGTAACATTTAGTTGAGATGAAATATCAATTTATCCATTTAGCTAGGTTACTTTGGTAACTAACAAACACTTGAAAAGTAAATAAATATTATTGATTATCATATCTCAAAATTTGCACAATTTACATAATATGAGATAAAATATCTATTTAACAATTTAGCTAGACCACTTTAGTGACTAACAAACTTTCTTAATAATAGATAATTTACACATTTCCTTTGATCGTTTATCAAACCATGATCATCATTTATAAAAGAAATTAAGTGAAACAATGAATATGAGTATATGTAATTTTGCACGTTAATCTTATCCAATAATTGAAGAACATACACATCTCTAAGGTCATATATTGCAATAACACTAAATATATGTATTGTTCCAAAATGATTAGATTATTAATCTATTTGATAAGTAGTTAAGCGGAAGCCAATAAATATATTTAACTTTATGTATAAATTGAACGATTAAATAAGTAAAATTTTTGAATCGCCAAAACCTTTAAGATGCCAACTACTAAACACTTTATGTAGATGTTAACAATAACCAAAATAATTTGAACCTTTAATTTGCCTTCATTCATATAACAATATCAGGTTCAAATACGTAAAATGTATATCTAAAAGCCTTAAGAAATACTTTGCTATCATGCATATCTACACTTCTTTGATATTCTCTAAGGGAGAATAAGCGTGCATCACACGCGCGTTGTCTCTGCTAGGCGGGTGTGATGCACACGTTTCGTCTACCATCAATAGGCGAGTGAGCTGCATTACACACTTGTACTTTACGCATCAACTGTTGTACTCCACCAAAGTGATACGCGCTCAATGGAAAGTGAACATCAAACGCGCGCTTCCTGCATTAGAAGCTTGTACCGTGCGCATTTGTGGTCGTACCTTCAAAATCCTTGGTTGATGCCTTAGGACCCGATTAAAGCTAAGCAACACAATAACCTTCCCCTCCAATTTTTTCAATCCCGCCTAAGAGCCACCACCAGCCCCTGCCTTAGCCCTTCGACGCCACCACCAAACCCCAACAACTCTCATCTTCCCACGACAATCTTCCCTACCACATTCTCCATCTTAATAACCTTCCCCTCCAATTTTTTCAATCCCGCCTAAGAGCCACCACCAGCCCTTGCACTAGCCCTCCTCTATCACCAATTTTTTGTTTTTTAAATCAAAGCTGCAAATCCGCCTCTTCTTCCTCCAAATTTAGCTATTTTTTCTGCAATTTTAATTTCTTTTAGTTTTGTTCATATAATCAAATCTATGTTGACTTTGTACTTATAATTAATTTATGTTGATTTTTTTCTAACATTTAATATTTGATTTGGGGTTTGGTGATTTGAAGATCTGTATATAGATTTAAAAAAAAATTATCTTTATGTTTGATTGTGGTGTGATTTTTTCAGGTGTTATCTTTTCTTGAATCTGTTAATTGATGATGATTCGTATTTGTAAGATGTCCGACTGAATTGCTCATCACCATGTTTTCTTAATTGGGTATGTGAAGTTTGGTATGCTGGATGAAGCTAATATGTTGTTGATGAAATGCCTTAAAGAAATGTTATTAGTTGGACAACTCTAATATTCTTGTATCTCATATTGATGAATTTCACCTTAGTATGAAATTATGTGTTTCTTTTGTAATCTTGTTCGACTATTCAGAAACAATGGAGTTGCTGGCAACAAGCCTCCTATTTCGAGGCATCGGCCAGTTGCTAGCTTAGGAGATTATTCCAATTTCAAATGACTTTTCAGTTAAGGCGGTGGTGGATTATGGTTTGGTGTGATGCTGTTGATAGTGGTAGGTTTGGTGTTGATTACTTGGATATGTTGGAACTTTGTTTTGTTGTTTGTTGAAGGAGAAAAAGATATCTATTTCTTGTACTGAATTTTAGTTGATCCTTTGATCCAGAATTAGTTATTGATTGATTTGAAGTCAGAATGGGTAGCTACATCATCTGTTGACTGAGTTTAACTTTATTTCATACAATCAAGGTTGAAGTTTTATGTCTTTCAACTTAAAAATCAAGAAGAATACCAAAAGGACAGAGGAGTAAGTTCTACTACTATGTGTGGTATATTACTGTAATTGTAATGGCTGTCAAATGTGTATTCACTAATGTTATGTGTTGAGTCTCATTATCGAACTTTCTCCCTTCCTATCAGTTGATCCTCGAAGATTTTGCTAGAGATATTCATAAGGCAGATCCAGAATGGAACATTGTTCTGCTAAGATATTTCAATCCAGTGAGTGCCCATGAGAGTGGAGAACTTGGAGAAAATCCCAAGGGCATTCCCAATAATTTCATGCCCTTCATCCAACAAGTTGTTGTTGGTAGATTTCCAGAGTTAAATGTATATGGCAATGATTATCCCACACCAGATGGTAGTGCGGTATGTGATTTGGCGAAGGCTATTTTTGTTTAGTTGACTCATACTTTCATAAGCGTTTTGGAACTTATGGAAAACAAATCATACGGCATAGTAGAATTTTATTCATTGGTTCTAATTTAACCCAGCTTTGCAGATTAGAGACTACATCCATGTGATGGATCTCGCAGATGGACATGTTGCTGCCTTTTGGAAGCTTTTTGCAGAAAGTGAGAGGTAATAAGTTCACGTCATCATCGTTGTACAAATGCGTCATTTTCCCTCGATAACATAAGGAAGCCCTTGGATAACTTTTGAATATAGTATAAAAACGTTGTTATGCAATCAATACTTCAGATTATTACAAGTTCTCAAGTAATACTTCAGAGAGCATCTGGAAAGGTATTACCTCTCTCTGTCTCTTCATTTATACTTCTTTCAAACCCACTCAAGTAATTCTTCCACGACTTAACCTGATAAATAATGGATGTGAACACTTCGACTATTCTCAGAAAATACCTATGAAATTGTCCCGGAGGAGACCTGGAGATGCTACGGCTGTCTATGCTTCAACGGAGAAAGCTGAGAAAGAACTTGGTTGGAAGTAAGTGTTTTCCCCTACATTGATGGTCATAAACCATTACAGCCAATAAGGTTGTCAAAGCTTTCTATAGCGATATTTTGATTTCCACCATGTTGGAGCTCCCATATCTCACATTCCCCATTCTATCCTTAAAATAATTTGCAATGCTTTCCGTTTTCCTTAGGGCGAAGTTTGGCATCGATAATATGTGCAGAGACCAGTGGAGGTGGGCAAGTCAGAACCCATGGGGTTACCATTCTAAACCTTGAACAACAATTGAACAGGCTCTAGGCCTGGGGACATTCTGACAGATTAGTAAATTCGACTTGTTTCAATATTTTTGGATTCTTTTGTGAGTGTGTGTGTGTGTTTTCTTTTTCTTTTTAACATTTAGTGAATCAAATACGTATAATAGTTAGAAGCATTCACATTACTTGGTGATGTAATTGTTGATTTTATAGTTACAAATCCAATTTCATATAGAGCTTGATTGCAGTGTAACAATGTATTTAGACGTATTAATCTAAAAAACCCATTTGCAGTCGATCTCTTACAGTTCCAAAGGTCATATCGTTTCACCCAGTCTTCAATATTTATAAATTTATGATATAGTATCTATATCTGATCAAGAAGAAACTTGTACTTGGCAACTTACCTCAGGAGATATCCAAAGCTTACGAAAATGAAAACGATGCTTGATGCTTGTATGTACAAGTTGCTTTTGCAGATTGCTGTGTAAATAGTCGAACCTTGCCCCCAACTTCCTAATATCACAACCTCTCTCTAGATTACTTTGGATGCATATATAATTGCATCATAGGTGTAAAATTTTCATCTTTTGTATGCACTGAAACGTGACAACTTTACACCTATAAATATAACTACTTGTCAGTTAGTCCCGAGCAATTTACGATTCTGATTTCGGCCCGACATTTACCGGGCCCCTTAAACTAGTATATATAAATAAAGCCATCCGATTGAATATAAGAGTGATTTCAAATGACAATTAGTAAGGATAATCACTAGATTGCTTCGACCTTAATTTACAGTAATTTTAATATAACCACAAATCAGGCCATCCATATATTTCATAGGCTATAATTTTAATTGACATAAATATATATAAGTAAAAACTATCATGATACCAATTGTAAGCATAATAATATAATATTAGGATCTTCACACTCTAACTATATATATGAACCTTGATCAATAAAATATATTATAACGCATACCTAGATCCATAGTTTGCAGAGTTGACGAAGATGATTAAGTTAGGGAGTGACTTGTTGCTTTTCTCCTCTCTACTTTTTATAAACTATTATACATATTATACTTTAGATGGTGTGTACAAATGATGCATAGACCCCCTTTATATAATAGTATTATTCCACCCAAAGGTCTAGGATATAATGGCGTTAATAATTGCATACTATATGTATATGTTGATGAGGGAGAGGAGAGGGTGAACCATATTAAACACCCACTAATTCTAATATTTAATATATAATAACCATCATATTAAATCTCTTAATATTAGAATTATAATATTACATGGACCATAAAATAGATTAATATTAGAAATAATCTAACAAAAAAGGTTCGACTTTGGTAGTTGTTTTGGCAAAAAAGTTCGGTTTTTGTAATTTTTTGGCAAAAGTTTTGATTTCTGTAGTTATTTCGCAAAAAAGATCCGATTTTTATAATTGTTTTGGCAAAAGGTTCGATTTTGGTAGTTGTTTTGGCTAAAATGTTCGATTTTGATAGTTTTTTGGCAAAAAATTCGATTTTGATAGTTTTTACGGAAACCAAAATTTTCTTGCAAAAACCGAAATTTTTAGCCACCACAACTACCAAAATCGAACTTATTTTGCTAAAACAACTATCATAATTGAACCTTATGAAACAACTACGAAAATAAAATTTTTTTGCCAAACAACTACCAAGACGGAACCATTGTGTCAAAAAACTAAGAAAACCGAAAGTTTTTATCGAAACAACTACTAAAATTAAACATTTTTTAGTAGAAAGAAATGAAAAGAAGAAGAAAAGTGCAACCAACATATAAGGGTAATCTGGTCGTTTCTATCCTAGTACTATTTTGCTAAGAAAAGTGAAATTGTACTCGAAGTTAATAAATTGTACTCGAAGTTAATAACTTGTACTCCTTCCGCCCCTAAAATAAAAATATCTCTTATTCTACATATAAAAAAATTATAAAAAGTTGAAATTTCAAAAATATATATTGAGACGAATCTAACAAGGTCTCACATGACTATATTATTTATTATCATTTTTAATCAGAATTATTGATCAAATTTTTTAAAGTTTGACCACAAAAGTCAAACTGTACTAATCTTTTAGGGACGGATGGAGTATCAAATAATAGCAATGTTGAGTGAATTGAATAATCTAGTTGAAAAGGTTCTTGCTACTTGCTAGTGACATAACGTCATCTCTAATTTACAAAAAAAAATACTCTCTCCATCCTAAATGATTGTCACATTTTGACTTTTGGTGGTCAACAAAACACGATTTAAAACGTAAATATCTATTATTGTACATGCGAAAAGATTATAAAAAGTTGATATTTCAAAAATATATATTGAGACTAATCTAACAAGGTCTCACAATGCTATATTATTTCTTATCATTTAAATGAGAATTCATTATCAAATTTTATTATTTTTGATCAATAAAAGTCGAATATATTTTAGGAACGGAGGAAGTATATAGTAACAATGTCACCAAATCTTACAAATTTCAGTTGGACTACCAAGTAATAACCACTGTAGAACCCAGATCAATCATCATCAATCACCTAAATCCAACCCCAAACTTAAAACCCCACTTTATTACAAAAAATCACATGTATATCCACATGATTTTCTGAAGTTAGGATGTCTTAACTTCATTTTTTTGCTAAATCAATCACCAAATTAGCTTTCTTGGAGTATAGAGCAGATGGATTTTCAGCTAATTTGTATACTCATCTTGTTTCTTACTAGTCCACCTACAATTTCAGGTGGTGACATAGTCCATGATGACGATTCCGCACCCAAAAAACCTGGTTGCGAAAATGATTTTATGCTGGTATTTATTTATCAATTTCTTTTTATATATTTATCATATAATCCGGGTGAGAATCGAACACAGGAGCTCAATGTCTTTATCTCAGAAGCCTTTGAACTACGAGGCTACTAGGCTAATTCGACGTTCTCGTGTTTTGTGAATTAATTTTTAGATGGTAAAGAATTTCGATTTTGGAAAATATAGTTGAAATAAGCAGTGCCCATATTGTTATTTTTCCCATTTGAGCTCCCTTTTTGTGATTTGATGAGTTTTTATTCTGTTTAGTTGTGCTGTGGGGCAATTAAGCTTTTAGGTAACTTAATTTGCTAGGTAAATGGTGGAGGCCTGGTGAAATATATTCTAAGTGTAGGATTTTGTTAGATGGCTATTGCTTCATAAAAGGCTCATAGCTAAGTGGGGTTGGATAGTACGCACCCTTGCCCCTGTGGAAAAGGGCGGGTGTCTTTGGATTGATCCAACAATGAAGTGCAAACGCTGTCGACTTCTGCACAATAGATAAGAAGTATAGATAGTGTAATGAGCCATTTTGATTTATTCCATTTGATCCTAAAGCTAGAGGTATCAATTTTTTGACTCCATAGGACTTGGAATATTTACAATATTTTGGGGAAAGTAGTTTGGGAGCATCCAAGCCTTTTACTATTATGTGTATCTGCTATGAGCGTTTTATGAAGCGTAGTATTTGGGGCTTAATTACCCCCACCCCACCCCTCACCTTGTGATTTCATAAATGTTGTACATAGGTAAAAGTCCAAACATGGATCAATGGAGTAGAGGATGCAGAATTTGTTGGCGTAGGAGCCAGATTTGGGGCCAAAATTGTATCGAAGGAGAAAAATGCAAACCAGAGACGCCTTGTCCTCTCGGATCCTCGTGATTGTTGCAGCCATCTGAATAAGGAGGTTGCACATCGTCCTATTGAATTTCTCGCTTCATAAATCCAGCTGTTGTTGAACTGTATTACAAGTATGAGGAGTTAATGGATATTTTTTTTGCTAGCTTACCGGAGACATTATCATGGTCGACCGAGGCAATTGCAAATTTACAACTAAGGCAAATTTTGCAGAAGCTGCTGGTGCCTCAGCAGTTCTCATTGTAAATAACCAGAAAGGTACCTGTAATTTAGTGCCTTCCCACATGGAAACTTAGACAATCTATGGACTATGGAGTGACATAATCATATCAGACTATATGAACTTTATGGCTATTGTTTATCTGCAGAACTATATAAGATGGTTTGTGAACCCGATGAGACTGATCTGGATATTCACATACCTGTGATGATGCTTCCGCAAGACGCAGGGAAAAGCTTGGAGAAAAAGATTTCTAATGGGTCATCAGGTTGGCTTCTGTCTATTGAAGAATTTTTTCTTTTGTAATGAAAGACAAAAACTTTAGTCTAAAAGACCTGTCTAGAAACCAGAGCTTCTTACCTTCACTTGGCAGTCAAATGAGATTATGAAGATTCATTTGTTAAAAGCCGATGTATAACTTAAGAGTAGATCAGTATTTTGTAGTGGCTTCTTAAATGAACTTTGTTATTTCGTATCTGTTCAATTAATGGCTAGCAGTATTTTTGTAGATTCATTTGTTAAAAACCGATGTGTAACTTAAGAGTACAAGCATTTTCACCCCATTCCTATGAACTTAATATTTTGTGCAAGATAATGTGAACTAGCAGCCCTTCTTCTAACCAAATCTATCTACAACTATTTTAATTTCCACCTCCTCCCTACCCTTTGTACCAATAGAGCATTTCATGAAATCCAAAAGGACCAATAAATATGTCAAGTCATCTGTGAGCAAAGAAATCAGAAATATTTTTACATTTCTGGGTTGTTGTGTGAAAGTATTGTCACATTCCACAACTAATACTTTAAATTAATTATCATCAAGGCAGACATATTTATCATGTAGTTCTTGAGTTTAGACGGAAGTGAGTAATTATTATATCATCCTTTATCTGTTCAAATAGTTTTGTTAAATGTTCGAACCTTTTTTTCAGTTTCTGTGCAGCTATATTCTCCTTTAAGGCCTGTTGTTGACATAGCCGAAGTATTCTTGTGGTTGATGGCAGTTGGCACAATACTCTGTGCCTCGTTCTGGTCAGCATGGAGTGCTAGAGAAGCGGCAAGAGAACATGAGAAGTTTTTAAAGGTAATTACTCTGTTTGAATATGTCTAGTTGGGTTAGAGTGTTGGTTTTGCGTTCCTATAACTCTATAAGCTTCTAATTTGTACTGATTTGTCAAATTTGTCTAGGATGATTCAGATGATTTTCAAACTATCACAAGAGTTGGTGGAAGTAATGTGGTGAACATCAATACAGTATCAGCAATTTTATTTGTCGTCGTGGCATCAGGGTTCTTGATTATGTTGTATGAACTAATGTCAGCCTGGTTCATTGAGCTTCTGGTGGTTGTGTTTTGCATTGGTGGTGCGGAGGTATGATCTTCCATCTGGACATGGTGTACATGGGTATCGCATTAGTTAAATGACATACACCCAAATGACTACTCACATGTGCAACATTAATTATGACTACTATGTTAGAATTTTCTTCAAGAATCTACTTGTTTCAGTTTTTTGGCTCCCTCATTTAGTGAAATCTGCAATGACACAGAATGGTTCTTTGTCACTCTCTGCTTAACTTCTGATTGTTTTTTCTTCTAAAATATACTTTATTTTTTCAATTATTCTGCAGGGTTTACAAACTTGCTTGGTAGCTGTCTTATCTAGGTATATAATGATCTGAATGGAAGTAGTACTTTTGTGATGATCTTATATTGTAAAATTTTTCGAACTGGTTATAACTTTGAGGTTATATTATAGCACAATTCTTCATCCTGATAGAGATAGAGTCATTATTTTGTCTAAGAATCAGTATCTTCATTTTGAAGGTGGTTTAAGCAGGCAGCAGAATCATTCGTTAAAGTACCCTTTTTTGGAGCAGTGTCACACCTTACAGTGGCTGTAACTCCATTTTGCATATCTTTTGCTGTAATATGGGCAGTTTACAGAAATGTCTCCTTTGCCTGGATAGGGCAAGATATACTGGTAATGCTAACTGCTCGTACAAAACAGTCCATTTTCCTTATTGTTGGTGGTTCACTATCTCGCCTTCGAAAGTTGAAAATCTGCTAACTCTTGAAATATTCAACTATGGATAACATTAGTCATCTGTTTCTAACTTTGCAAACTAAAATGAAATTCCTCGATCTAATCATATAGCATTTGTTGATTGGCTTGTCCTGAAACTGGTTCCCATTTATTAATAGTGGTTGCTCGTCCTCTTAATCAGGGTATTGCGCTGATTATCACCGTCATTCAAATTGTACATATACCTAATCTCAAGGTAAATTGTGATGGTCATTTGTCATTCGCAAACTCGTTAGGGCTTCTTTTATTGTTTTCATGTTCCTTCAGTTTCTATTTGTTCCTTTATTGTGTGCTTTTCATTAATCTATAACTGGAGTGATGCAGTTGGTTTCATGATGGAAGTGGAATATTCTTACTCGTGTCTATTAGTGGAGGAATGTCTATTGACCTCACTACATCTGTGTTTTATTTAAATGCATGTTTAGAAACATGAATGGAACTGCAAACACTAGTGCAGTTCTGTATCAGTGTCCTACTTCAATTATGACCTGTAAATGGTTATTTGTTATTCACTTAAATTTAAAGATTTAAATAGGTACTGGTAATGGCATCATTTCTTCTCAAGATCTCCTTCTCTATTGAGCTTGTTATAGAGAACTGTTTATAGTTCTAGATAGATTATGTTAGAAATAAGGATTTATTTGAAACATCCTGCAAGCATATTAGTTTGCTTAATTCTCTCGGGTTCTCAGTTATGTATTTGACGTGTTTAAGAGACGGTCTAATTATGATTATTGAATGTCTCGATATGTTATATAATTTATCTTTATGTGTCAGGTCGGCACCGTTCTTTTAAGCTGCGCGTTCTTGTACGACATATTCTGGGTGTTTCTTTCTAAGAAGCTATTCCATGAAAGTGTCATGATAGTGGTCCGTGAATCTCTCTCTTAAATCTCATAAATTTATTGATTATTAGTAGATATTGAAAATATACTAAGAAGATGTAAAGTTCTTATCACTATACTTATAGGTGGCTCGCGGTGATAGGAGCGGGGAGGATGGTATTCCAATGCTCTTGAAGATTCCTCGGTTGTTTGATCCATGGGGTGGCTACAGCATCATTGGCTTTGGGGATATCATTTTACCTGGATTACTTGTCGCATTTTCACTTCGGTATGGTTCTTCTACGTTGTCTTAAAAATTAGAGTATTTTATTTTTCTATACTCCAACTTTTGAAGACCGAATTAACAATTTTAGAAACACAAATTTTTACCCCGATCTTTGAATGTGCAAATCTTCAACATGAAAAATCGGAAAGTACAAATGTGTCTAATTATACTGCTATTTGTGAATTATTTATCGAAACACAATAAATAAACATATGCATGACTCTCTCACATATGTTTGAATTATTTCCAATTGTGATATCTAGAGTACCCATAACTCGTTAACAACAACCTATCAATCGTGTCCATGTTTAGTAATGTCCTCGTTGTTCATTGGCTTCATAAAGAGTTGACAGACAACATAAGAATCTATTCCAGAAAAATAAAGGAACATGATATGAGATTTGAATGGAGACTGGATTTGATCTTTGTTAACATGAGACGAGAATAGTACAGTCGGTACATACTGTTTTTGGTTTTAATCACAGTGCTCCATGCAAGACTACACAGAAGAATGAAATTATCTCATAAGTATGCTTGTGTTCAGTACTCCGCCTCCTTCTGGTATATCGTGCCTGACAATCATTGTCAATGTCTTGATGTCTCCATCACATCAAGTACTTTTTCTTGTGGATATATTTATAGAATCTCATTTTGAACTCAGATAAAGAAGTTCATTGACTAATGAGTAATTTGTTTGATCTCTACAGCTACGATTGGCTCGCTAAAAGAACTTTACGAGCTGGGTACTTCTTATGGGCAATGATCGCGTATGGATTAGGTTCGTGTAAATTATAATTCATCTGGTCCAATATGTAAAAAAAATTTCTTCCTTTAGATACTTCACTGATATGCCCTGTCTGCAAGACAATTTTTTGACCTCATGTGCATCCTGATATTATTTAAGGTCTTTTCATCACCTACGTCGCACTCAACTTGATGGATGGTCATGGCCAACCAGCACTGCTTTACATCGTCCCTTTTACCCTTGGTAATAATTCTTATGAAATAACAAATGAACACACAACATATGTATGTTCCTTGAAATTGTGACTCTGGAAATTGCTACTCTATGCAGGGACACTTTTGGCATTGGCGAAAAAGCGAGGGGATCTGATGATTTTGTGGACAAAAGGCGAACCGGAAAGGATCTGTCCCCACGTTCGTCTTGAATCCAACGATGAATAGAATGCATTCGAAATCTTCTAACGAGTAGAACTAGTAAGAGAACACAACTTGCTTATGTATATTAGGTTTATACTTACCTCTGTTTAAATTGTGTTATAGCTCATGTTTCATTATGTCTGCAACTCGCTTAAGAGCACACTAGTCATCTCTTTGCTTGCTCAGTTGTACTTACGAACTATGACCTAAAATTTGATATTCCAACTCGAGCAGTAAATTGATAATGATAGGAATTAAATACGGAAATAAATAGACACAAAGATTTATACAAGTTCGTTCTTAATCTGAGTGACTATATCGGGTTGCTATTGCTGCTTTTCCTATAATCACCTTATGAAAAATCCTGAAGCCATACAAAAAACTAAGATTAACTTTCGAAGTTCTTCATGAATATTAAAATTCTAAGCCTAAAGTTTAGCTCAGACATATAGATTTGCAATGTCCTGAGCATGTTACGACATCATGCATCCGATTAATAGTAGATTCATCACATAGATTAGGACTTACAAGTCCCGACCATGTCTTGCCCTAGAGTAATTTTTAATTCCGAATTTAGCTTGAATTCTTAACAATCTACCACTTGAAGATATATTTTCAATCTCCACTTTAAAGCTCCAATCTGCAATAGTCCATGAACGACACCAACTTGATTATTAAAAAGATTAAGATCTCGCCTAGGATAATTTCCAATTTATACTAGCAATAATATAATAAAATAGAAGAAATAACTTGCAAAAATTAATAAATGACAAAAGGATTTATCCTGGTTCACCCTTAATGTGAGAGCTAATCCAGCCTGCAGCAGATTTCATTAATAAACTCCGGAATAATTGTTTACAAGGACTGCAGGAGCCGATTCCACAATCTGAAGCTTGATTGAAGTTCTTGTACATGTGATAGGTCCTTGCATCAATTTTGAGTTGCTCAATTACCTTTATACCCTCATATACTATTAATACTTAATTAAATTTGTATAAAAAATAATAATTTGATAGCTTAGCAATTTAAATAATTATATTATAATATAATTTTATATATTCAAATTGGATAGTTTATGTTAATATACATACTTTTTATTTTTCATAATTATCAATTTAATTTTAATAATTAAATTATGAACAAAATAAATTATTTTTATTAGATAAACATTAATTAAATGTTGAGTTATTTATAAAGAGGGGCATAATGGTCAATAATGCATATAATTTAATGTTAGAAGACCCTATTGACATATAGGATAAAACTTAGGGACCTAAAGTGGTAATATGAAAAACTCAAGGACCTAATTGACATTTAACATAAAACTCAAGGACCTAAAGTGGTAATATGAAAAACTCAGGAACCTAATTGACATTTAACATAAAACTCAGGGACCTAGATGTCATTTGCCCAAAAAAGTAGTACTCCCTCCTTCCCATTTTGTTTGGGTTGTTTTGACTTTCACGGTAGTCGAGACACGATTTAAAACATAAATATCTCGAATTCTACATACGCAAAAATTATAAAAGTTTGATATTTGAAAAATATACATTGAAAAGAACCTAACAACATCTCATATGACTATTTTATTTCTTTTAGACTAATAGAAATTTATGGTCAAAATTTTTAAAGTTTGACTCCCAAAATAGAAAGTGGACAAACAAATTGGGATAGAGGGAGTAATTACTCCCTCCGTCCCTAAAAGATTGTCACATTTTGACTTTTGGTGGTCAACAAAACACGATTTAAAACATAAATATCTATTATTCTATACGCGAAAAAATTATAAAAAGTTAATATTTCAAAAATATATATTGAGACGAATCTAACAAAGTCCCACAAGACTGTATTATTTCTTATCGTTTAATGAGAATTCATGATCAAATTTTGTAATGTTTGACTAACAAAAAGTCAAAATGTGACAATCTTTTAGGGATGGAGGGAGTAATTGGCACGGATTAGACAGTACAAAAATAATTACTCCCTCCATCCCTAAATGATGGAGTCATTTGCTTTTTCACGGTCTACGAGACACGACTTAAAACGTAAATATTTTAAATTTTACATGTGTAAAAATTATAAGAATTTGATATTTTAAAAATATATATCGAGACGAATCTAACAAGATCCAATTTGACTATATTATTTGTTAGCGGCTAACGACAATTTACGATCAAAATATCCAAAATTTGACTCAAAAAGTCTAAATGCCTCTATCATTTAGGGATGGAGGGAGTAGTGTATAACAGTTGAAGGGGTTCCAATATACACACTCCAAAACAGTAAAAAGGGGGCTTGAAATGCCTGAATTACCCCCAACGGGTGGGTCCCTCGTTTGTAAGCCTTATCAACGAGTACGGAACTCGTTGATAACCTTAACAACGGGTCAAGGATCCGTTATATGGACGCTCGTTGTTAAGTGTTATCAACGAGTTCCGTACTCGTTGATAAGGCTTACTAGCGAGTCCATCCCTCGTTAATAAAGCTGATCGACGAGTGTTTCACCTGTTTGATATTTTTTTAAAAAAATTATTATCCTTTAATTAATTTTTATTATTTGTAATATGAGAAATTTTAATAATAATATAGTTAGATAATCATATAATGAATAAAATTGAATTTTATAAATCAATTTAACAAAAATCAACTTTACATAAATCTATATGATCCATGTATGTAAATTATTAGAACAATTGGTACAATAATGGCTAAAATACGTTGCTCTTGCGTGCCTGTTGGTATTTTTGACGACGACGTGTTTCATCTGCTTGATATAGTTCATTGAATAATTTTATTCGAGCTTTGTACCTATTTAGTATCCCTGCTGTTGAAGAATGATGCCCATTTTTCCAATAGATTGCTACCGGGGTACAGGAGTTCCGTGCCAGTCATGTGCAATTACAATAAGAAATTCTCATGTGAGCAAATGATTTAAGTACTTAATTGAAAATTTGACACAGTTCGGGTGTTACCAGTATGAAATGACTTCCTCCGTTGACGTGGGCTAAAACCAAGTGTTCCGATGGCGGGCCCCTATCATCGAAGATAGCTGGAAAGCAAGATATCCCTCCTGAGTTGCTATATGAGATGAATACGACGTTGTACATTGTAGCCACGAGGTAACCGCATTCTGGCAGCGTCATCCAGTTATCTTCGGAAGCGGGTCCTGACTCGTGATATATCCTTTCGTATAGTTGATCAACTGTTGATAGTGGCCCCAAGATCCGGCCGTAAAGCTCGGGACGTTGAGAAAGCTCCATAAGAAGGTCGTTCCTAACTGCTGGCCAATCGTCCTCATTCCCGTAAATTACCAGTGCAACCGCCCTAATCCACAGTTGCCGTCTCCTAGTACATTGCTAAAACCTTGAATATAAGGGGTAATGTATGGAGGTAATTCGTCTGCATATAACGAACCTTGCAGTGGTAATGGTCCGCTATAAGGCTTGTTACGAAAACTCATGGGGGAGGGAGATATTATGTTCATTGATGATGGAGTATTCGGTGTGGCTGGGGACGATTGACTGCCCGAATGCTTGCTTTTTGAAATGCTCATTGGGCTACCTTGGGATGAGCCCACCCTCGAAACTCGACCAACACCTTTTTTCCTTGGAGATGGTTTGTAACCAATAGCTTTCATGACCTTCTCAAATGCTGATGTTATTCTCTGCTTCGCCTTCTTTGATTTACTTGGCTCTGCCTTCACTTCCGGGGCGACTATGCTTGACAGATGTGGATTATAAGCAGATTGTTCAGATCCGGACACCGTCATGCTCCTGCGCAATCGATGGGTTAAATTGAAAGTTAAATACCGATTGGTTGTGTATAAATTATCATTTTTAATTGAAAGTTAAATACCGATTGGTTGTGTAATGGCCGAAGTGATAATAGTTGTCCAAGTGCCAGCTAAGAATGTTACTGCTATATCTGGCGAGCCAGGTCGTCTCACAATAATCAATTAATCGTGGCCATCCTCGATACTCGTACGATACATGTCCCCAGCGCCCATGCCATTCATTCTCAGTTGGTGAGATATGGCCCAATTCCATCGTTGTTTGAATCCTTCAGCAGCTGGTGGTGTCAGCCCTGGTTGAGATAACGCTTGTTTCTAAACACATTGTTCAATGTGTCGTAAGCATAAATGATGTTTAGAATGTGGAAAAACCGCCCTTACCGCTGATAACAAACCCAATTCTTTATCTGTGACAAGAACATCTGGTCCATATCCATTTCTAAATAAGGTAGACAACCACATGAGTACCCACGTGTAATTCTCCGTGGACTCGCTATCTAGAAAAGCGTAGCAAACAGTGAATGTTTTGTTCGTACTGGTTGCACCTACAACCTCTAGTAGTGGCATGCCATAGATGTTGGTGTTGTATGTGCAATCTAACATTATCACCTGAGGATAGGCATTGAGCATGGCTTTTGATGTTGGGTGGCTAAAGACTACGCCCCCCTAATGTCGATAATCCAGACAAACGATAGTCGAACATATATTTATGATCTTGTAAAAGGAACAAAAAATTCTGCAACGGCATTCTAATCCCTCTTTTCTCTTTCCTTATTTGAGCTACTGCATTATAAACTCGAGTCAGGTTAGTAACATTACCTGGGTCGGCTCTTTTAAGTGAGGCGAGCATGTCGCTTGGTGGCAGCATTTGCATTTCCTGTTCCCGAATTGGTTCATATTCGTGGGGTTTTATTCGGCCTAACCTTGACCCTTCAGCATAATGTGGGAATGGATGATTGTGTCTACCCATCTTGACATGACCCCACCATCGACCATCACCTGTATCAGCCACGTACTCCTTCCCGATTATGCGAAATGGACACATACTTTTTTGGGTTGACGTCTCCCTTGAGAACTTCTTTTTGTTACTCCTATATTCCAAACCTTGACTACACATGATCACGACAGATGCTCCTTTGTCTCCGAGTCGTGATTTCGAACTTCGGACTTCCAGTGTAATATTCCTACGGGCTGCGACACAACGAACATGGTCCTCAAAGTCTTGTCTAGTTGCGAAACCGCCATCTGGATTACAAAATTCCTCGGTGACATCTGGAAATTCCTCGTCACTAATATCATACTGAACCGGGGCAATTGCCTCATAGTTAACTGGATTTACTGCATTATGCTCCGGTGCATTTTCTTCATCGAATGTAAACTCGTACTGGTCGAGGTTGATCAAATCGTGATTATCCATAATAATATTAGTTTTAATATTTCGTATATGTACTGACGAAAGCTAATATATATTGGTGAGAATTTGAGAACTGCCGAAAGGTAATATATATTGGCAAGGAACGAGTTTATCTCCCTATGAATACTCCCCCACCATTTTCCTTGCGATTTCACATCTTTTTCTTCCAAAAATCATAATTCTCACTTCAATTCTGAAAATTTTGGAGCCCGAAATTCACCCTAGTAGCTGGATTAATTCACCATTAATATTATAACAAGTAAGTGTTTAAAACAATGTATTTAATTTTGTGAATGTTGCATAATATTATATGTTTAGTAGCATCATAATTTCGAAAGTTACTTATTTAATTTTGTGAATGTTGCATAATAATAAATCTTTAGTAGCATTATAATTTCGAAAGTAGTAACTTACTTATTACTTAGCACTTTAAATATGAATTTCGTTAGTAACTTTGTTGCATAATATGAACTTTGTTATTATAGTTAATTGGCTTAAATTCTGACAGACCCCTGAACTTTGCTCATCTGGTCAATTTGGCCCTTGAAGTTTGAAAATAGGTCTACTTGCCCCCTAAACTATCCTAACTGGTCATTTTGGCCATTTTCACCTTAAAATGAAGGGTAAAATAGACATACAACAATAATAGGCATTACAAGTTAATTTAAAAAGTAATATAAAATTAATATTAAATTATTAAATAATAATAAACCCCCACCCACCCCACCCTAAAACCGTTCACCATTGATAGAACCTGCAAAATGTCTTTATTATATTTCATTGGGGGTTGGGGACGACGGGGGGAGGGGGATTATTTTTTTTATTTTATTTTGTTTTTAATAATTTTATTTTCTTTTAAAAGAGCCCTAATATATTTTCTTTATTAAAAGTGACCCCAAAATGTCTATTATATACTAAATTCCTATTTTGTCCTTCATGAAAAGTTAAAATTTGTTAATTTGCCCCTGAAGAGTTATAAAATGGCCAAAATGACCTGTTGTGAAAGTTCAGGGGGCAAATAGACCTATTTTCAAACTTCAGGGGCCAAATTGACCAGATGATCAAAGTTCAGGGGCCTGTCGGAATTTAAGCCTAGTTAATTTCGAAATATGAACTTTGTTATTATAGTTAGTAAAGTAAATATGAAGTTTGTTATTATTGTTAATTTCGAAATATGAACTTTGTTAATTTCGAAATATGAACTTTGTTATAATTATGAAATATGAACTTTGTTATTATAGCTAGTAAATTAAATTTCATAGATAGTAAATTAAATTTCATAGATAGTAAATTAAATTTCATAATTGTAGGTAATTGCGAAAATTATCATAATTATATTTCGAAAATTATATTTCTAAAAGTATATTTCATAAGTATAGTAACTTATATTTCAAAAATTATATTTCCAAAATAATTTTCATAATTACTGTAAATTATATTGCAAAAATTCAATATTTCTAAAGTTATTTTCATAATAATAGTAAATTATATTTCGAAAATTATATTTCCAAAATAATTATAGTAAATTATATTTCAAAATTCATATTTCATAATTATATTTCGAAAATAATATAATTATATTTCATAATTATATTTCGAAAGTTATTTCATAATTTTCGAAAATTCAATATTTTGAAAGTTGTTTTCGAAAGTTATTTTCAATATTTTAGTAAAATAATTTCAATATTTTGAAAGTTGTTTTGGAAAGTTATTTCGAAAGTTATTTCAATATTTTGAAAGTAATTTTCGAAAGTTATTTAGTAAGTAAGTTAGTTAGTAAAGTTAGTATGATAATTATATTTAAATGGTGTAAATAAGTTAGTTAGTAAGTTAGTAACTTATTTAGTAAGTAAGTTAGTAAGTAACGAGTATGATAATTATTTTGTAAATTTTGTAAATAAGTTAGTTAGGAGTAGTTAGTACGATAATTTTGTAAGTTAGTAAGTTAGTAAGATAATTTTGTAAATTTTGTAAGTTAGTAAGTTAGTATGATAATTTTGTTAATAAGTTAGTTAGTTAGTTAGTATGATAATTTTGTAAATTTTGTAAATTTACAGATGGATCATCAAAACATTCATGTCCGTAATGTATGTGCCTCTGCTAGAAGAGAAAGACAACATACAAAACCAAGCAGAAAACAAAATAAAGCAAGCACATCCTCACAACCTGAAATCCCAACCGAACAATATCAACCCTTTCCCAAACAACAAATGGCCCATAGTCCCGATCCTTCCCCACAACAATTTCAACAATACCCACTAATTCCATACAACCCAAGCTCACAACATTAACAACAACAACCACAATATGATAATCAATCCCCACCACCACAACAACAATATCATCATTCCCAACCACAACAACAACCACATGACCCACCATGGAGAACCCGTCGTAGCTGGGGTAGGCAACCAAGTACAAGCTTATCCGGTGCTTCATGGTACACATCCACGCCCCAACCAGGAGGTCCACAAATTCCTGATATTTTGATAGGATTTCGGGGTCATGCAGCCTCCGCGATCTGGGAAGACGTGGATGTCATGCGAAGGGAACCACTGAGGATGCAAACAAGAGATAGAGCCCAAAGGAGATGGCAATTACCGACAGACCAACCTTGGGCAGGGTTAGTAGTTGCATCTGGCATTTCCCATGTTCCAAACATTTTGTACCAAACTCCAAACACAACTTTGATCACCGCCTTTATCGAGCGGTGGCATCCGGAGGCGAACAACTTTCACATGCCCTTTGGTGAGATGACTATTACATTGCATGATGTCCATGCAATCTTGGACATTCCCATTACAGGTCGTCCAGTCAGGTATACCGACACATTTCTCGACCCTGCTTTGACCTCGTATGTGGACTACAAGAGGACCAACAAGAGCGCGGTCTCTCTGAGAAGCATTCATACTGCTTGCACCACTCGTGATGTTGGAAGCGATGAAACAATGGCACGCGGTTTCATGTGGCATCTTCTTGGCTCCTCCCTCTTCCCAGACAAATCGGGCAGCGAAGTCCCTATACTATACTTTTCGTTGTTAAGGGACATTGATTCTGTCCACCAATATGCTTGGGGTGCGGGGACACTTGCATATCTATATTCACAGCTTGGGAGCGCTTCGCCAGAGAGTCGAAACAAATGGCAAGCTGCCTAACTTTGCTCGAGGTATGACGAAAGTGAAATAAGTACTTATTAATTTTATTATCAAATTGTTATGAAACTTATATTACTTTTGATTTTTTGAATTGAAGTCTTGGATGATGGAGTACTTTCCTTTATTTGCCCGACCTGGAGACAATAACTGGCAACCGAACCGACCTCATGCTCAAAGATGATTTGATCTTCCCACTCATAACACCCACCCATCTCAGTTGGTAGCATACCGGAACCAGCTCGACCATATGACAGCTGAAGATATAAGAAAACTTTGTATAACAGCTCACCAGTTGAAGTCATGGGCGCACCCCACAACTGCATCTGGCCCCCCCATTAACAAACAACAGCACGCATCCTCCTCCTCCTTTCTTCTTCAGCTTCCTCACCACGTGCACTCTCACGTGCTCCAGCTCCTCCTCATTTCTCCCCCACTTTCATTTCTAATTAATTCCTCCAAATTCATCACCATTTTCATTCTCAACATTTCTCAATTCATCAATATTACCTATTTCTACTTCATTTCACATTCAACTCAGTTTACCTTTCTTCACTTCACTTCCAGGTGAAGTTTCGTCATTTTAATTGACGTTTACGTTTTTTCGAGGAAATTTTACATTTTAACTTTGATTAGCAATAACTAATTATTGAAGACATTTCAAATTATAAATTATATGTATTTTTCGTTTTTCCGTGTTCAACTTTGATTAGCAATAACTAATTAGTTATATTATAAAATATTATAAAAATTTACTTTTATGAAAATACTCTTAATTATAAATTTATTGATAGTGATTATATACTTTTTGGATTAAAGAATGATAAGTAATTGATGATCAAAGTTGGCATGTAAAAATGAAAAACGTCAAACATTTTGAATGGGAGGGAGTAGTATTTTGATTGACATTTTCAGTTCTCGACGAGGTTTTTCATCTGCATTGACTTCTTCAGTTTTCGAGGAGATTTTATATTTTTGATTGACGTTTTCGGTTTTCGAGGAAATTTTTCATTTGGATTGACTTCTTTAGTTTGTGATTTTCGAGGGGATTTTACATTTTTATTGATATTTTCAGTTTTCGAGGGGGTTTTACAGTTTGATTGACGTATTCAGTTTTCGAGGCGAGACAAAGATTGCCAATGATAATGTGAGTGCAGAAACGCGATGCACGCGTACAATAGGCTACCGGGTAGCCGTCACAGCAGCCCATCACCACCTCATTCTCCGCTTCCTCGGTCACCTCGGTACAGGTCCCGGGTTAAACCCACAGGGAGCGGAGGGGGAGGTGGTGTGAAGTCCCCAGCTTCTGGAGGGCAGTCGGGGATTGGTGTAGGGTACCCAAAGACGCTTTCACAGCGGTTAGCTTGGGTACTCTTATCAGTCCTCCTTCGTCGTCAGGGCATCTTTCTTTTTGCGCCCCTTTTGTATATCTCTGGGATGTTGATTTATATGGGGACGGTTTCATTTGACATTGTACCAATTATTATGCATTGTCCTCCCCCTGGCTCGGTTTATCGATCCCCCCAGCTTTATAGTAAGCTACAGGAAGAAATGGAAGCGGATAATTCGTTTACAGCAGTAAGTATAGCTCACAAGTTCCTGCCTTTTGAAAAGATTGTCTAGTTTTGAACTTCGATAGTTGACTTTTTAAGTTTATAGAAAATGTTTCTGTATAACTTGATGTGAATTTATTGGCTTTGATTCTGTCATTAATTGTATGATGTGATTTGTGTTTAGAATGAAATTGACATATTCTAATTATGAAGATGGTATTAAAGGGTAATAACTCGAGTATTAAAATTGTCAGTTGTACTTGATAATGGAATGGACAAGAGACATGATCACATGAAGTTATTCAGGAAAATCAGAAATGAAGTTATTCGGGTAGAAAATGATTTGACTGATTGGAGAGAGAGTGGGACTTGCTATAATTGAGGATGTTAGAACTTAGAAGACGTCCAATGGTAGTCACAAATGGACGTAGCGATAGATGGAGCCCGAGAAGAGTTGGATAAGAACTATATCAGTAGACCTAAAGCTTATGGGCTTTAATGGAAGAGGTGATGTAGAGTTGAATGGAGACGTCATATTTATATAAGGATAAGGCTGAGTTTTGTTTGGTAGATTTAAACTCGAAATTTGAATGCTTTGGCCATGTTTGTTTAGTGAACTTCTTTAACTAATTGGGTTTTGAGATGTTTATTTGAAGTGGCATGACCTGAAAGTCTAAAGGGATTTGCCATCTTAGGATGTAGATGTGATTCTATTTTTGTTACTGTCAAGCACTTAGTTTTCCATTACGTAGTAATACTGTTTATGATTGAGAAGTATTCATGAATTCTACGGTTAAATGAATCATGGATTTGATCTGAATCTCAGTGAAAGAAAGTGAGATTTTGTTGCTATGTGCAGCATTGATCCTGACTTTCTCGTACCTCTATTGAAACAAAGTGGATTCATGTTCTTTCATCGATTAGTTATTCCTCTACGTTCTTTTAGACTTTACTATAGATTACCTGCCTTTGCTATAAAATACTTAGTACTGTTTATGACTTTGGCCGAGAGAGTTTTTGTGCCGGTCAGCTGGATCCTTTACATATAGTATCTAAAGTTTACTTTCAAATGTAACAACCATTATAAAATGGCTGATATTAAGCGATGTCATTATTATCCTGTTTAGACATAAAATTTTCTATGATGTTATGTATCATGCCTTTATGGCCATTACATGCCTCAGTATTAGCAACTTCATCTCAATTTCGTTGGAGGTTTTCTTATATTTTGTTTCCTCTTTTGTCGAATACGATATGGTAGAAAGATAAGAAAACTAGTTTTGCGAGATAAGAATTAAGTTTCACTTATGGGTGGGCAAAGTCAAAGTGCGAAAAATTTTGAGGTAGTTGTTATGGTGGGTCGTATATTAGTCTCTTTTGGCCCTCAGACCATGTTGTTCCCCCCTAGTCCTCATCAACTAATTTTCTTTGTAAGCATCAGCTAAGTAACTGTTTAGGTCTAGAGTCTAGACACTGTGTTGATTATTTTGGACATGGTCATATTGCAGATTTCAACAATATGGAAGCACTCTTATAAAGGTGGTCAGTGGAAACCATGCATAAAGAAGTCAACAGCAGGTAGAAGACTTTCTGCAGTTTATTTTCTCTGTGTTGTTATTCTTTTAACTGTTAAGAATGTTTCTCTCCAATTACACTTATTTTTAGATCTACTTGCACCCTTTAGTATGAAAGAAGTTACCATATGAATAATCATTCGGTCAACATTTTAAGAAAAATTACTTACTTCTTTTGATGCTATTGTGTAGTCACGTAATTGAGCATATCGTCCTCCAGGTCAATAGGTTTGACCAAGAAGGCCTTGAATGACACCAAGTTTTTTCTTTAACGATTGTGTAGTTTAAAAGTTAAGGACATACTAAATGTAGACTTGTGAAATATTGCAGTACTATTTTGGTTAGAAGAAGCATGGTTTACATTTTAACTCTCAAGTTGGAGGGCCATCTAATATAAATAAGTTTATGGATGCAGCTTGTGATATAAATATCTCCATTCTTATTTTCTCTTACATGTAAATACTTTTTCTCGCAGGCCAATGTGCTTGAATGGCTTATTCTGATTCATTTACTCTTCTTGCAGATATTCGCTTACCTGAGTCAACTGGGTACATTTTTGTAGATGCAAACGGGGGACTGAACCAGCAGCGGACCTCAGTAACTTTAACATTAGCTAATTGTTCCAACTTTTGGACTTTAATTGCTTGGATATATCAACTTACATAATTCCATTGTTTAAATCTCACAGATATGCAATGCAGTTGCGGTGGCTTTCTATTTAAATGCTACTCTTGTAATTCCCAATTTCCACTTCCACAGCATTTGGAGAGACACTAGGTATTTACATTTCCTATTTGTTCTAATTGAACTCTTTATTTTCTTTTGTTCATTAATTGTAAAACAAGTTGATAAATTGAGATTGACTCTATTACACTAGATACCTGTAAATCTGTTGGCTCCAATTTGTATCATCTTGTTGGAATTTCATTAAAACTCAGAGAACTAGAAAAAGAGACGTATACATGTTTACCATATCTTTGAAAAAATGTTCTACTATGGCCTCTAGATTGGTGGATTGCTTATGTTTCTCAGTTAGAAAGTTATTAGACACATGTGGATACATAGTTGCATTGGTCCAAAGGAGTTCCGGCCTTTAACTTTATTAGAAATTCAAAGTTAATCATATGAACTTGAAGGTACTCATGCTCGTTTTATTTAAAATGTAGTTAAAATCTGAGTCGTGGAATATTTTCCTTGATAGATTTGTAATTATGAAGACAAATTATATCAATTGATTGTATATCTTTCTCTAAATCATGACTAATATATATAATTCATCTTCTCTCAGCAAGTTTAAAGATATCTATGATGAAGAATATTTCATTAAGACCTTGCTAAATGAAGTAAGGGTGGTCAGCAGTATTCCAGAGAACATTATGGAACGGTTTGATTATAATATGAGTAATGTATATAACTTCAAGGTAAAAGCATGGTCATCCATCCATTATTACAGGGATGAAGTTTTGCCAAAACTGCTGGAAGAAAAGTGAGTCATCTACATCTTTTCATGTTCTGTCATTAACCACATTTGGA
This sequence comes from Echium plantagineum, assembly GCA_003412495.2. Classification (NCBI taxonomy): domain Eukaryota; kingdom Viridiplantae; phylum Streptophyta; class Magnoliopsida; order Boraginales; family Boraginaceae; genus Echium; species Echium plantagineum. The sequence goes on from QFAX02000689.1 coordinate 47,047, forward strand.
TTGTTGGAGAAAGTTGAAAATAATTTATTACCTTCAATTTTTGTTGCTCTAAAACTTGTCTTGGCATTTTAAGTTTGTATGAATCTGCGGCGACCATGCTAAATATACAGAGTTATTGATCAACAAGCTGTCCAGCTTCTTACAAGGTCACTAAAATCCATAAAATGCCAACCAAACCAGTTCGTCTACTTGTTAGCAAGACTATCTCATGGTTAATTAATTATACACGGCATTTGCATGCATGTAATGAAATAATACAATGAAAGTGAAATAAGAATAGTATTGTTTCAGGGTTCTAACAACGAAGATCAAGTGTCCAAAGTAGTTGCTACATTTCGTGTCTTTTTAAAAACTATTGGCATCGGTGGCATGTTCTTGATCTCTATAGGTTAGTTTCTTATTGAAGGATCCACTAAACGCATAATGTTTGGTATTAACTTTGAACTATGCACAAGTGTGTTAAAACTTGTGTTTCATTGGTTGATAATTTTTGATGTAACTGTTGCAATTTTTAACTGTCTAAGGGTGGCAGTTCTTGACACCTTGCATTTGTTTAAGTTTGATTATCTATTTCCTCTGTGTGAACCTTGTGCTTTGCAGCGTTATAAGGATATCTCCCTTTGCAAATCGATTGTCATTTGATGCTCCTGCAGTAGTTCAGAGACTTAGATGCTTGGCAAATTATGAAGCTTTAAGGTTTTCTAGTCCTATTTTGACTCTCGGTGAAACTTTAGTTGCAAGAATGAAAGAAAGGAGTGCCAATAATGATGGAAAATATGTCTCTGTGCATCTTCGTTTTGAAGAAGTTAGTTTTGCCTCTGATCTATATTATGTTAATAGTTGCACTGGCTAATGATCTGAAAGGAAAAATAATTTCTTGTGCAGGATATGGTTGCTTTTTCTTGTTGTATCTATGATGGTGGGGAAAAAGAAAAACGAGATATGGATGCTGCCAGGGAGAAAGGTTGGAAAGGGAAATTTACAAAACCTGGGAAAGAAATTAGTCCTGAAGCTATCAGGCTCAATGGAAAGTGTCCTTTAACACCATTGGAGGTAATACCTTTACAGTTTATATTCATATTTGCTACAAGATTGCTGGTACATACTCTCCCTTTGATTCCTATAAAATTTAATCCAATATTTCTTACAAGTCATTACCAATCTTGTTTGATATCATACATTTTTATGACCATATGGGTCTACGTCAAGTTAATGGCATGTTAGATCACACGTATTTCATTTCGTTTCATTTACTCGATCACACATCTTTCAATGATCTTTCAGTTTTATACTTTTTCAGGTAGCTTTAACTTTTTTGTTCTTTTTGATATTTCCATTTACTCGCTAACCCTCAAGATCATGTACTTACTTTAAGAAAATCAGAAACAACCTAATCTAACGTCTTTGTTTCATACTGCCACCACCAAACGAGCAAAGACAGATAAAAAGTAACTGCCCGACTAACTCATTTTCTATCTATATATTGAAATGATCTAGCTAAATAAAAACTACGTTGCAAAATCGTAGCTGATAAAGTAACAAATCATGTCATATAAATTTTTTTTTAAAAAAGGTGAAGCTAAAACTAACTTCATATAGAAGTTCCATTTGACACCTGCTCGCACACTAGAGCACACCCGCAAGAACAGAAGATAATGAAGTTGAAGTTATACAAAGAACTCGAAGTACCAAAATCGTGTGATCAACAGTATTGAGAGTTGTGGTTGTAGTAAGCAAATAATGTTTGGTCATGAGCGGTCGCTTTGATGGTTGTGGTTTTTGGTTTCTCTGAGCGGTGGTGGTAATGTGGAAATGGTAGTGAAGGTGGGTTGAGGTTCTTGGTGGCAATATTTTACTGAGAAGATAGGTTAACTTGTTTTTTGTTTTCTTTTTTGAATTTTGTATTTGAAATTACCATAATAGCCCTGAAAAATGTAATGTAATAGACACACGGTCTCGGGGTTAGTGAACTAAAGGAAAATTGATAGGATTACCAAAAAGTACAAAAGATGATAGATTTGTGATCAAATGGGATAATTCGGAAGGTGTGATTGAATGATGAATGAAATGAAACATGTCTTATTGGACATGCTAGTTGCACATTATATTACTCCTATCCATGACAGGAGATCATTTTTTTAAAATGTTCTCATTCAGTTTTCCGAAACCTTCCAAAAGTTGAAAAACAATTGTGATTAGCTTTAACCTCAAGAATTCTACACTGATTATGTTTATCCCTCTTTGCTAGAAACGATAGGCGTTGTCTGAATTTATTATCTGTACACATGAATGTTGACAGTGGTTTAGATTACTTTCCATGTGCTTCATTGTTTACTACACCTAAAGACTATTGTGATGGTTATATCTGTTTTCTTCTTTTTGGTTTTAGTAATAATAGGTTTTGCAATTTTTTAAGGACTATCTTGATGTATGAGGTTGGTTTTGTCTACTTGAGTTTAGTAGCAAACCCTTTATTGCTTTGAATATATGTATTGTGTAGTGACTCTGTCACACTCCGAAGTGTATTTCATAAAGTCAAATTTCCCCTTACATTATTTTTCTGTGTCTATCTTCATTTGCTTTGAGTGGATATACTAGGATAGTGTTGATGTTATGTAGTTATCAACTTTGGAGTGCCAAAGTCACTACCTTAATTCACATATGTGGATGGGTATGTATGCTTATCTTTGTATACAAACAGGTGGGTTTGATGCTTAGAGGGATGGGTTTTGACAAAAGCACATCTATTTATCTAGCTTCAGGGAAGATTTATGACTCCGACAGAAATATGCAACCGCTGCTGGAAATGTTTCCTCTTCTACAAACAAAAGATATGCTGGCATCTACTGAAGAACTTGCTCGATTTCAGGTGGGACTAGCTTGACGACAAATCTGATTACTCATTCATATTCTGATTTACGGATGTCTATTGACTCGAGTTTGTTGAATTTAGGATTACTCTTCCAGGATGGCTGCTATAGATTACACCGTATGTCTTCACAGCGAAGTGTTTGTCACAACACAAGGTGGAAACTTTCCACATTTTCTATTAGGTCACAGAAGGTTTCTATATGGTGGTCACTCCAGGACAATTAAACCAGACAAGAGGAAGTTAGCGTTGATTTTTGACAATTCTACTATTGGGTATTTCTCTTCGCCATGGATTGTTCTCTTGCTACCTGCTGTTTGTGTATTACAGCATGTCTATCGAGTACTTTATCTATTTTGAACAGTACGCATGTTATTGGTGTCACTGGTGGACCCAAATATAAGACACGAGAGGATTCCTCACTTCTTTCTCTCATTCAAAACCGTGCATTTTCAGTAATATCTGACAATGTCAGAAATATTGACCCTAAAGAAGCTCACTTGTGAAGTGCCAAACATATAATGTCACTGTGAACATAACAGACATCTTAAAATCATCACATGTTCTTTGCACTTGTATAATTGGATTAATGGAAAAAATAAAAATGACTCACGCATTACACTACATGCGCTTCTCATTGGTACGATGTAGACAGTCTTTTCAATTCATCTTGGTTCGGTTTGGAAATAGAATAACTGTTATCACAAGGTTAAGGCTGCATACCTTTTGGTTGCATTGGGGCCTGTTGCTGTTATATGCCTAAATGTTATGTTCACCCAAACATCTTTCTTCCTTTTCATTCCCTTGCAAAATTATTGTAATCGAAGTTTCTTTGTTGCATGTGTATTTAGTTGAGAACATGTTTAGACATCATAACTATGACTTCTTTTTTCAGGTGGAGAGGCTTCAAGCGGCTAATGTTGAGTGTGCGAGCTCATAGTGATTTAAAAGGAATGGAGCTTAAAAGACCAAGTGATTCAATTTATTCCTTTCCATGTCCAGACTGCATGTGCCATGTCAATAGAGATTGAAGCGTCAAGATCATCATCACACACATGATCCATCCTCTGCCCCAAAAGAAGTATCGTGTTCGTGTGTACTGCAATGCGTTGCATGTCCACCACTGCTAACCCCTATTGTGTTGGTTGTGTATTCTTTAATTCTTTCCTCTCGACTATGAGAAGTCAGGCTTGAGATTTTTATAGCCTCTGAAATCTGATTAGGAACTGGAACTTTTGATGAGTTGACCAATACGGGTATGGAGTTCCGATAACCGCCATTTTAGGGTTCGCAAGATGATGCTACCCGATGAGAATAATATTTGTGGCGGGTCTTCGTTTTGACGAGTTTAGCCTTGATTGAAGATTAGTTTGTTGATTGTAATGTATGATTGTTATGAAAGAAAGGGGAAATGTACATGTAGAAGCATGAGGTTTTCACATTGTTAGTCTTGATAGTTGATAACTGTTGTGATGTTCTTCATCCAATCATGTTATATATTAATTTTTCGATGATATATATTTTTTTCTTTGTAAATTAGCGATGAGATGAGTTTCGAACCCAGGACCTTCTGGTCACTAGTAAGAGCCTTTTTCACTAGGCTATTCGATGATATTTCTGGACATGAAATTGCATGAATTTATGTAAATGGACATTGATATTTGATAAAATATTAGTTTGCGAAGATAATTTCTGCAATTTTGCAGCTTCAGCAACTGAAATGAATGGTGAAGAGTGTCCAAATGAAGTCTCCTCCTCTGGTTGTAAATATCAACAATAGCAAGGTCTGTAACGTAAGCTCTTCTTCTAGATGTCTCATGAAATCTACAATTATGGTGAGGGATAAGAAAGAGAACAACACTTTTTTTTCAACATCCCCTTGCGCCGTTAATTCACTAATTGTGATAATCGAATCCAGAAGCTCAATGTCTCTATTTGAATACTTCTTAATCACTATGTCGCCATTATGTTGTTTTATTAATACCATCGTTATTCTTTGGATGACTTAATACCAGTTAGTCCGGCACGCGTATGAACGATCGATCAGGGACGAAACTAGGATGAAATTTAAAGGGAGGAAAATCTAAAAAAATTAACAAAAAACGCTAACCCTTTTACCAACTATACTATAAAACATGTTGCTAATTCATGTAAAATTTATATGATATATCTTTAATTCTGAAAAATCTAGAGGGGCGCATGCCTCCACCCCTACTGGTTCCGACCGTTCCGTCCATGCTATCGATGCCCCCTCAAAAGCTAGTGAAAATTAATCATGATGCCATTTACTAATAATTATCTATAATACTTATAAAAGAGCCAACACCCTTAGGTGTTTCTTCCACATTTTGTCAAGACTATTTTACCCCTTCCCACTCATATATTACTATTAATTTATTTTTTCAATTATATGTATGTTTTAATGAGAAGCTGAAGGGATGGGTACATTATGAAGTAATATTAATGATTATTTGAAAAATAAAAATTTCATCTCAACCAATTGTATCCATTAATTATTGGCCACAACTACATTATTTCATTCGAATGCAAATAACTCAGAGAAGGTGCCTCACTACCGTTATTAGTGTTATCATTTCCTGCACAATAAATGTAATTAAATGTGTTATACTTATAAAAGAGCCAACACCCTTAGGTGTTTCTTCCACATTTTGTCAAGACTATTTTACCCCTTCCCACTCATATATTACTATTAATTTATTTTTTCAATTATATGTATGTTTTAATGAGAAGCTGAAGGGATGGGTACATTATGAAGTAATATTAATGATTATTTGAAAAATAAAAATTTCATCTCAACCAATTGTATCCATTAATTATTGGCCACAACTACATTATTTCATTCGAATGCAAATAACTCAGAGAAGGTGCCTCACTACCGTTATTAGTGTTATCATTTCCTGCACAATAAATGTAATTAAATGTGTTATTTAGTGTAATTTTAGGATCATCACTTTGATGAGCCAATTCAACTTTCTCTAATAATAATTATATCAAAATAAAACTAAGCATATATAATCAAATTAAACTAATACAATTTAAATTTTATAGCACATTCAAATACTATATTTTCAACAATCCTTGTGATAATAACAAGATAGAGAATTTCAAGAGCCAATAAGAATCACATCATGAAGAGTATAAGACTCTCCATTAAATTTATTAATGACATAACCTAAATGCTCAAATAGTTTTTAATGTTCCACGAGAGTCTAAAAAACAGGTAAAAATATCAATATAATATTTAGCTCTAAAGATGATAATATGGAGAACTATTTCTTTTACATGATTTAATTACAAAATATCAATTGATATTTTTATAGCACATTCAAATACTATATTTTCAACAATCCTTGTGATAATAACAAGATAGAGAATTTCAAGAGCCAATAAGAATCACATCATCAAGAGTATAAGACTCTCCATTAAATTTATTAATGACATAACCTAAATGCTCAAATAGTTTTTAATGTTCCACGAGAGTCTAAAAAACAGGTAAAAATATCAATATAATATTTAGCTCTAAAGATGATAATATGGAGAACTATTTCTTTTACATGATTTAATTACAAACTATCAATTAATATTGAGAGATGAAAAATGACAATATGCTATTATGAGATCAAAAAGCAATATTCAGACATAAAAGTTGCAAAAATTATTAAATATTTATAAGAGTTCAAATTCAACTATAACAAAAGTTAGAAGTTAAAATTAGTAGAAAGATCTTCAAAAGATACAACAATTACTAAAGATAACATTTAACTTTTAAAACTACACTATATAGTTGGTAATAATGTCAAATAAAAATCTAATTTAAAAAAATAATGAGAATAAATAATGTTTTTGAGAAATAATGACACTCAATAAATGTGTTTTAACACTATATCTTGAACTGCCGATGGCTCAATAGCCTAGTGGCATCCGGCCCAACCTTTCATGTAAGAGGTCATGGTTCGAACCTTGTTGGAGACATATTTGTCTCATATTATACTCTAACTTTCTATTAGTTAGCAATTTCTGTATTCATGTTTGTAATATCTTTGTAGTCACAATTCATCGCTAATTATCAAAAAAAAAAAAAAAAAACACTATATCTTGAATTACCTTACTTTTAACATTCCTTTATATCCTTCAATCTATTATCATTTTTTCTTGTCTTTCATCTAAAGTAAATTCATTTTTTTTGTTCGAGCAGTTCACTTTTTCATTTTCATTAACATCGATGATTAAGAAAAAAAAATCATATTTGCACAAATTCTCTGTTGTTTATCAACTAACATCGTTTTTATCTTTCATCTACAGGTTTGGACATACAATGTACAATTGAACAATCATCAGGAATATTGGTTTGTTGTTGAGACTTCTCAATGTAAGATTTCCTTTATATTATAGTTCTTTAGTTACTTTTATGAATTATCGTTAGTTCATTCACAATAAAAACTAGAAATATGATCAACATACTAAGGTTAATATATCTATATATAAAACAAAATATACATTCATATAATATTATTTAATTATTAAACTTGTATGAGATATGTAAAATTAACTAATGACTTTTATATTCTTTATATATAAATTTATTTATGCATAAAATAATAATATGTCTTCTATTGATATATAATACTCAATAACAATATTATGAAAATATTTCTTTAATGTTTCGTAAGCTCAATCTACATATAATATTATTAATGTTTTGTTGAGACTTCTCAATGTAAGATTTCCTTTATATTATAGTTCTTTAGTTACTTTTATGAATTATCGTTAGTTCATTCACAATAAAAACTAGAAATATGATCAACATACTATTGATCATATTATGAAAATATTATGAAAATATTTCTTTAATGTTTCGTAAGCTCAATCTACATATAATATTATTTTAAATTTTGTAAGACTGTTCTTTTATTATATATTAAAACGATATATATACAAACATATATATGTATACATGATGAAATTATAAGGATCAAAAGTCAAATTAAAAAATTAAATTTGTTATTACTAAAATATAAATTAAATTCATATAAGTTAATATAAATTACTCCCACCATCCCTTTTTAATAGAGCCATTTTGACTCTGGGTCAAACTTCGAAAGTTTTGACCGTAAACTTTTATTACTCGATAAGAAATAATATAGTCATATGAGATCTTGTTAGATTCGTCTCAATATATATTTTTGAAATATCAAGTTCTTATAATTTTTACACTTGTAAAATTAAAAATATTTATGTTTTACGTCGTATCTTGGAGACCGTAAAAAAGTAGATGGGTCTATCATTTAGCGATGAAGGGAGTAAATGTTTGGGTTAATTTGCGAAATTATATATGACCCTTTAGTTTCTTTTAGAATCAATATATACAACTTTTTCATTGTAAATTATTTAATTCATTGTTTCTTTATAAAAATTTTCAATCATATGATTGATACTCAAATAAGGGTAAAATATGTATTTGTATGTATTTATATATGACTTGTATGCAATATATTCAATTTTGTATAATACATGACTGACATATGAATGTCAACTATGTAAATTGTAAGAAAAGTTAGATTCATAGTTTACTTTAGCAAAAGTAGTCATCAAACCATATAAATCTTACAATTAGTTTAAAAAATTATTACCATTACATATCTAATTTTATTTGAATTTTGATCCTTACAATTTCATGATTAATATATATTTTATTCGTTATTTGTTTTAGGGAAAAGTAGTCATCAAGTTGTATTAAAGTTATTATTGAAAAAGGAGGTCTTTGGATATTTATAATTTCAAACCTTGTTGACAATTAGGTCATATGTACTTTAATTGTATATTACTTAAAAATTTATTGTAATAGTTAAGTGTTATACCATCGCACTCATACTCTCATCGCTAATTTATATATAAAAAATAATTATATTAAAGTTATTATTAAAATATTAGTTTCAACTATAGATTCAACTATATGTGAATGTATTAAAACCCTTATATTTTAGTGTAATAATGTTTGTATTATTTTAGTATTAAAAATCATATTGATGACTTCAAATTGATTTTTTACATTCTTTTTATATCAATGTCATAGTTCTTTTCATTATAGAAGATCAATTTAAAACAAAAAATAAGAAGAACAATTATATTGATTTTATGATTTGATTAACTATCTTTTTTATACGAATAAAACATCAAGGTAACTGTTTTACAAGAGAACTATCTAAGAGACGCGTTAGCGAATGGCTTATATTTCTTTATGAATAGATATTTGAAGAGATAATAATAGTCGATTAGATGAAGTTCTTATAGTCCTGATACTATCTAAGGCCCAAAACATGTTATGTAACTTCGTCTTAGAGTGTCTCATAATCTTCTTTCAAAGATGAATTGCAAAATCTTTGGTATGTACTTTTGTATGAGTCGTTGAAATTATAGTCAATTACTATTTTTATATATTGCACATATGCATCAATCATCATCACATATATTAATATAATGTAGTTATTTAGTATTACGTAGAAAATACACTAAGTAGAATGGTGAACTATCATATGCGTAGTCTTAGTAACAAATATGAGTTAATCCAAAAAATGTAATTTTTTTTAATCTTTTATGGATAATATTATTTGATTTAAAATCATCATCTATATATACTACAAATAGATAGATATAGTTGAAAAAGTATTAATTATTTAGTTAGTAACAAACTCACTTTTAAAAGAGAGGTTCTTATGTAAATGATTTCTTTATTATATTTTTAAATTTAGATATGTTTGTTTAACTTTATATGTTTACTGCAACGATGAACCAGTAGTGGTAATAATATTTCATAGTATTTCTCAGTTATCTATTAGTGATGAAAAACTATATAACATTTGAAGTGTTTATCATGTGAGATAATTTTCATTCTCTTTTATTAAATCGTTATCTATGAATTATCTACATATGAAGAATTTTAATAATAAGCTTTAACGTATACATGAGTGCATGTAGTCTGTGAGATATTTTTATTGGTATATAGTATACCAACTATCCATATATGGATATCTTTAATTAAGTATATCAATACTATAGTACTCTTAAGTATATCAATATTATATTACTTTATGCATAAGTAAATGTTCTTTTTAAATTCATTATTATTTGGTAAAATATTTATAAATTATAATGGTTGTACACTTGTGTTTGTTGATTACTATAAATCAATCATGTGTAATGGTATAATTTTCCTTTTTTGATGTTTTCTTCGAAGAAGTTACAAATTGCACATGAACTGACATTGAACTCGATTAATGTGAAAAGTTACACATCCATATAAATCTTGATATATGTAGTATATATCGTTAACAATTTATTCAAAAATTTATCACGTGCAACGCACGTAACATAATACTAGTTATTAAAAAAGGAGCTTAACATACATAGAAATGTACACAAAATGCTTTACTTAATACATAACATATTAACTTATTATTTCATAAAACCAAACATACATAAGCACACTTTCATATGAAACACACATTTTCATTATTTTCACACTTCATATTATTAGTCCCACATATTTGGCATGAACAACATATATTATGCCAAATGATGAGATTCAATATCTCTAGTGATTTTAGTGAAGAGGTCCATCAAAGAGTCTGGGTCAGGAATGTCTTGATTCATCTTCTCATACTCAAAAGTCCAAGCTACCAAGTGATATTCATCAAATTTGTCCACATGAAATGTTATAACAAATGTCTTATACAACTTCAACACATCTCCTTCTATCAGTGTGAACTTTATTGTCTTGTTTGCTATATCTGGTTCAACTATCTCTTTCCCTGAGCTTTCCACCCCATCTACATATAATTCGATCTTATTAGTCGATGAAAAATAATAATTATTCAAATGGTCTCGATAATAACAACATTTTGACAATTATTTCACAACAAAAAGTATAGTTAAGCTAGTTGTACTAATATTCCTAGAATTTTACCCAGAAAATTTTTTTATTAATGAAAGTAAATTTTATATCTGAATAAACTTTTCAACTTCGTTTCTCATCTTAATAAACTAGTCGTTTGTATACAGTGTAGCTTGTGCGAAGTTATTCTTCTTACACAATTACTTTTTTGTATAACTAGTTAGTTATTGCTAAAAACTTTATAACATATGTATGAATAAATATTTATGTATGAAGATCATATGCAAATGAAAACTGAATTTGAATCAACATAAATACATCAATATTATTTACAAAAATATATAATTAGTTAAATTTACTTGATGAATAGTTAAATAAAAGTTATTTTTTTAATATAAACACATGTCATTTATTGATTCGTTATATGAGAACATGAGGCTTCAATAGATGAGATATCGGAAATGTAAAGAGGTAATTGAAGATTGGTCCCTGATAGTGGGACGCAGTTGCATTTTAGTCCTAAATAGTTAAAATATTGGAGATTGACCCCTTAAAATGGCACAAATGTTGCAATGTAGTCCTCAAAAGTAAAAAAAAAATATTGCAATATGTTCTCTGCAAAGATAGGGACTATATTGCAACACTTGAGCCACTTTCGGTAATTAATCTGCAACAGTGTAACTAGCTATAGGTTAAATGTGCAACTTCGTCCCACAATCTATGACCAAATCAACAATTTTCTCTAAATGTAACTTCCAATTCCTCTCTTCCTCAATTAAATATAAAGTGGATTAAAAATTACTTTTAGTTGATTTGAAAAGGAATTTTTATAAATTGGTTAAGTACTGCATATAAAGGTACTATATACAACTGAAATGAGACTTTCATAAATTGGTTAACTGAAACGAGACTTTCACAAACTTTAAACTTGAGGGGACAAATTGACCAAATAAGTAAAGTTTAGGGGGCTAGCAGAATTTAAGCCTATATACTCCCTCCGTTTCACAATACTTGATTGTTTAGCCAAAAGTACTTTATTAAGGGATTAATAAAATTTACTATTATACCCCACAAAATACTCTCAAAATGAAAACTAAGCTATAAAACAAGGATAAAAAAGGAAATCATGAATACAAAAGTACATTGAGTTTCGTAAACAATCAACTACCATAAAAAAATTCTTTTTTTTCTAAACAATCAAGTATTGTGAAACGGAGGAAGTAGTATTTCGGGTTTGATTATATCTTACCATGAATATAGTTCCAGCAGATGACTGATCCAGGAGTTCCCCATTGGCCTTGGTGTAACTCAACTCCTTGTACGTGACCAGGGCAAATGTTTGATATTTCATGAGGTTTGTGACACATTAAATCATGAAACATATCACAGTCCGACTTTATCTCTATTTGCTTAATAATCTTACCTTTTAGACTCATTTTTTCTTTTCACAAATAATACCAAATTTAGAAGAATATTAGAGTAAAATGATATGGCTATGAACGATGAGTAAGGTATTAGGTTGTCAATTTATATATAGTAAGATCAGCTGGGGTACTGTCGCTATTGGAAAATACGGCTATGACTTCTTGTTAAGATGCACCTCTCACATCGGAAGTCGATGTATTTCGTGATAATATATAAGATTTTGAGCTACTTTCTCTATTGCCAATTGATTTTAGAGTGGAATCTCTTAGACTCTTAACATGATATCATGAGCGAAGCCTGAGTTAATGAGGCACGTGTAACCCCGCCGATGTTATGAGATGCTAATTACGGGCCTGACGTCTCGTTAACGCCAACATTTAAGTCATGCGTCCTCACGCCCCCTCGCCGCCCAGATAAAAATAATTTCGTTTACATTTATTTAAGACCGACACCCAATTTACTTCAAATGTAATAAAACTATATTTAATTCTCAAGTCTAACAAACTCCACTGTTATTAAAATTATATTAAATTAATTAACGACCAACACCGAACCAAATACATCATAAGATATGATTAAATTAAACAAATTTGTGTTAGTTTCATTAGTGAAAGAACCCACACCTAATCGACGCCACACTTAATTTTAAATATATTAAAAATTGACACATATTAACTTTTCGTTTAATTGTTTATTTATTCAATAATTAATGTTTATAATCTTTTTTATATATTTATTAATTAAATTATATTCAATTTTACCCGACTCCGATCCGATGTCAAAGCCTTCATAGCATTTTAAAATATCCAAAACACATATACATAAAATATCAAAAACATACATACATAACAAAATATAAATATGATCCAAAATATAATTACTTCAATAGTTTGAATTAAGAACACAACTTTTCCTACAAAAAAAAAAATAATAAGAAAAAGAAAAAAAATTCATTGAAACAGAAAAAAATGTTAATGATTACCTTTAGCAATTGACTTTTTTTTTTTTTTTTTGTAAATTAGTGATGAATTGAGTTTCGAACCCAGACCTTTTTGGTCACTAACAAAAATCTTTTCCACTAGGCTATTCAATTAACTCTACCTCTATCAATTGACTTACAAAATGACAAATTAGATGTTCGTATAGAACAAAAAATCAAATAGAGAAAATGTAATGGAAGTACTGCAATTTATACAACAGTCAAGCTGCCAACAACAATAAATACAAAATATCATAAACACCAAACAAAAGTTATTTTCCCCCACCTTTAACCTCTAATTACATGTTGGTATTCAAAATGACAGAAAAGTTATTTTCTTTTTTTTTGTAAATTAGCGATGAAATATAAATACAATGATATTACAAATAAATACAGAAATTTCTAACTAATAGAGTGTTAGAGTATAATATGAGATAATGTGACAAATTTGTTCCAACAAGGTTTGAACCCATGACCATTTAAATGAAAGGTTGGATCAGATGTCACTAGGCTATTAAGCCATCGGCAACGGAAGAATTAAGTTGGATACCGATGTGTAACTTTCTTACCATTATCGAAGACTAAAGTACAACATTGCTACTATTAAAAACTAAATTACAACTTATTAATAACAATATTAAAAACTATTTCTAACAATTTATTCAAGGTATGTTAGATTAAGAAATTTGTGGAGCATGTATTTCTATCGTGATTCACGTCCGACACAAATCGTTATCATCAGGGCCTCATATATATTAAAGAAATTGTGACAATCACCAATAAATTTGATGTTTTAATATTATATAAGTTTATGTCAACATTAATATCTTACCTAATACAACTGACGGACATGTCGCGTGGACTTTATTGATTTGTCACACTCTACGTGATTCGTTTCGAGAAATACTTAGAGCCTAACTATATATAGATTTAGGTTTTACTAATCAAAAGGAAAAATTGTCCATCAAAGCACCCATAAAAATAGCATAAAACGTAACTACCTATTTAATCTTGATCCAACGGTCCAGATATGAAGTTAGGTTTTACTAACCCGTCTTAAGTTAGGTTGCAAGAAAAAACTCATTCGTTTCCCTCCCGCTTGAAGGGTCCTAGCATTTTTTATAAATTAAGAGTCACGATGCAATTATTTATATAATTAAGAGTCACGCTACAAATATCTATATATTTATGGGTCAATTAACAAATCACATTATATATTTACTATTTTTATTTTGGATTGATAAATATGTGGTACTGTACCATTGTTATAATATAATTTGGGTACAAGTTATGTTGATATTGTTTCTTGTACCAATAATGAAGTTTCAAGTGGGTACAATATTGATGCACCTGATGCATGAAATTATTGATGCACCAAAACCGGACTCAGAAAATATATATTGACAAGTGATTTATTAGTTTAACGGGTTTTCTAAAATGTCCTTTTAGAACACAGGTTAAACATGAAATATTTATAAAAATAAAAACTAACAATCATAATCATATAAGATAATATATTGAAAAAATCATATTATATCAAAGTTCAAATACAAATTTGTTATCAATTATTTTGTCTGATTAGCTTATTAACCTGTGCCCTAAGAGCACATTTTAGAAAAATAACTTCAAACATATTTTTCTATTATAAAATTATATTTTATGCAGTTTGTATTCGACTTAAATAATGGTGATAAAGTAAAAATTTTATAAAATTAAAATACAAGATATTTAGGGGGTAATGGATAAAAAAATTAAGAACTAATAAACTTAAAATACAAGATATGTAGGGGGTATTGGATAAAAAATTAAGAATTGAAACTTAACAATTTAAAAACTTTTTTATTAAATTTATTTATTAATTATTTTTTTAAGTAGGGGATCAAATAAAATCTGGTCAAACCTGTTAAAACAACTCAGAGAGACACAAAATATGACATGCCTAAACGAGGCACTTAATCAACAATGATAAGAAAAACAATTATCCAAAGAGCAAAAAAAAAAAGTGCAGCAAAACAACGTAAATATTGTTTCAATTGTAATAATCCTCCCCCTATTTAATTTGGCATACAACACAGCCAGGACCGAAACAAGGGGGGTCTACAAAAAAAATTATAGAAATTTATATGATATGCATGAAAGAAGAAACCCATTGAATTCAATGAGTCTACAAAAAAAAGTTAATGTCACAATCGATCACTCATGTTTCATAATGTTCACCATTCAATCTTTCATGTTTCGTTTTGTGTTTTTTGATCAGTGATGTTTCGATATCATATCTCATTTGGATTGGAGGTTGACTTTTTCATTAAACATAATTTTTTACCAAACAAAGCCTTAATTGGAAGGGGTAAATTAGGCAAAGTTGATGTGTTTAAAGACCTAAGATCACTCAAATACCCCTTCAAATGAGGCACATGCCATCCACGTGACCAAAGTTAACGGTCTCAGTCACGGAGTAGTAACTTTGCCCCAGTTCAAAAGGTGAACGATGAAGTGGGACGTTTTGAAAGGTGAGTGATGAACTGGAACCCAACCTAAAAGGTGCATGGTGAGTACGACCTTTTGCCCTAAATAATTTAATGGAGGATTGCCCTTTCCAAAAATAAAAATGACAAGTAGGGTTTAACAATGCCTTTAGTCCATTACCACTAAATACATATTGCAGATAGGGTTAGTAGAGAAATAGTATCAATGCCCTCGGGCACATATCAAGTATTAAAAAATTTGGGGTGAGTAGCATCATGCATTGCCTCTTTTATGGCACGTGGATTCGAGTCTATATGTGGAAGTGGTTAAAGAACCGTTAAAGTTGTGGTTCAACCTTTTCTCGAGAAATAGAATCCCTATACAACACTCCTAGATATTGTATTAGTATATAACAAACACATATTAGTACCTCCCCACCCCTCCCTACCCTACGCGCACACACCTTTTTCAACTAGAGTTTTGTGTCTGTTGCATAAGAAATCAAGAAGGTGCATCATGAATTTGAATGTGGATTTGATCATCGAAATACTATCTCATCTTCTTGTTAAACCACTTATTCGTTTCCAGAACGTTTGCAGAACATGGGTTCAATTATCAACAAACAACAATTCATCACAAAACGAATCAGAATTTAAGAAATGTACTTCCTTCGTCCTTAAAAGATTGTTACATTTTGACTTTCATGTGGTCAACAAAATACAATCTAAAATATAAATATTTTTCTTATTTTACATGCGAAAAAATTATAAGAAGTAGATATTTCAAAAATATATATTGAGACGAGTCTAACAGCAAGATCACACATGACTATATTTTATCTTACTGTTTAATGAGAATTCTTTATCAAACTTTGTAAAGTTTGACCACAAAAATCAAAATGTATCAATCTTTTAGGAATGAAGGGAGTAATAAGTTGTTTGCTTCTGGCTCGGCCAGTGTAATGGTCTCGTGTTGTGTTGGTAAAAATATACGATGATGACATGAACGTCATATTATGGAATCCATCGACAAGAAAGTTCAACAATTTGATGAATCATTTAATTTTGCATCCTCCATGGAAGCTGGTGGGGGTTGGCTTTGGATTTGATCCCATATTAAAATATTTCAAGGTTATCTCATTCAGGAAAGGATTGGATAATAAGATGGCTTATTTTCATTGTAGACACTAAACTATCACGTAAGTTTCAAATTGGACGTTGATACTATTATAGGTCTCAAATTGCCTCCTATACAACGTTTTAACTCATTTTGCCCCATCAAATGCCAAATTTAGATTGAATTTCGTTTTAAAAGAAGGGCAAATTTGGATTATCATATATAGCAAACCTTTGGGGCGTTTTTACAAATAACTAATGGTAGTATCAGGGTCCAATTTGAAACTTACGTGATAGTTCAGGGTTTAAAATGAAAATAAGCCTGAGATTTATTTTTAATTTTAATAAATTTTGTTATTTGTGAATTGTACCCAAAAGTTTAAGGCTTAATTTTATCTGGGCACCTGAACTTTCAGAACTTTTCCTAATAGGCACCTGGTGACTTTTTATCCCAAGTAGGCATGTGGACCCAAAATTTGGCACCTAAACTTTTGGTTTTCATATTTTTCTGAATTTCTCAAATTTTTGACATATTTAAAATTGTTAACCCAAGGGCAAGTTAGTCATATTGAAAATATGACTTTTTGGAGGCAAAATTTTCAGAAAAGTTCAGGTGTTATTCCAAAAAAAAGTATTTTAGTGCTAAGATTGGAGAAAAATTTCAGGCTAGACGAAAAAACCCCCCAACGAATTGCACACCAAAAACACATAAAAATTGAATCTTTTTACAACCATCTTCACATAAAAAGCAAATCTTGAATTTCCAGTGATTTAACTAAAATAAGCAAATAAAACCCAATGAATTGCATACAAAAACTCATCAAAATTGAATCCTTTTGCAACCATCTTCACAAAAAAGAACATCAAAATCATGAATTTCCAATGAATTAGCTAAAGCTAGGAAAATCAAATGCATAAATTGAGTCTTTTGGCAATCATCTTCACAAAAAAAGCAAAATATTGAATTTCGAGTGATTTAGCTAAAGCTAGCAAAACCCAATGCATTGCAATAAAAAACTGAAATATTTACAAAAAAAAAACTGAAACTTTAGACACCCACCTTCACATAAATAGCCAAATGTTGATTTTTGGGGGTCCTTTTGATAAAGAGAAGAAGAAGGTGGCGTGGGGTTGAAATCGGAAAAGATGCAATTGTGATAAAGATTCAATCTTCTTGGTACAATTGTGATAAAGATTCAATCTTTTTGAGAATAATGGGTTTGTGAGAAACTTGGCTTTTCTTGGTTGAAGAATGAAGAAGATGATGGAAGTTTAAAAGGATGAGATGTTTTGTCTTGAATTAGATATTAATGGGGGTTGGGTTGAGGTTGGGTTAGATTAATAGTATTTGAGTTAGTTTTTAAGTGTAACTTGACTTGACTAATTTGCCCTCCATCTAAAATTAAAAATCTAAGAAAATAAGAAAATTGTGATAAACGAAAGTTTAGGTGCTAATTTTTTGGTCCAGGTGCCTACTTGAGACAAAAAGGTCGCCAGGTACCTATTTGGGAAAGTTCTGAAAGTTCAGGTGCCCAGATGAAATTAAGCCAAAGTTTAATATATGTGCTATTTCGATTTTGCCCTTATTTTAAAACGAAATTACATCATATTTGGTGTTTTAGGGGTTAAAATCACACAAACCATAGTATAGGGTCCAATATGAAACTTAAGATAGTATTAGGGTCCAATTTAAAATTTTCATTATAGTTCAGAGTCCAAAATAAAAATAAGCCTAATAAGATCTATGTGAAAATTTACTACTCGTGTAAGAAGTACTTGATCACATATGAAAATCCTGCTGAGTTATTGATGTTGATTGAAAAATCGACATACTCTTATGTTTTGACGATAACAAATTACAATTGATCTAACATCATTTGTTGCCTAGTTCCGGCATTAATTATACGTTGACTAAAAAGAATGAATGCGATATTCAAATCCGAGTCAAAGACGAAGACGTGAAGAATCTTTATTTTAGTAATTATGTCTTTGTACTAACACGAGTTGTCAAACGCAATTAGGCAATATAGGGTTAATGATTTTAATGTTTTCCGAAAACTAAAAGGGAAGGAATTTTTGGTCTTAAATTTAGTGTGGAATTTTTGGTAAATACTTTATGTTTGAAACACGAAATATCGCAAAAATTGAATGATATATCTTCGTGATAAAAAGAGGTCAATTAATGCTATATTTCTTGATTCAAATAAATCCTAAAAGATTTTGAAAAATCGTTTTTAAGTTGATATAACACTAGGGTTATGTATCAACTATAAAAAGCCCACACTTGTTCATTTGAAAATGAATTCCTCACCTTTCTCAATTCTAAACACCTTAAGATAAATTGCGCAAAACTTTAGCACGCTATTGCCTAGATCTAAGTGAGAGAACTAAGTGTTCATTGCTTGATTCATTGTAATCTTTTATTATCATTAGTTCAATCGAAATCCTGAGAGTGTGTTCTTGGATTCCTGATAAGGGTATTAGGAGATCTGAAATGCTTTGGGTGTCTAGTTAAGGATAGCTAGAAGTCGTTGATTGCTTGTATCAAACATTGGAAGCATTCCATTTTTACTAGTGATCATTACCGAAATCCGGAGGTTGGAAAGCCGACGGTCGAGCAGTAGGGGAACCGAAGCTCGCTAAAATCTCTGAGCATTTCTATCCCTTAACTATTTACATTCTTGCATCTATATTATTTCAGTATCGTTCAAGTTTTATCGCTATATTATATTCCGCTTTAATTATATCTTAATTATATTAATATAGTGAGCATCTACTTTTGTCGTATTTTTTATATAAATCGAAAAAGTATCAATATGTGTAGTAATCCTTATTCACCCCCCCTCTAAGGATCACGTATTACTTAACAATTGGTATCAGAGCCCGTATTCTACATTAAGAGCTTTGCATCTCGTAGTAAACGATCTATGGCCGTCTTAATGAACCCTGGAACCCTTTGTGCGGAAGGTATGTCCAGTGCTAGGCCTCCATTATATGATGGTACTAACTACGACTATTGGCAGGGTCGAATGATAAATTATGTGAAGAGCATTGATTATATGCTATGGAGGATTATCCAGGATGGACCGATGGTGCCCACAATTTTAAAAACTATTCAACCAGGCACTCCGGCTGCTGAAGGTGCATCTGAGGAGGACAAGAAAAAGGCTGGAGTCGCTAGGGTAATTGAAGTGCCCGTAGAAGACGTCGACAAGATTGACGTTGCCGAACTAAGGCCAGATGAGATGAGGAAGGTATCCATGAATGCCAGAGCCATGAACTTGTTATTGACTGCTATTTGCCATGAGGAATATGGAAGAATCCAAAACTGTAAAACGGCTAAGGAAATCTGGGATTATCTAGAAGCGGCAAATCTTGGAACGGAGCAAGTAAAGACCATAAAAGTCCGACTTCTAAACAGAGAATTCCAGCACTTTGAGATGAAGGAAGGTGAGCAGGTCAAGGAGATGACTCAAAGATTTGGCAAAATTGTAAATGATCTAGCGGCTTATGGAAAGGTGCTAAGTCTTGAGGAACAAAATGGGAAGATGCTTGAGGCGCTAAGTGATGACTATCACAACATGATTGGCGTCTGGACAGAATCTCACAATTTGAAAACATGGCCTCATCAAGACATGATTGAAGCAATTCAAGCCGAGGAAGAAGTAATTGCTTATAGAAAGGGAAGAAAGAAGGCTAAGAAAAACCTCGCTTTCACTACCATGGAGAAATTCATGAATGATAGAGGAAGCGATGATGAAAGCGATGAAGAGATGGTCATGATAGCTAAGAACTTCAAGAAGTTCATAAAGATCAACAAGAATACTTATGACAAGAAAGGAAAATTTGATCGGAACAAGGAATCTTCCAGCTATTCAAATGATCCGCCAAAGTGTTTCGAGTGCAACAAACCGGGACACTTGAAGGCGAAATGCCCAAGGCTACTCAAAAAGAAATCTCAAACAAACAACAAATCAATGAAAGCTACGTGGGATCAAGATTCTGATGAGGAGACAGACTCCAATGTAGAGGAAGTGGCAAACGTGGTGTGTCTAATGGCAAATGAAACACTTGAGGTAACCTCTACTACTCCTTATAACTCCGATACATATAATGAGGACGGTTGCGAATGTGATGACCACTGTCTCACATTTGACAACTTAAATGAGCTAAACAGGAATCTTATTAAGTATTGCGAAAAACTTAAACTGAAAAATCGAGAACTTCAACAAAATAATAAAGTTTTAAACTCAAAAGTTGTCGATCTCGAAAATAAAATTTCCGTTACCAAAATTGAAAACGATTTAAATATTGGTACGGTTGATTTGGAAAAACTTGAGTTAAAGCAAAACTTGGCAAAAGCTTACACTCAAAATGATGAGTTGAAAAATAAGCTAGCCAAGTTCGATATGCGAACAGATAAACTCAATGAAATACTCGAGTCTCAATACAAACAGGTTAACAAAACGAGGCTTGGGTTTTGAACATGACGAAACTCCTACTTTTAAACATACTTCATCTTCTATAAAATTTGTAAAAGGAGTTACATCTTATCAAAATGAAATCAATACTAATTCGATTCCAAAAGCTCGTTTTAGTTGTACTTATTGTGAGAAGGGTAATCATTTTTCCACTTCATGTCCTGTTCGTTATTTAGCTGATTTGGGAACACTCATACCGTGGTGGCAACGACCTAGATGGGCTGTTCGTAAACCAGCTGAAAATACTAACCCCCAAGGACCCAAAAACATTTGGGTACCTATAGAGAAAACTTAATTTGCAATTGCAGGTACACCACTCGACCGTTAAGGAAAGAAATGTTTGGACGGTCGATAGTGGTTGCTCGAGGCACATGATAGGTATGCCTATGGATAACATTTCAACAATTGTGGAGATATCAAATAATGAGAAAGCAATGAGTCAGGGGGAGCAACATGTTGAGGGGGAGCAAAGTGAAACTAAAACTCAGGATGTTGATGACTACCTGCACAGGATGTCTCCACGGTAAATATCAATACGTGTAGTAATCCTTATTCACCCCCTCTCTAAGGATCACGTATTACTTAACAATTGATTATTTCCACCTATGACGTTGTTGGGGTTGCTTTGAATGAGTCTTATTGCTGGTTGGCACATGGGTTATATGATATAGGGAGCATCGTCCTCTCGTTTGATATGTCCGAAGAGACTTTAGGAACATGTCGTTGCCATTATTAGATGCTCCTGATGACCATGGGGGTTCATATGGGGGTTCATATGTAGCACTAATGATTTAAAAATTAGAAATTAAATTATATATTTAAAAATTATATTTATTAAATAAATTATTTATTAACAGGGTCGAGTTTTGTGAAATGGACGTGAAAGGATTTGACAGAACATGGTTGCTCGACGAAAATCACAAATATTGGTCCTATTTCAGGGACTTACAGAGCATTATTTGACATTTTAGAGGAATTATGATTATTTGTTGGAAGATTTGAAAAGTGATGAACTAATATCGTATAATATTCATTTGCACGAAATGAAGAAGATGGAAATCGGTCAAATCAGAGACCATTGCATAAAACTAAGAAGAAGGAATGCGAATGAGTATAGTGAAACATTTGTACCAGTGCCCATGTCTGCAATCAGAAATTGTGTTGGCAGTTGATTTACATTAAGAGTGTATGCTCATATCTAGCTATTTTCTTACTAATTATGGAAAACGCATCTATTCTATTACGTCAATTTAAGGTTTATTTTTCGTGCGTACTAGATGAATAGCGACATCGAATTGTCCGTTACAAAAGTGAAGTGATGAAGCTGTACTATTTGATCTGTATGGGAGCAAAACTTGATTCCAAATTATGCTTGCTTAGAAGAATCTCCCAAGTTATTTTGCCTTGTAAGACACCAATTAAATATTGCTATATATTACCCTTTAAATAATCACGGCATTAGAGCGTTAACGAAATTTTAACTTGTAGTATTGAAGAAGAGCAAATTGGGGCAAAAAATCAACTTTATGCCTTAAAAATTATATTTTTACCCCAGTTTTAACGCCTAATCCTGAAATGTTAGCGAAAAACTTGACGTAGGGACTAAAGTGCCACTTTTTTGTCACTTTTGGAGACTAACGTGCAACCGTGTAACTATTGGGGACCAAAATGCAATTCGCTCATACTATTGGAGACCATTTCAGCAATTTTCTCTATTGATGAATGAGGAACCAAAATATTTTAAAAGATATATGATGAGATGGTAAATAGTGTCAAACATATACGATAAACAATGACTTTGTCTCGTCCAATACATCATTCATAAATAAGCTCCCTTCTTTTATTTGTGATTGATCACATTAGTTTTGTACAAAACTTTTTAAACATTCAAATTCATATTACAATTTTTTTCTTTGTTAATTTGCATTAAAGTAGAATTAATTGAGTCTTCCAGTTGTGGGAAAGTTTCTGAGATCGATGGAGTATACTACTCCCTCCATCCCTTTATTTTAGACCCATTTTGACTTTTTGGGTCAAACTTCGAAAATTTTGACCGTAAATTTTTATTAACCGATAAGAAATAATATAGTTATATTGGATCTTGTTAGATTACTCTCGATATATATTTTTGAAATATCAAGTTCTTATAATTTTTACACATATAAAATTAAAAATATTTACGTTTTAAATCGTATCTCGGAGACCGTGAAAAAGTAAATGGTTCTTATAAAAAGGGATGGAGGGAGTATATATTTTATTATTATGTTCATAATAAAAGTGCGTAATTGTTGTCACATTAACGGCCCCACACACCGCTAGATTAGAGTATACGTGAATGATGGCATGTCTCTCAGCTGATCAGATGGGTAGAGCTTGGTAGTTAATTTTATATGCTAGTTGGAGTACATATATACTCAGTTTAGTCAACATATGAGTACATATATAATCTGTTAGTTTTATATGCTAGTCGGAGTACATTTATACTCAGTTTAGTTAACATACGAGTACATATATACTCTGTTAGTTCTATATGATAGTTCGAGTATATATATACTCATTGTAGTTGACATATGAGTACATATATACTTTATTTCTTATTTGTTTCTTATTTGTTTCTTATTTGTTAGTACATATATACTCTAAAGTTAATTGCGGAATGTCTTGATCATATCTAAACTCTATATTATTTGTAGGCAATGGAGACTGAAAGCACTATCGGGGGCACACCAACTTTCGAATTATTATCGCAAGAGACAAAAGAAAAAATGGAGAAAACATTAGAGAAGGAGGTTGAAACCAAAAAAGGTGAAAAGAAAAAGTCCACTCGAACATTTTATAATAGGTGTTATCCTAATGTCTTAGTTCAATACTTTGAACAAATGAAAAAGGATAAGGACATTGATAAAATGAACAAGTTAAAGAGTCTAGGTTTTTTTGCAATGACACAGTTGAAGATAACTAAGACACATCATAAGTTCATTACATGAGTTTGTGAGAATTTTATTTCATCACAATTGAAGATAAGATTAGAGGGTGATTTTACCTTGAGTATAAGTGAGAATGATGTATATAGAGTGTACAAATTACCTCGAGGGCCTAGAAGAATTGATCGGTATAGTAAAGAAGAGATGGATGCCTTAAAAAGAGAGTTAGGATTCGAAATTGGTACTAAAAGGAGTGAGTTGGTTCACTTGATTGAGATTCAATCTAGGCTGCCATCCTATGAAAATGATGAAACATGGTAGAAGACCATCTTCTTGCTTAGTATAGGATATGTGTTGTGCCCATCAAAGAATTTAACGGTCAGTCTTAAATATGCTCGTTGTCTGAGCAAGCTCGATGAGGTGTATGAATATAATTGGTGCGAGCATTTACTACAACACCTACAACAAAACATTGAGACTGGAACATTGTACCCAAATGGTGATATTCACTTTTTAATGGTAAGCCAATTTCGTTTTTAATAATTGAATAAGTAGTTGTCTTAATGACCAAATATTTGATTATTTCGTTAATTTTGCAGGTACATGTAATGGATATACTGAAACAAGGTGACTTGTCCACTTCGGAAACAACTTGCATGAAGTGGAGCAATGACCAATTGTTTCGACAAGATAGCCAACGGAGAAGGCTTTGGTAATGCTATTGCAAAGAGGACCACAAAAAAAGTTGAAGGTTCTAATCAAAATATGCACTCGGATTACAGTGTCGGAGTTGGAAATCCAGAGCAAATGCCTTCAGCTAGATCATGCATCATTTTGGAACAAGTAAGATGAAGTATAAAATGTTGAAATTAAGTTAATTACTAATAGTCTAACATTAACAATACTTTTGGACAGTGTGCCAACATATGGATTATTGCAAGTATAATATAACTGCATGGACCAATTGCCTTAAAGATCTAGAGAAGAATGAAAAGGAACTTCTAAAGAATGCAAGTGGACAAGCCGATACTGTAGGATTCAAAGAACATAAAAACAAATACTTAAGAGTGTAATAATAAGAGAATATGAAAAACATAAAAAAGCAAAAACGTACCTAAAGGAAAGTATTCCTTGTTGGTCCTAAAAGTCGTATCAAGACTCATGACATCTCCAAAACAAGCATAATCATGTCGCATAACACCATCCGACCAAAAAATGTTAATAATCAACGCATCTTCGTCAAGCTGAATGTCGTAGAAAGACGAAGGTTTGACTTCAGACTCATGACTCAAAAACTGCAGCAAAATACTAAGATTTCCGGCGGACATATTACGGGTGCGCTTCCCTCTAAAGAAGTTCTTCATATCAAGTTTGAGAAACCGGCAGCGTGTATCCCCCCGGATGCTTGACAAATCAGCTCATAAGAGGATTTGTCAGACAGACCTGCATCTTTATTAGTCTCAATCATCTATCATTGGACTTCAGTAATCTGCCTATTTGATCTAATGTAGTGAGACAATTCAGGCGGCTGCAATAGATGATTGTGCTCATCGTTCCACAAAGTAATCAGATAATTACAATATGATGGTACATACTTGAAATGTATTCGTGCTAGACAACAAGTCCTTTCTTCTTTTACAACACGTTGTCTTTTCTTAGTTTCTACCAAAACTTGCTCAACATCATGTCCATACGAAGGATCATTGACACTATTAGCCTTGAAGCCCTCTTTATTACAGTAATAATACATGTACCTAACGATACTAGAATCATCAGTCGAGGTAGTTCATGGAACTTGACTACGAATCCTAACACCAAATCCTCGACCCATTCCTCTTCGTCTTTTAACACAATTCTGCCGTTTACTTCCTTGGTGGGTGGTTCCCATCCTTTCACAACCACCATCCATGTCCTTTTCTCAAGTGACTTGAGAAAAATTGTCATCTTGTTTTTCCAAAAACTACAGTTACTACCATTTAGATCTGGTGGTCTGAGTGATTGATTAGAGTGTGTCATCTCGTTGTGTGAACAGCACGGATCTTTTTGAACTCTGTATATCGAGCTTTGGCTCTGATACCAATTGAAAGTTTACTATCCACACCGTATGTTATCCCAGTTGTTAGGACAATTGGTTTAACAGAAATATGACAAGTATTTAAATCAAACACCAGTAACTTGGTAACCCAGTTCAGTGCTAATGCACCTACCTCTGGGGAGCAGCCTGCCCAAGGGAAAACTTCACTATATAAAAGGTAACTTACAAGGAGGGACTTACTAGTATGCCCACATACTCTCTATAGCCCTAACAATGCCTTTTCGATATAGGCTTCCCTATACTTATATAAGATATTTACAAACTTTAATTGTCTAAAAACTCCTCACTGTTGTTATAGGATAACAACTGTACAGTCAGTATAGAAGCTAGATGATTGCTTCTATACAAAACACGCCTAGAAAACTAATACACAAACTTTGCTTAAAAGCTCTTCGTTGTGTATAAGAAAACAAGTGAATAAAAGGTGTGAGGACTAGTGTGATCACCAGCTCCTTTTATACTAGGCTTCGGCTCTTCAATATTCAATTAGTCAATCGTCAATGAATGACATTTTGATTGACATAAACGGCCGATTAAATGCTCCTCCGTTATTTGACCATGACCGCATTTAACTTGAATTAACTTGGTCTTCGGTGATAATGTCCGCATCATAAACTCCCTTTATTCAGCATTAATCACCTTCGAATCTTCTAAGAGGAGTTGACTTTGATTAATCATTTTGTCCAATGCTCGTTTGAATTTAGCGTCATTAATGCATTGTTGTTAACACATGGTCTAGTGAAAAACTTCATCCAACACGTACATGCTATGTACCAACACTTTTCATTGACTGTCCTTTTAGTTGCAGGTTGTGGTTTGCGACGCCTTGGACATTGATGAATGGTAGCCGAAGGTGGGAAACATTTAAGGAATGGTGGGTTAATCTTTAGACCCAGATGCAGCAACATGGTCTGGAGAAGGATGTATCAAAGGTAGCCTGTGTCCTTTGGTGCTTGTGGAAGGCTCGCAATCGCTGCCTTTTTTATGGCAATGAGCTCAATGTCCAAGGAATTGTGGAGATGGGTTTGAAGCTTGATCATGATTTCCAGAATGCAAATCATAAATTGTTGCAGGTTGCAGATGCTGGTGTCACTACTACTGCATTTCGCTGGAGACCTGTTTCAATGGACTTTGTCAAGGTTAATTGCGACGCGGGGTGGAATCGCCAACGACACTGACAAGTTCAGGGGTCGTTGCTCGAGATGGGGCTGGACAGTTCCAAGCTGCAGTATTTCGTCAGCTTGGTAAAACGTCGAGCGCGCTTGTGGCTGAATCTATGACTGTTCGAGAAGGCTTGGAGTTGGCTTGGAGTCGAGGTTGGCGTAAAGTAGAGATCGAGAGTGACTCCAAGGCTCTCATCTCAATTCTTATGGGGGAGCAGATCACTCCCTTGGACATTGAAGTCATTGTTTTGGACATCTTTCACTTGACGAGTAACATGGACGTCAAGTTCTATTTCAAGAATAGACGATCTAACAATGCGGCTCACTGTGTAGCACGTTGTGATCATGGTGCGGTGAAGGCGGCGAGATGACTTCTTTCTCCACCACATTGGCTGTGTTCAACCCTCTGTTATGACTTGCTTGTCTAGTCTTCATTTCTTTTTCTCATGTTAAATTTTGATAGGTGAATATTGGTTGTTATCGTCTTTGGTCATTTTGAAATAATAATCTTATCGATTGGAAAAAAGAAAAAAAAAACGGCCAATTACTCATTTGATTGTATGTCGATATGATCATAACAAATACTCCCTCCGTCCCTAAAAGATTGTCACATTTTGACTTTTGTTTGTCAAACATAACAAAATTTGACCATGAATTCTCATTAAACGATAAGAAATAATATAGTCTTGTAGGACCTTGTTAGATTCGTCTCAATATATATTTTTGAAATATCAACTTTTTGTAATTTTTTTGCATGTTGAATAATAAATATTTATGTTTTAAATTGTGTTTTGTTGACCACCAAAAGTCAAAATGTGACAATCATTTAGAGATGGAGGGAGTAGTAGTGAACTTATTCTCATTTGATTGCTTAATTACTCCCATATTGCAGTTAATGAATTAGGATCCCAAATGGAGTAATCAGATTATTAAGCAATGCAATGACAATTTATTAGTTCTTTCCAAATCTAGGAATGCGATTAAGTTTCTTTCGATTCCCACATATCTTGTTCCATTCATGACTACGAAACGCAACCTATATTAGGTAACAATTTGAAAAGATTGATATTTCAATCCCTTATTTATAAAGAAGAAGAATTGAATCTCTTCTTCATTAGCATTTAAAAAGTTTATGACGGTAAGAAATACAATCTTGATATTATTGAAATTGTTTTGAAAAGTACTTTTAATAATATTTCTTTTTTATTTATTATAATTTATATATAAAGTTATTGATGAAGAAAACTCTATCTCCACAAATATAAAGTCAAGGGAAGATGGTATTGTATTGTTTCAAAAACACATTTACATTCCTAATCTCTAATACTCCTATATTGAAGTATGATTAATGTTTGCTATTTTTGGACTTGACTGTTTTTTTTTCTTATATAGAAAATAAATCTTATATAATTAGGAAGGAAAATCTACACTACAACGAGGTAAATGTATTAATCTTTATTAGCATGTCTTGATTGGACTCGAACCAGGATCTCCAATTGCAGAGGCTGGGTCGATAACCACAAGACCAAGATCACGGGTTGACTTGATCAGTTATACACACTAAAATTAACGTCGTTTTAGGAGTGAAATTACCATTCTATTCCCAAATTTGGAAATGTAGTAGTAGGTGAGGGTATAATATTGCCCCTTTTGGACTCTAATACTCCATCTATCTGGTCTGTTATACACACCAACACAATTATCTGATCTGTTAAACACAAATAGTGTTTTTTAGTGAATAAAATGACTAATCTACCCCCCATATTCGCAACTATAGCGATTGCTAAAAATTTGTGCAGGAATAAAATAGTCATTTAAGTTTTAAAAACCCTGTTTGGGGGTGTGTATAGTGGATCCCTCCATCTATATAATCCCATAAAAGAAAAAATTGACTAAATGTCCCTTTTGTTTTGACTGAATAAACAAAGGATTGAGAGAAATGGCAGAAGCAGCAGCAACTGTGGTCTCAATCTTCGTCTACCCTATAAAATCATGCCGTGGAATTTCTGTTCCTCAAGCTCCTCTCTCGTCAACTGGTTTCATTTCTTCAAACTCTTCTGCTTTTCAATTATATCTGATTATCTACAGATGTTTTGTTACTTATGTTCGATTAATTTAGTGGTCACTAGATATTACTCAGTACGAGTCTTTTGGTTCGAGTTCTGACAAGGAAAAAATGAATTTAGAAAAGGGATAATTGTTTAGAGCTGAAATTAGTGTGATTTGTTTCCAGTTTTGTGTTATGACAATTTAAAGAGGCTTCCAAAGGATCAAACATCAAGTACAATTTTGTAAATTAGCGATGAGTGAGTTTCGAAGCTAGGACCTTCTAGTCACTAGCGAGAGACTTTTATACTAGGCTATTCGATTAATAAAAAAACTTCATTGATAGTAGGATGAGCTATTTAGATTTATTTTATCATATCTAACAAGTAACAACCACACTCAATAAAGGTTAACGACACATTGGTCATTATGTTTCCCATCATGACATCTTTCAATTATAAATGGTGTATCATTTGATCACGCATGTTTAAAAAGTTTGCTTTAGATGGTCATTTAATTATTATAGTTGTTAAAGTGTGACTTGTTGGGACAAAGTTGATAGGGGTAAAATTGTCCAAATATATATTGTAGATTATATTAATTTTGATTTATTTGTATTCTTATTATTGTTAATTTATTATAATTTTGATTTTCATTTTGAGCTTTACTTTTTCTAAGTAGGTCTAAATATAAATATTTATAAAATATTTTATTAAAATTGAAGTAGTATGTGAGAAATGTGTTCGGACAATTTGCTTCCAAAAGTCAAGCTTTAACGTTTATAGTTGTTAAAGTTTGACTTGTTGGGACAAAGTTGATAGGGGTAAAATTGTCGAAATATATATTGTAGATTATATTAACTTTGATTTATTTTTATTATTATGAATTTATTATAAATTTTTTCTTTTGATTTTGAGTTTTACTTTTTTCTAAGTAGGTCTAAATATAGATATTTATAAAATATTTTATTATAATTTAAGCAGTATTTGAAAAACGTGTTCGGACAATTTTTCCCTTTTCAATTTGCTTCCAAAAGTCAAACTTTAACGTTTATGATGCCGGAATGACCAAAAGATACATTTTTTGAAACATGTGTGATGGAATGGTGACATGGAAGGAAATATGTGTGATCGAACTTTCCTTTTAACTCTACAATAAACCCTTCACTAAGTAGCATATGGAAACTTAAAAAGAGATGAATTTATTCTTAAATGTTATATAAACTCAAAACTCAACTTTTTGGTGGGAGCATTATCTCCTTCAAAATATTTTATAAGAATATTATTTGGATTTTGGACCCATACGTATTATTTTATTCCTCTGAATATAATTATCATACATGTCCCATTGTTATGTTTATGAAGAAGCTCCCACTGAAAAGGACACGGAGTCAGATAGTATGCAACCTTATGGTGTAGGAGGCTGTTTCGAATTGACCCACTAGTAAATTGCAAACACTATCCATTACTTGATAAGGAAAGTAGGTTGCGTAATAGGTCATTTAATTTATTTCATTATATCCAAGAGCTAGATAATATAAAATCTTCGACTCGATTGAACATAAAAGTGACTAGTTGTTAAGTTATTTCATAATTATTTGGCTCTAGGTTTTCGTTGGGATCGACAATGGCTAGTTGTTAATGCCAAAGGTAGAGGATTTACACAAAGAGTTGAGCCAAAACTTGCTCTGGTTGAAGTCAATTTGCCAATAGAGGCATTTTCGGAGGAGTGGGAACTCAACAGCAACTCATGCTTATGTAACTTTCACTATTCAACTTTTATTTATTTATTTCGAATTTATTTGTTCCATTGATGCTAGTTCTCTTATGTTCTTGCTTTGCTTCTTTGGGTAAGAGCAACCATTTAGGGTTAATGACATGTTCGATCCAAAGTTGTGAATACCGCCGAATAGCAACACAATAGATTATAGTGGCTCGTCGCGGTAGCTTACCGCTACATCGCGTCGCGGTAAATAGCGTAGCAATAGCATTTTTTGGAGTTTCGCAGCTACAGACCCACTAAACGCTATTCACAACTTTGGTTCCAATGTTTCACTTCATTCACCATTTGATCATATCTATTGATTTGTCTCGTTCAAAGTTGTAAATTGTCCAATAGCGGATTTTTTAAGTTTCACCTCTACGGACCGGTAAACGCTATTCACACTATTGGATAAATCTAGAAGATTTCAAATTGGACAACTTTCGTCTCGTTTGATCACATACCTAAATATCTGTTACCAAATTGGACTATCGAAACATGTGTGATCCAAGGGTAAATGCAATGAAACAAGCATGAGCGAAAGTGTAATAACCCGACAATATATTTTAGTTGTCAATTCTGTATATTTAGTCTCTTTTTTAACATCCATCAATATCAAATAGATGGATGTATGTCACTTTTACCCTGACCAATGGGATACATTTCTCTACAGCCATTAAGGCCCCAGGTATGGGAGAGCTTAAGGTGCCCTTAAAGAAACCATCTCAAATAACTGATGGTGTCTCGGTGTGGGAGTGGTCGGGAGCTGCATTGGATGAAGGGGATGAAGCGTCGTCTTGGTTTTCCGATTACCTTGGTAAACCCAGTCGTCTAATTCGCTTCAACGAAGGTAGTTTTCTACTCCTTTAAGTTTATAGCAAATTCTGTTAAAATCTATTTGCCTCTGTGAATGCTGAAAACAAATAAGGTTTAGCCTCATAACACAGTTACCATGATGTAGGTCCAACATTTCCATATCCAATTTTACGATTATTTTGGATAGAATCATTGTTGACGTTAATTTTATTATAAACTTCGGCACCCACTTCAATCTGTTAACTATGCTCTGCAACAGCCCTTCTGTTATCAGAGTAGTAAGGCTGCATACTATTGAGCCCCTCCTTTCCCCACTAAGGCGGGGGCCTCTTCAGATGCTTTGGCGCATGTTAGATGTTTGGCTCCCAGTTCGCTCTGATATTTATTATCTGAATGACAATCATGTAGGACAATCTCTTCCAACAGTTTTTTGAATTCGCTCAGCTCTTTCCAGTGTAGTTTTGGTAAATAGATACAGCGAATTATGGACCTATAGAATATCCCTCGATCATCTTTCAAAGAGGCTGTTTTTAAGAAGGAAGGATACTATAGTTTCATACTTTCTATTAATAATTACGGCAAACGGCTGGGATGATCACATATCTTTGGCTCAGGGACCCAGTTGATCACCTAACTTTCAGAAGGTCTCAGTTGATCAGCTAACTTCTTAAATCGTTCTGATTCAGCACACATCACGTGGTCACGAATTAGAGGCAATTTAGTAATTTCATATACTAATTTTCTGGGAAAAAAATTAATCCCATTAAAATAAAACCAAGTCCCCAATTCAATCCCCACTTGAAATTACCATATTGCCCCTGATTCGTGACCACGTGATGTCATTAGTCGATAATTAAGGTTATAATTGACCAATGTGTTGAATGTGAACGATTTAAGAAGTTAGGGGATCAATTAGGTCCTTTTGAAAGTTAGGTGATCAACTGGGTATCTGGCCCAAAGATAGGTGATCATCCCAGCCATTTGCCGTAATAATTACTTATAGAACGTCTTTTTGTTCTCTTTTCACATGTACCGTCTCAGAACTCTTTGATGAGTGATTTAGAGGAGACATCGTATTATCTTTTCTTAGATGTTCGATTTATCTCTTTATTCAAGAAATAGTTTACATGATGAGTTTCTTGCATATTAAGGAATATTCATGTCATTGCCATATCCGACTTCAGCATATCTTTTAGGGTGTGTTTGTTTTTGTATGAAGTTAAAATGTAATCGAAATTGGAATCGAATTGGAGGAATGCATTTTTATAGAGACTCTGCCAACTCCATTTCAATTTCATTCAAAAACAAACCCACCCTTCATTAATTTCTTGGTGTCATTCAAAATTTTAATGGTGTTTTATTTGTATCTTTGTTCTAAATCTCTATCTGTACTTCACAATCTTACTTATTGCACAACCTGAACTAATATATGCATACCAATCCTGGGTATAAACCTGTTGCACAGTTATTTATATAGGAACCAGATTATTTGAGGTCTCTATATCGATGGAAGATCTGAGCTGCTCGTTTTAATCTTGAAAATCGATGTAATTAATGTGTGATAAGTAATAACAATTCTATTATGAAGCGACGGCCATTTTGCATCGTCCTAAGCATGAGCTCCAGATTGTCTCTGTGTAGTGAGTAGTATGCAGACCTACATTTGGTCGTCCACTCCGTCAAGCTCATAAAGCTATTAATATTCAATGTCTTCTTACATAGCCGTACAATTTCAACCAGTTATCTATCAACTGGAGCTACCCATACTTTCTCTCTAGTTACTTCACTTCTAATTCGGTCTTTGTGGGTAATCCGAAATATTCTCATCTTTGATACTAGCACCTTATGACATGTTACTATTTCAATGGTCGACACTTTGAACCATAAAGCATAGTTGGGTTATCGTCATCCTGTAATAATTAACCTTGATCTTTCAGGGAACCTTTTTAACACATTTGGATGCACTTCTTCATTTATTTCGTCATTTAAGTCCCCATCATTCAAGATTATTGACCCCAAATATATAAAAACATCATTTTTCACAGTTTTCTACATCCATATAAACTCCCATGTTTAGTATTCAAATTTGTGTTGTTACTTGATTTACACTTCATGTATTCAGTCTACGACTGAGTTTAGAACGATAGTGCTTCATCTTAAATATGTCATGTAAGTTCATTCACCACCAGTGCATACAAATACGGGCTTATTGCAAACATAAATTTATGTTTTGTAACTATTGTTCAACTTTAGGGCTATGGAATCATAGGAGCCTCAGAGTATTTATGCGTCAGAATATATGATAAATCCTAGTTTACGACCGGGGTTGAGACTCCTGACGCGTTAGTGTTTGGTTCCAGCTGAAGAAGACTGAATCTTGTGAGATGTCTTCACTTCTAAAATAATTACGATGAATCGCCAATAACTGAATTAAACATTCGTAGAATTTTACTGAATATGAAGTAACACTGAGTTTATCAATCATCCATTTGATAAGGACTCCTTTCGCTGTAGTATCCGAGGTTAGGCCTGTTGATCCAGTGTATGCCAATGGTTACAAAGTCATGTTTCCTGATGAATATCCATTCCTCCTGGCCTCTCAGGTCAGTAGAGTCAATACCAATATAAGATTTTAATCATTCCGAAGATGAATCTCTGCAATAGTTAATATGGAATTATTCGTTGCAGGGATCACTAGATGCACTCAATGCTCTTCTGAAGGAACCTATTCAAATGAATCGGTTTAGACCCAAGTATCTCCTTATTCTTGTTCCATTGTTAATATATAATTTGCTTTTAGATTTTCTGATGGGTCGACCATTGTCTATCTTAAGCAATACGTTTATTGGATCATTGCATATGTGAAGTTATTTGTAGATTAGTTAGTCGTTAATGTTATTTTGCATGCAGTATCCTTGTGGATGGGTGTGAACCCTTTTCTGAGGACTTGTGGAAACAAATCAGTCTGAACAACATAACATTCTACGGTGTTAAACTGTGTCCTCGTTGCAAGGTGCTTTCGTCTCTTTGAGACTACTAACTGATATAGCATCCCATATAAGTTAATCCCTGTTATAACTGAAACCAGGTTATACGAAAATGCAGTTAATTAAAGCATATTCCTACCTTCTTATGTTTATATTTTCTGTACTATTCAGGTTCCCACAATTAATCAAGAAACTGCAGTTGGAGAATCTGAGCCAACAGAGACTTTAGCCAAGTTTCGTTCAGATAAAGTCCTAAATCTGAAGAAGAAGCCACAGGGCAAGGTAGAACCGAGACATGAGTGTTCATCTCTTGTCGCTCAACTTCTTCAGTAAAGTACGATGTCATCATCTAACAGATGTCTATTGCAGGTATACTTTGGACAATACTTGGTATCGCCAGAATCGCTTACTCCAGTAAAGGAAATGATTGTTAAGGTCGGTGATCCAGTGCACGTTGTTGAGCGGATTTCTCGCATCGATGCTCCAGCTTGAGTGTCGCCGTAATTTTAAATGTATACATTATCAGATACATTGAAAGGGTAAGAATAACTTGGAAACTTTTGTGTTCTCAGGAATCTGTTCCTAAGATTATCTTACTTGAGAACATGAGCTTCTTTCTCTCAATAAAAAAATGTCTCTTACTAAAAATCCTTTGGAGTGTATAATGGTGTTGACCTCATGTTGATGTTTAAATGAATTTATTGTTTTGTTTTATGGAGAAATTTGGCAAAATACCGTGTCTATACATACAAACACTTTTTGGTAAAAGACAAGATCTTTCGCTCATGTTTATGTCTATTCCTTATTTTCTCATTCGTAAATTAAAAGGTCTCGTTAACTCACTGATGATTAAAAAGTGAGCATTTTCACGAGTCTGACTTAGGTTACGAAACTTTTTTTTAGTACTAACAATACTAAATGGCATTTTAGTCATTCGTTAAAGACTTAAATTAGTGAAAAATTAATATTCCATGACAATATATTAATGTGGCTAATTAATATTATCCATGGAAATATATTTATGTGGCACATTAATATTATCCATGAAATTATATTTATGTGGCATTTTAATATTATCCATCAAAACACGTTTAATGGGCAAAAATTTATTTTTCATATAAGCACACATACTTACTATTTGCAAACTAGCATTATATAAAAATTAGTAACTTTTTTTTTTTTGCAGATTGACAATATTTAAAAACCTTTGTTCACCACCTACTAATAAATACACAAAAAATCAATCAATCAATAGAAAAATTTGTAACAAATCTAATTTGAAAATAATTGAAATTTTCATTACGTTTAACAAAAGCAAAAAAGCAATGATAAATTCAATTTTTCCATTTGTTTTGGCTTAACCATGTATGAATCGTGGAAGATGTATTACGTAGGTTTGTGGAGATATTAACAAATATATACTAAATTTGAGGCAGGGCCGATAGAGTTTTGAAAATAAAAGAAAATCAGATTTAACAAACAAAATAGCAAATAATATCTCTATGATTTTTTATGCAAAAAAGTATGAGTTAATAATGAAAAAAGGTTTTATACTCATGAAATTAGTGAATTTGATTCCATCTATAGACATGAAACAAGTGATTGAATTTGCATTTTTTTTTTTTGATAGTTAATGCAGATAATTCATTCAATTGTTCAAATTGTTTTGCCCAAAGGCATCATTGTTACAATTCAAATGGAAAGAGTTGAAACAACTAATCGTAATGTCATAGAGATTATCAAAACATCCAACGGAAGTGGGTAGCCACAAAATGTTACAATTGGCTTTCATAATTATCTCCTTCTGCTTTCTCCATTCCTCGTTGTTGCTAATATCCTTGAAGTGCTTAGTCCATATCTGAGAAGTGAAGGAATCAGTAACAATGAAAATATTATGATGCCTAAGATGACCCATAATATAGAAGATTGTGAACATGATTTCACCGAAGGAGGCCAAGTCAAGTGCCGAGTCTCCTTCCTTAAGAATCATAATATTGTTTCCCTTGAAACAATGTCTTGATCCTTTAAGTGTTAATGAGACAATCCAGTGAGGAGTTGTTTCATTAGACATTCCAAGAAAGATTTTTGTATCTCTTTGGTTACATGATCTATTACAGTGTTTCATGCCGATAGGGCAACAACTGTTATAAATCATAGGTGGTCTGGTGTTCTGTGAGGCATGTTGTTTATTTCTCTTGGTCAATCTCAGTGGGGCTTTCTCCCAGTCAGAGAGAAAAGTATCTTGCAAAGCCAAGGCACATGAGATAGTCGGAGTAATGTCATTGAAGATAGCTTGATTTCTGGTATGCCAGATCGACCAAAGAGTACCACAAAAACTAAGAAGATCATGTTGACTAATGTGCTGATTATTATATTTGGAATTATTTATAATATTTGAGATAGTTTGTATAATATTGTTAGAAAAGTTGAATTTATTTAGTTTTCTTCTAGTCCATAATGTAGATGCAAAGGGACAGTCAAGGAATAAATGTTCACTGGTTTCATCAGCATTATTACATAATAAACATAAAGAAGAAATTTGTTGTTTAGTTTTATTTTTGATAAGGTTTTTAGTAGGTAATCTGTTTAGAAGAAGTTTCCAGAGAAAATGTTTAATTTTATGGGGTAATTTGATCTTCCAAAGATTTTCCCATGTATTGGATTCGATATAATTACAGTTCTTTGGAATGTTATATTCAGGCTTGTGTTTATTTTTAAGGTTTGAGTAGATTTGTTTAGTGCTAAATTTATCTTTAACTAGGTCCTTAATGTCAACACCATTATTAATTTTAATATTAAGAATGTTACTGCATATAGAAGGTGGAAAAAGTTTGCAAAGAAGGGGATAGTTCCATTTATTTTTATTGAGGATGAGTTCAGAGACTTTGATGGGAAGAGTTTGGTTCTGAAATTTTATTTTTAAAAGTTTAGAGAGGGTGATGGGATAAATTTCAGGAATCCAGTTATCATCCCAAATATTAACATGTTTACCATTTCCTATTTTGTAAATCATACTTTCATTAATGCATTGAATGCCCTGAAAGAGACCTTTCCAAGTAGATGATGAATTATATTTAAGCGTGGAATTAGAAGGCTCTGAGTTTGGGAAGTACTTAGATTTTAATATTTTACTTAAAGGGATATCTGGATGATGAATGAGTCGCCAGCTGTTTCTGGCAAGAAGAGCAAGATTAAATAGATGCAAGTGTTTGAAATTAAGACCTCCATCTTTCTTATCACTACAGAGGAAATCCCAATTAATCTAGTGTATGTTATTAGTGTGTTTTCCTCCCCAAAGAAAGTTGGCAAGAAGTTTGTCAATTTGTTTTATTGTCTTAAGGGGGAATTTATAAATTCCCATAGGATAGACGAGAATAGAATTTAGTACACTTTTAATAAGGGTAGTTTTACCAGCAAAGTTTAGAAATTTAGATTTCCAACTATAGATTTTATTTTTAACTTTATCAATAATGTCATTAAAGATTTTATGTCTGTCAGTGTTGATGTCGAGATTGATTCCCAGATAATTACCAAAGACATTACTTTCTTTAATTTTCAGATGTGTAAGAAATTCAGATTTTTTGTCCTTAGGAGTGAAGGGACTAAAAGTAATTGTGGATTTGTCTAGGTTTATAACTTGGCCAGAGTCACTACAAAATTTATTAATTATAGAGCTGAATGATATGATGCTTTCAGTTTTGAGATGAATGAAAAAATAACTGTCATCAGCGAATAATAAATGGGTAAGGGCTGGACCATTTCGAGTGATGGAGACTCCTTTTATCTGTTTATTAAGATGTTCTTGCTCTAAAGAGGCTGATAGTGCCTCGGAACAGAGGGCGAAAAGAAGAGGAGAGAGGGGGTCGCCTTGCCTAAGTCCACATGAGGGTTTCAAGGTAGAGGTTGGACGACCGTTTACTAGAATAGAATACTGAACAGTGGTTATACATTCTTTGATAAGATTAATCCAATGGGAGGGGAAGTTCATTTTATGAAGTATTTGGATAAGAAAATTCCAATTCACTCTGTCAAAAGCTTTACTCATGTCTATTTTTATAGCTGCCATACCATTAAGTTTGCTTTTAGAAGTGCGAATTGTGTGTGTTAATTCTTGAGCCATAAGAATGTTGTCTTGTGATCCTCTACCATGGACGAATCCATTTTGGTAAGGGGAGACTAGTTGGTTCATGATAGGTTTAAGTCTATTGACCAGTACTTTAGAAATTATTTTATAATAGGCGTTACAGAGGCTAATAGGTCTAAAATCTTTAAGTAGTATAGGTTGATCAGTTTTGGGGATAAGGGTAATAAAAGTGTTATTAATTTCTTTAAGCATGTGTCCGTTATTAAGGAATTCTAGAATAGCATTTGAGACATTATCTTTAAGGACATCTCAATTAGATTGATAAAACTCCGCCGGGAAGCCATCAGGACCGGGGGATTTTAACTTGGGCATTTGGAAAAGAGCAGTTTCAATTTCAGCTAGGGAGAAAGGTTTGTTAAGTTGATTTATTTGAGTAGGGGTAAGTGAAGTTTTGATGCTGTTAATAGAGGTAAATATAGGTTGTTTAGGGTATACAGGTTTAAATAAATTTTGGAAATAAGATAAGCAATGATCAGAAATGCCTTTTTCATCTGTTATAAGATTCCCATTATCATTTTTTAGTTCTAAAATGGAATTAATTTTATTTTAGTATTTTACTTGCGCGTGAAAAAATTTTGAGTTGCAATCACTTTCATAAACAGATTTTATTTTGGCTCTTTGTTTCCAATAACTAGTCTCAAATTGTAGGAGAAGATCAAGTTGTTTTTTAATGGAATCGTTAGTAACATAGTTATTTTTAACAAAAGGTTGGTTTTGCGTCGTTTGGAGTTCAGATTGGAGGGTTAATATATTTTGAAAAATGTTGCCAATTCTGTTTTTGTTCCAATTTTTTAGTTCATATTTAAGGTTTTTAAGGAGGGATAGAAGATTATAGGAAAAGGATCCTGAGGAAGTAGATTGAATTGGTCGCCAACGGTTTTTAAGGATGGAAGAGAAGTCCGGGTGATTAAGAATGAAAGTTTCTAGTTTGAAAGGACGGGGAGAGTCTAGAGATGTTTTATTGGTAGTGATTACTAGAGGTCCATGATCCGATCTTTGGATAGGGAGGATGTTACATGTGGCGTTAGGGAAAGCAGAGGCCCATTCAAGATTATACATAGCTCGATCAAGTTTCTCGAAAATTACTCTACCTTTTCTTTTACCAGACTAGGTGTAGAGACAACCGGTGTATGGTAAATCATCAAGTCCTATATTATTAATAAAGTTAAGTAGGTGTTGGGCCCCTAATATATTTTTAGTTGGTTGCGGTGCTTTTTCATAGGAGTATATGTATTGATTAAAGTCCCCGCAAAGGAGAAGAGGTTTGTTATTAAGAGGATTTAGAGAGCTATAAATTTTATTCCAGGTTTCTTCTCTAAGAGAGAGATTGGGATTACCATAGATGCAGCCAAGGTACCAGTTTTGATTAAGTTCAGTGTTAATATTAAATAGCATTAAATTTTTATCAAGTAAAATAGGAGTATTTTTAATATTAGATGAGAAACCAATCCATAGACCCCCACTATGTCCCAATGCATCAACACCAAAAGAAATAGGGAAATTAAGATTTTTTAGATGTTTGTTAGCTTTGTCAACGGAACATAGGGTTTCGCTAAGAAAACAAATATCTGGATGATAACGTTTTAATAACGTTATCAGAAATTGAACTGTAGCGGGTTGACCTAACCCTCTACAGGTCCAAGATAATATTTTCATGATGAATATTGGGGTTGTTCTGGAACAACCACCAAAATCCTTTTAGGTGTAAAAATAAAAGAGGACATATAAGTTAGCACATTATTCGAGCATGATTTAATTTTTGTAATAGTTTGGCGAAGTTGCGTACCTTCATCCAAGTTGAAGTCTTCAGATCCTTCCTCATTGCTCATGCTTTGGTCCACAAGATATCTTTCATCATTCTGGTGATGCCCTTGATGTGTGTAGGAATTACCATCGCTCATGTAGTCATCTTCTTCACTAGTTCTCCAATTCACTGGTCCAGCTTCATCGGGACCTGGTGGAATTTGCTTTCTTCTTTTGGGGGAGGTGCGAGGTGTCTCCGTCTCGAAGAAGGTCCAAATTCCTGATCTCTTTCTTTTGTCTCCAGCCCTAGATCCCATCACCTTTGCAAGAGCGATTTCCTCATCCCAAATTTCCTTCTCTCTATTTCCATTAGTAGGGACATTAACAAAGAGCAATTCCATAACTAACATTCCTACTCCTTCCGGGAAGAAGTAATCAAAAGACCAATGTGCTCTGCAAAACATGGTTTGAAAGGAGTTAATTTTGCACAGCAATAGATTAGTTGAGTCATCAAAATCCAAGATCCATTGAGGGACGTTTTGAAAGGCTCCGGAGACATCAATAGATTGTAACAGATGGTGTAGTCCTGGGGGAAGTTTTCAAAAGAGGTCCAAGGTCCGAAACAACGAATTTGCACATCATTTGGGTCCTCCAGTCTCTGGATAGTGTTAGAGAATTGATTAGTTTTGTGGATAACACAACTATTCCAATGATCCTGTGAGACTGAAACAATTCCATAGATAGCAAAGGACAGCTTTGATTTACACACTACAAACCCTGCAAAAAAACTAAAAGAAAAGTTAGTGCAAGCAGTGACCCAGTTGGTACTATCACTTCCGTTGCTAGTGTCTGCTTGGCTCGAGTGACCATTAGAGTCGAGGGTATCGTAGAAACGCCCTTGGTTCACTGATGCATTGTCACTTTCGTAGCCAGCGTGATTAAGAAGGAAATCCCAATCTGAATTCCATGAATGAGAGGTTTCATCGCATCTGTTATGAAGGACTCTTTGAATCTCACTCCAATCCTCATAGTATCTTTCCTGTCTAGCTTCAAGGTTTGGGTTGTGATTTCTTTCAAGGTTGGGTTGATTAAGGTCGAAGGATAATTGCATGGCACGGGTCAACTGGTTTTGAAATTCTACATGAGCATCAATCTCGTCTTGAATAGTAATCCAACCATTTTGTGGTCTTCTATTGACGTTTTGATGATGCTCTTGTAGGGGGACAATTAGAAAATCATCATCAGTCGATTCACTACTTTGATTGGAGAGCCGAAGTGTAGTGTTGGGAGAGAGATTGTTAATATTTTCGTTTGGGTTGATAGGTGGGGGTGGTGTGATGATGAAGTTGGTGGTGTTATTGTTGGCTGGGTTGTTGTAGGGATCACCTCGAATGATGAGGTTGATGATGGAGTGGATACCAAGTCCTCTCGGGGCTTGTCTTGATGGCTGGTTTGTAGTTGTAGGTGGAGTATGTCTTGTTTGTGAGGGGGCTGATAATGGCTGAGGGTGAGTAGTATTATTCTGTTGTTGAGACGATGGGGCAGGAGGAGGTGATTGAGGGGGAGGAGATGGTATATTTCTAGGATTGGCTTCTTGATTTGGGGATTGATTTTCATCTTTGGTTCCAAAGGTTCAAAAAGAAGGACCATTGTTGTTCGATGTTCTTCAGAGTTTGGCAGCCCACGTATCCAGTGGTTGAAGAGATGAGCATCATAGTCAATGTCCATTTCATATCTTTGATCAAAGTTAGAGAAGGGAAGATGGTTTTCGTAGTTTCTGATAGCTTCTACATCCGTGAAATCACAATGTAGATTCGAGTGCCCAATTCTTCCGCAATGATAGCAGACTCTGAAGATTTTCTCATATCTAAAAGAGACCCATAGTCGGGTTCTTTCAGGGGTGAGAATGTAAGCCTCACTAACGATGGGTTCATGAACAGGGATTCTTACGAGCACTCTAATCGTTCTAAGTGCTCTAGCATTCTCAGAGTTCCAGTCAATTCCACTAACATTCCCTGCAATTCTGGCTATTCTTCTTATATTGTCTTCGGAGAAGAATTCAGCTGGAATTCCCTGTAGTTGTATCCAAAAATTAGCATATGGGATATCAAAGTTTTGAAAGATGGTGTTGGGCGCCCAGTGAGATAATAAGAGTACAGCTCCATTCAGGTTGAGTGGGGATCTGGCTAGTAGATCATCCATGTCATCTGGATGTGAGAAGTGGAATAAGAAAATGTTGCCTCTTTTTTCTATGTCCACAATTCCTCTTATGTACCAGCATGTGTCCACATAAGCCTGGACCCTTTCTTGTATGAATGTTTGAGAGTCTCTGAAAAGTCCTAGTAAGCATCTTGCATATCTCACTCTATTTTCCATTACATTGATATTGTTCATGGGGACCACGAGTCCTCTTCTTTCAATAGTGGTATGAATGTCTGATTCTTCTGAGGACAAACTCATGTTACTTTTGTTTTGATTATTAAAGGGGTTCTTGTTTGGGAAAGTTTGTGTTTTTGGTCTATGTTCTTTTTTGTTTGTACTAGGAATAGTAATTGGGGCGGTGGTTTTTTTAGTTCCTGAAAAGGAATGATTTGTTTTTCTAGGTAAATCTTTTTGGCAGTCAAGGGGTTGACAATAAATGTTATTTCGATAATTGGGATAAAGATTGGGTGGTGATTGGAGAATAGGTGTGCTATTAGTTGCTTTAGCCGCCATAGGAAGGGCTTTTGGGATTACCCAGTACTTTGAGCAGAGGAAAAGTGGCAGATGTTTTGGGAGCTGGGAAAGTTATTTGGGAGGAAGAAAAAGGTTTTTATTTGTTCAGATTGTAAGGTTACTTTCGAGGGGAATGATTGTTAAATTACTTGGGTGAAGGAATGAGGGAGATGTAGCAGCAAGCGTGAGTAATTGCAGTTGGAGGAGTTAATGCAGCAAGGCGTGGAAGAGATAATTAATGCAGAGGGGGAAGGTGGTTTTGGTAGATGGGAAAGTGGTTTGTTTCTAGTGAAGTGGGTTGTAATCGAGAGGAATGGTTGCTGTTTTACTTGGCTTTGGCAATGGAGTAATTGTAGCAGAATGGCGTGAAGGAGGTGTTTAATGCAGCCGAAAAGTTCAGATATGGTGTCAAGGGTGGAGGGGGGGAGATGTAAATGTTTGGCAGGAATTAATTGTGGAGAGAGAAGAGAAGAATAGCAATGGGTTGATCAGTATGAAGAAAGTAGATTAAGAGATTTGGCCGGTGGGAAAGAACAGATGAATGGTCTGAAATTGCTGGGAATTGAGCAAAGCAAAGACAAGAGAAGATTTTGAGGATTCGAAGTAGAGAGGATTCAAAGTTTTTTTTTATCATACTTTATTTGATGGTTTGGAAGTCATCTATTTCAGGCAGAATATTTTGTTACTTTGAATTTGCATTTAATATGATGCACAATGATTAAAATACTCATATCAGTTTATGACCACTGGATGAGAAATAAATGGAAAAAGATTAATATAATGGTTAACAACAATTTAGTATAAATTACCAAGTTTTAGCCATAGAACATTCACAACAGTGTACTTATATGTGTTCTTAGTATAAATATTGGGTGGGAGAAAACAAAAGGATGAAAAAATACACATTTTTAGATTCCTCATTGTAGGCTGGCCCACATAAAAAAATTGGGGTGTGAGGTTGGCTGGATGTATTTGTAGGTGTTCCCACCAATTCCCCAAATCAAATTCTTTCTTCCCTCTCTCTTCAACATTACTGCTCTTTCATTTATTCACCCGTTTCCTTCTTGTTTCATAAACATGCAAA
The DNA here is from genome assembly GCA_003412495.2 of Echium plantagineum. NCBI lineage: Eukaryota > Viridiplantae > Streptophyta > Magnoliopsida > Boraginales > Boraginaceae > Echium > Echium plantagineum. The sequence goes on from QFAX02000689.1 coordinate 91,772, forward strand.
CAATTTTATATTTTTCATTGGTTTTGTGATTTATTTTTTTCTTCACTTAATTTACATTATTGTTTTATTAATCTGATCATTAACTAAAACATACATTTATGATAATCACTTTATGAGTATTTGATCAAGGGTGTTTAATTAGATCGTTAATTTTTTATGAAAAGCTTTTTTAAAGATGAATTCAATCAAAGATGTCTAATTTTGTGAAGATTTTTAATGGATTTAATTTTGTTTTGATTAATTATTCATTATTTTGTGTGTATCTTTTATATTTTAATGATGTATAAGATGGCGAATAGAGAATCTGGTTTTGTTGCAAAAGTTAAAATGCTACCTTTAAAATGATAAAGTTTATATAAAAAGAAGATTTTAGGGACTTTAATAGACACACTGGTGTGAATGTTCTTAGTACCACAAGTCTAAACTCTATTTTCACTGCTATCGTTAAATTTTCTATCAAATGTGAGGTTAGTGAAGCCACATGCATGTCATGTGACTTTCGATATGGATACTTAAGTAATTTCATAGCTCAAGATGAAAAGTCATATTAAACTAAAACTATTAATGAATTAATAATAATCTATATATCTGTATTTATATACTCCCTCTGTCTTTTTTAACTTGGTGTTTAGCATAAAGTTCTTGTATTTTTTTAACATGGTGTTTAGGTTTTCAATATGTTTTTTAGATCACCTATCTTATTTTATCCCAATAAAGTAGTTGGCTTTTGAGTTCACAACTTTATTAATTCCTACAAAATGAAGACAAAATAGTAATACTTTCCATAACCTTAATAAAGTAAGTTATTCCTAAACACCAAGTTAAAAAAAGACAGAGGGAGTATATGTATTAAAAGTGTGTTAAGCGGTTGGTGTTTTTTTTGTTATGTCTAAATTGTCCTTTTCAATAAATCTAATTATAAAATTATTATTGTTATTAAATAATCAACCCATCTCTTCAATTATTGCATGACCTTTCTATATTATTGGTTCGAAAATGAAGAGGCTTGATATTTTTTATAAGGAGTGCTTGTATTTTAGTGAAATTTCAAATATTCATTTTTGTTATGCGCAAGTAAGGCTAAAAATGAGTCCCTAATTCCTAGGGGTGTGCAAGGTTCATTTGGTCGGGTTTTGAACCAAAAAGAAAACTGAACGATAAAAACGATTCTGAAAACACTAGAACCGACTCAACACAGTTCTCATCGGTTCCCACATGATCGGTTCCAACCGGTTTCTTTTCGCTTCCGGTTAGACTTAGGTTATTTAAAACTTTTTATTGTATAAGACTCCTTAAATAAAAATTTTAATTTGATGTTACAAACAAAGTATTTGAACACTCAACAAGCAAGACCATTCAAAATACTCCCTTAATAGTTAGGATTATGTTTTAAAATATAACAAATCCACAAACTTTAGATTCAATTATACACTCAACAAGCAAGACTATTCAAAATACTCCCGTATAAAGTAGGTGACCTCCCTTTATAAGGCGAAATAGGAGGCCAAAAATCAACTCTAGCGATGTGGTACGAACCACATTATTCAAGCCACTTCAACTTCAATATAATATGTGCATATGCTTCTTTTGTTCAAATGTCCCATATCGCCTATGTATATAAAGTTTATAGTCTGAGCTTCTCTATAAATTGATATACCAATGTAGTTCATCCTTTAAGGAATAATATAGGTTCGGTTCGGTTTTGAATGACCCATAATGCTTGAGACTTGATTGGAGCTTCTGATGAATAGTAGAAATAAACTCTCATATTGCTTGAGAGGAAAAAATTACTACTATTCTACTCCTATTAATAGAGTCCTACTCTATTGAAGAGGGGGGAGATAAATTATAGACTTAACATTCACACATTCAAAGTCTTAGTAAAATATTATTGTGCATCGGCTTTCTTTCTCAAAGAGGGAGTCTACCACCATACAAATATTCTAGTTCAACGGTGGCCCATACACTTACCGGTCGGGATTCCTAGAATCACCATTGGTAGACTCGACACCTTTAACACCCGGGTACATCGTATTCGTAGGTCATTCAGTGTCACCACCGCTCTAGAAATCGATGTACCATTTCCTAGATATCCACAATAGCCTATTAGCTCATCGTATATTCAAATCATATACATTCCCTTTAGGTGCGGATGCACCCGGTCGGGTTTTGCAGGTTGTTGCTGGGAGACGCAGTCGGGGAACCGAAGAAGACCCGGTGACCCTCTTCATAAGTGCTCGTTGGCTAACAGATAGACAATCGGAGGACTTTGGTTGCTGAGGTAAAACGTCAGCGATTTTTTGCCTCAACACTAATCATCTCATTCTTTTTAGATTTGGGAACTGTCTAAATGTTGAATTATCGCAAGACAAAACATAGTGATTAGTCAATGTGATGAGGCCCTTTAATTGAGACCATTAATGAAGGGCCACGCCTATTTATTAGGGTCAACTTACCCATTAAAGACGTTGGGCCAGGCTGTCCGTTTGCTTTATAGGGAAAGCCCAAGGTCAGGGTAAGACTCGATCTCAGCCGGACACGTGTCCTCATCTGAAGGAAAGAGGTTCAAGACCCCTTCTCTATAAATAGAGAACACCACTTACCATAACGGGGTAATGCTTAAACACCCTTATTAATCTATTTGTCACTCCTGCTCTATACTAACTAGACCGTCGGAGTGGCTGCGACCTACCAAATCGTAGCTTAGGTACCCGGACCACTGGAAGACGAGACGTCCCTGATGCAATTGAGACAAAGGCCGGGGGAGACGTTGAGAAGTTATGCCAGCAGGTTTGAGAAGGTGGCCACAAATGTATCGGCCACAGATGAGAAAACTTATGAGAAGGTGGCCATAATAGCATTTTTCCATGGACTTATACATGGACCATTAAAGGAGAAACTGGTGTTGGAACCGATTACAACTAGATACGAGATGGCTAAGTTGGTTATCCAATATATCCGACTGGAAAAAGTGAAGCAGATTGAGGAAGAAGCACGAGGGTCCAGCCGAAACCAAAATCCCACCGAGTCAGCCCGGTTAGAAGGATGAAGGTGTGGGATCGGCTGCAGAAACCCAGAGACAAGATTGGTGGGAGGACACCCAAACAAAGGTCACCCCGGAGGGAGAATGATAGAACCCGGATCGCTAGAGAGGAGGACAAACAGGTCCATTACACTCCCTTAAAAACTACGGTGGGCCGGATATATGCCCAAATCGGGGAAAAGCAAATGCTGCTAAAACCCCAGAAACTCAGGGCACCCCTGAACAGGAGAGATCAAGGGAAGTACTGTGAGTACCACCTTGATCATGGCCATGACACGGATGAATATCGGGTCCTGAAAGGGGAAATTGAGAAGTTGATCAAAAGAGGCCAACTGAAGGAGTCTGTCAAGGGGGGGAAGCCGGATAACCAGGAGTCTCGGGGCATCTCACCTACTGGGGATGGGCGATATCAAGGAGACTTGAGAGACAAGCTGACACCCAGGGTGACATGCATGATTGATACCATCTCCGGAGGACCCGCGGGGCGGGGGGGGGGTGATTCTTCCAATGCCCGAAGACAGTATTCCCGGAGACCCGTATACAGCTTGGATAGAGCATTGACCACCATAGACAGAGAACCCATCAGCTTTTCTGAGGAGGAGTTGCAGGGGATTGAGATGCCACATGACGATCCCCTAGTTATAAACCCGGCGATCTCTAACTATGTGGTCGGACGCATGCTGGTAGATACGGGATCCTCGTCTGACATACTGTATTTAAAGGCATATGACCAGTTGGGGCTACCTAGGAACCTACTAAGACCTGTACACACCCCCTTGACTGGGTTCACCGGACATTCCATATACCCGGTGGGTATAGTTGATCTTGATGTCACCATGGGAAAGGCCCCCCGGATGGTTACGGTCAGGATTCCCTTCACCACCGTCGACATCCCAGACTCAGCATATAATGGTCTCATAGGGAGGCCCATGTTGAATGCCATCCGGGCTGTCATATCTCCAGCCCACCTGAAGATGAAGTTCCCGACTGCTGGAGGAGTCGGAGAAATGCAGGGGTATCAGAAGAAAGCAAGGGTGTGTTATCATTGCTCGGTCCCCAAGGGAATGATAAGAATTGAACCCCCGAAGAGGAAAAGGGGCGTGGAGATCGGGATGGTGGAAGCTAGGCCACTGGAAGAAGATAACAGTCCTAAAGAAGAAGAGAGTCTGAAACGGGGAGCTCCCCATGAAGAAATGGAAATTATCCCGTTCAGAGAGGATCAGCCGGAGAGAACCTTTAGGATTGGAACCCGACTACCAGAAGAACACAGGATCTTGTTGAAGGAGTTGTTAAGAGAATTTGAGGAGGCTTTGCGTGGCACTCGAAGGATATGCCGGGGGTAGACCTACAGGTAGCTCAACACCGCTTGTATGTGGACCCAGCCTTCAAACCCATCAAGCAAACGAAGAGAAATTTTCAGAAGAGAAGAATGTGGCCATACGGAAGGAGGTCAAGGAGCTACTAGAAGCCGGGGCTATAAGGGAGCTGCAATTCCCGGAGTGGGTGGCCAACGTGGTTATGGTGTGAAATGCCAATAATCAGTGGAAGATGTGCACTGATTTTACCAATTTGAATAAGGCTTTCCCAAAGGATTACTACTCACTCCCATTCCTGGGTCGATTGGTTGATGGAAGTGCAGGATATGAGGTGTTTGACTTTTTCGACGAGTCCCGGGGTTATCACCAGATACAACTCAGCCCAGATGATCAAGAAAAACCACTTTTATAATGGAGTACGGCTCGTACTATTGGAGGGTCATGCCTTTTGGCCTAAAGAACGCGAGGGCCGCATATCAGAGGATGGTAAACACCATATTTGCCGACCAAATTGGAAAAAGCATGGAAATATATGTTGATGATATGTTGGTCAAGAAGCAGAGTCTCCACCTAGACAACTTAAGGCAGACCTTGGTGAGTCTGCGGGAAGAAAAATTGAGGATCAATCCGGATAAATGTTCTTTCGGGGTAACTGCAGGCAAGTTCCTCGGTTTCATGATCAGTGGAAGGGGCATTGAGCCCAATCCGGATAAGATAGAGGCCATCCTCCAAATGTCTTCACCTAAGTCTTACCGAGATGTGCAGAAGGTAACTGGATGTATGGCAGCCCTGGGAGGTTCATCGCGAGATCAGGGGATCGGAATCTCCCGTTCTTTAAGAAGTTCCGGGAGGCCTCCAAACAAGAGTTCAGATGGGATGAGGAGTGTGGAGCCGCGTTCATAGAGTTGAAGGAATACTTGAGCTCCCCTAAATTAATGACAAGACCCGAGGAGAGGGGATGTGTTGCAAATCTATCTGTATATGGGGAGGCCGTGAGTAGCGTCTTAGTCCGGGAGGCAGAGGGCATCCAAAGGCCCATATACTACGTCAACCATGTCCTAGCCGGAGCTGAATTGGCGTACCCCTAATCGACAAATTTGCCCTAACACTGGCAGTCTCGGCAAGGAATCTCAATGCCTATTTTGAAGCTCATGTTGTTCGGGTCAGGACCGACCAACCCCTAAAAAAGGTATTCACGAATGTAGCACAAGCCGGACGCCTAGTCACGTGGGCGGTGGAGCTAAGTGAGTTTGACCTGACATATGAGCCCAAGGGGTAGTGAGGGCCCAAGCTCTAGCTGACTTTGTGACGGAGTGCATGGTTAAAGCTGACCCGATGGTGAATGCACCCCGAGTTGAGGTAGCCCCCATCATAGAATGGACCTTATATGTACAGGGACTCGGAGGGGCCATGTACCAATACGCCCTTCGGTTTTCCATCACTGCCATGAATAATGAGGCTGAAAATGAAGTTATGGTGGTGGGTCTGTCATTGGCTCAGGCCCTCAAAGAACAATTCGAACACGTCATTTTTTAATATATTCCCCGGTCGTTGAATGAGCATGCTGACCACCTCTTCCGGTTGGCCACCAAATTGTATGAAGAAAACCACCCGAGGTAGACATTGAGGATCGAGAACATCGGGCATATGAAGAAAAGGAGGCCCTAGGGCTCCTAGATGAAGAGGAGGACTGGCGAAGTCCTATTGCCCGGTTCTTGATTCAAGGGGTGGTCCTGGAGGATCCCAATGAATCCAGAATGATTAAGAGTCGGAGTCATAGATTCCAAATGGAGCAGGAGAGTTGTATAAAAGATCCCACCTGGGGGTAGTGATGTACTGTGTATCCAAAGGGAAAGTCCAGCAGACCTTATTTGAAGTCCACTAGGGGGATTGCGGACACCATACAGGAGCCAGGGCCCTGGCTCTCACAATTACCCGGGCCGGGTTTTATTGGCCCACTATGGTAAAAGACTCCGAGCAGCATGTACGGACTTGTGGCTCATGCTAAAGGATGCAGCCTGTTGCCCGTAGTCCGGTAGCTCAAATGACCCCTGCCATGTGGGGGATCGATTTGGTCGGGATGCTGTGGTAGCTGTTGAATACTTCAGCAAATGGGTCGAGGCAATGCCCTTGAGGAACACCAAGGTCCGGGATATAGAGGAGTTCATGTGGAAGGATATCATCACCCGCTTTGGGATAACCAGGGTATTGATCTCAGACAACGGGCCACAATTTGACTCCGAACTCATCAAAGGGATGTGTGAGAGATTGGGAATAGAGCACCGGTTTTCCCCTGTGTGTTATCCACAGGCTAATGGGCAGGTAGAAGTGATTAACAGAACCATATTTATGGGAATGAAAAAGAACTTGATGGAATCAGTAGCCCGGTGGTACGAGGAGCTGCCCCGGGTGCTGTGGTTACACCGAACCAGTCCCTCAACGGCAACCAGAGAAACTCCCTCCAGCCTGGTGTATGGGACAGAGTCCGTGTTGCCCGTGGAGGTATGTTTGCCTAGCATCTGACAAGCCAGCTTTGTGGAAGATCAGAATGAGACCTGGATGAGGGAAACCCTAGACTTCACCGATGAACTCAGGGATAAGGCCCTGTACCGGATGCAAAGGCACAAGCAAGATATGGCTCGGTTTACAACCGGAGGGTCCGAGGCAGGCAACTATCAGTAGGAGATCTAGTCTTGAGGTTGTGGGAAGCCAACAAGCCGAAGCAAAAAGACAAACTAAGCCCCGAAGTGGGAAGGACCATATCGGGTAAGAAAGGCCCTGGGACCGGCTACCTACCTACCTACTAGAGGAGCTCTCTAGAAAGCATATAGACCATGCCTGGCATGCCATCTACTTAAAAAAAATATTATCCTTAGAAAAGAAGTTTCTTTTGTAACAGAGAGGCCCGAGGTCTCGCCTCCAAGAGATGTAATGATTGAAAGTTTAAAATAAAAGTGAACAATTCGGAGACAACAAATGGCAAAGGCAAAGTACCCACTTGTACAAACAAGGGGCTGGGGTATAGTTCTTAAACTAGCCCCGGACACCCACTTGTATAAACAAGTGGCAAGTACCCACTTGTACAAACAAGGGGCTGGGTATAGTTCTTAAACTAGCCCCGGACACCCACTTGTACAAACAAGGGGCCCACTTGTACAAACAAGGGGCCGGGGTATAGTTCTTAAACTAGCCCCATACACCCACTTGTATAAACAGGGCATCAAGTGTACTGAGAAAACAAAGTAAAAGTTCAAACTATAAAGATATTGAACTGCAAGTAATACAAAACACAAAACACACAGAAGTTATGAAATTTACCTTTTAGATGTGGAAGGATTTAAAGATTGTATAGAACTTTCTGCACGCTTTCCCGATTCCATAACATCTTGTACAAACACTTCATATGGCTCTTCAAACATGCAAATACGAGTAGCGATCTGATTTACATACAAACATACTCTTTGATACCTTTCTTCATAACTAGGCACATGAGTTGCAGTAGGTGCAAGATCAGCATACATATCCAAGCCTCCTTTAGCCATACGCGTCCAACGCTTTAGAATATACTCCTCAGGAATCATCCTCAATCGAGGAATATACCCGCACGAAGCTGCCATATCCATAACCTTGAAGATATGCCGACAAAAGAACCTCCAATTTGTGAACATCCGACAAGTGCAAGAAAGGTTTATCTTATCAAAATCGACAGTCACACTCCTTTCATCAATTCTCGACGTATTGTCTTCATGATCAGTCAACTTATAAACTGAGAACTTCTTCGCAGAACCTACATCTTCTGATCTAATATGGTCTACGTAATATGCACATGTAACTTCGTACTCTTGGTGAACTTTTGCGTAGATTGTTGCTGTGTAAACTTTTGCTGCATGTTGCATGAGAGTAGAATGTTGCATGATTTTTTGGGAAGAATAAGACCATTAAAGTCGTTGTCTATCTCAATAGCACGCAACCTACTCAACAGAGAAACTAAAACTTTCAAAGAATTAAGGAAGTGTGCAGGGCCGGTCTATAGATTTTCGAGGCCTAGTGCGAAAATTGAAAATAGGGGCCCTCGGCAAAATTTTTTTCGAGGATTCATTTTTATCCAGTGAAATGAATATTAAAAATTACACACAAAATATCTTAACATTATTTGATACAAAATTGTTACACAAACGGTATCTTCAAATCCATTATCAACTAAAATATCTCCCGTTTCATGGTCAAGATTTTCCCAAGTTCTAGGGTTGTGAAAATCAAAATGTGGAAAAAATTCATTGTTGTAAGCTAAATTTTCATTATCGAGTTCATTTGGCATAATATGTTTTTATTATCAAGTTATCTTGACACTATATTTTGATCACTTGAAACTACATTTTTCCCTCAAATTTTGATTTAATTGATCACTAGCTATAAGAATACTTTTAGTAAGCAGTAGTTTTGTCCATGGTTCAAAGTTTCTTTTTCGAATATAGTTTCGAAATTATAAACTTAAGAAACGTTACGGAAACATTATGTGCAACGACCCACTCAGGCCCCCTGAGGTTAGGCTCGATATCAACGTGGTAACAGAGTGACCACTCGATGGATGACTCGATAAACTTACGTAAAACATAGGAGTAATAATTTAAATAGTGATCACAAGGCCCTTATACGGGCTTGACTCGATTAGGACTCGAATTGACCGAACAAGCAAACTACTAACGAGTTTTAAATAAAACGAAACGAGTTATTAAAGTTATATAATTTATTATTATATTTTAAATCAGAGAATTAACCCATGTTATTACATTATGGAAACATTTAAGAAACGATGTAAAAATGTAAAAAGTTAAAATAAATTATATGTATATGTTAAAAAAATTTGAATAAACATAAATATTACTGTAGTATATACAAGTTTGAACTACTCTAAAAATAAAATAAAATATTTTGAAATCAATGCTATATATGTTAACAAATGATTAAATTTTATGGAAAATATTTACATCATTTAATATTATTTGTAAGAATATCAAAAAGTTAGATCTAAAAATAAATAGACAATTGTAATTATCTAACATGTTAAACGTGTGAGTTATATGTTATATATGTATATTGGCAAAACGTTATGAACAATTATTTTAATCATTAATAAACTCTTTTTAAACAAATACCTTTAGTTCATATATATGTCTAATAAAATTGAAAACTTAAACTTATTCTACGAAAAAAAATTAATTTCGAAATATAAACATTTCGTTTTCGTAATTTCAAAAATTAAAATTTTCGTATGTTTCATAGGAAATTCTGTAGAAATTTTCGGGCCCTCTAAAACGGGGGCCTAGTGCGGTTGCGCTCCCCCGCCATGGATAAGGGCCGGCCCTGGAAGTGTGCTACTGTACTTAACATATTTCCTAACAAGAGAATTAATGGACTCACTTAATTGAGTACTTTTTAACCCAACATTAAAATAATCCTTCAACCAAGATGAACACCATTGCTCTTTATATCCCTTGATAAAATGCAACCAATTGAGTTGGTCTATTTCCTTACCCGCAAAACACTTTTTAACCATGATGTCCCAACTAAACTCAAACTCTATCAACTTCTTCTATTAGAAAATGTAATTCTTCCATGAATTTTGCATTTGCATAAGCACCTAACTTCTTCTTGGCATTTTCGCAAATGTGCCAAGAGCACAATCCATGGTAAACCGAAGAAGGAATAACACTCTTAACGGCAGAACGAATAGCTGCACATTGGTCGGTCATGAAACTCACAGGATATTTACCCGACATACACTCAAAAAGTATATTGATTAACTAAGAAAATGTGTCGGCGGTCTCATTAAATAACAACGCACAACCGAATATGCACATTTGCCTATGATAATTGAACCCAATAAAACACCCTTGTGAAAAACAAAACATAACACTAAATTAGATTGGATGAATGATAAAACACAAATGTACTCATATGTATGTTAAATGTGAGTATTGTACCCCAATCACAAATCATTACTGGTATAAAAAGGTCACACTACGAAATTAGACAAGTATACCATTACCAACTTAAACTTAATCAGTGTAACATGTTATGTACCCATATCAAAAGTAAGTGCACCCAAGTTAAACTGAATCAGTGGTACAAAGAAAACTTTGTTATATTTCAGTCACACAAATGTACCCATATCTATGTTAATGTGTGTAATGTACCAAAGCACAACTCATTACTGGCACAAAAATGTCACACTACCAAATTATAACTATAACTACTAGATTAAGTAAAATGAATATCACTTTTACATAGCAACATATACAACTAACCTAGTGGCCGAGAGAGATTGTTGTCCCGAATGTTGTATCAAATGACAGCACATCCCCGAAAGTAGCATAATCTGCTCTCATAATCCAATCGGCCCAAAAAATACTCGCAATCTGTTCCTCTGAGTCAACTTGAACGGAGTAAAAATAATTGGGCTTCTTAATGGCTTCATCTCTATAATACTCAAGTAACGAGGTGTCTTCTCCATGTTGCAAACGCAACTGCCTCTTACTAGACAAGTAATTCTTTAAATCTATAGGGCGAAAACCTACATTCACATATACCGCAAGTAAGTATAAAATTCAATAGCTTCCCCCTTTGTACTCACTTTACCTCGCCTCTGTATCCTAGTTTTAAAACCAAGTCTTTTCGCATAAGACTTATAAAATTGGTGGCACGATTCATGATCTGGAAACATGCAGATCTTCCAACTCGATTCGTCGTCCAGAACACATGATTCATAAGCTAACAATTGCATAAATGATGTCATAGATTTACCAGAAAACCTTCAAAGCAGAAGAAAAAAAGTTTACTAAATTCATGTATTAGAGATTAGTAGAGTACTAAATTTTGTACCATTTGTTTATCATACACTGGTACTATATGTACATTTGTTTATCATACACTGGGTATTATATGTACATTTGTTTATCAACCATTGGGTACTGTATATACCATTTCTTTATCATACATTGGGTATTGTATCTTCGATTTTCAATGTTTTAACTCTTTGGGACGTTGATGTGAAAATCGAATGATTGAGGCTAACAATTAATCCAAAGTTTCCTCGCATCAGTACAATTATGAAATCGAAAATCGCATCATGATAAACCACAATTACAAATTTCAAAAATCGCATCATGAAATCGAAACCAATTATGAACCCCTAATACATTAAAGTAAATAAACCAATTACAATTACAAATTTCAAATTTCGAAAATCGCATCATGAAATCGAAAATGGCATTATGAAATCGAAAATCGCATCAGTACAATTATGTACCCCTAATACATTAACGTAAATAAACAACAATTACAAATTTCGAAACCAAATATGATAAACATTAACAATTATTTCAGAAACCTAATTTGATGTTAAAAAAAAAATTAACCCAAAATTGAAGAATATGCAAAATCGAATGTACAATTGATTGCTGAGAAGATAGATGTACTTACTAAAGCCGGAGCCGATAATGGATTTTCCCCAGTCATAATCGCCGCCGCCGATCGATGAAGATGGCGGATGGGAGTGTGGAAGACTAAATTGGCCGGAGCCGATAATGGAGATGGACTCCGTCCAATAAAACCACAGTAAACGTGAGGATTTTCCGCCGTCAAAATCGATGCCGCCGATCGTTAGAGATGGCGGATGGGAATGTGGAAGAGTAAATTGGTCGGAGCAGATAGTGGAGATCGACTCTGTCCAATAAACCCAGAGTAAACGTGTTTCAATGTATGAAATATTCAGTAATTGCAAATTGACCCCTCCAGATATGAAAAATTACAGCATGGCGTTTCTGTTGTGTTGTTATTATAATATTGACCTCTTGATGCACCGGATGCATGGAAATATTGATGCACCCAATCTTTTCACAAAGGAGGAGAGCTCATCAATAGTAAGAGTCGTCGACAACATTGAGAGCAAGAGAGCAAATAAAGTTTAGGTTTTTCATAGCTAGGTTGTCGAATGTGTTAGGAGCTTTGTGCTTTGCTACTAATTGAATGTACAGTTTTTGTATCAGCCTAATATAACAACAGTGAGGTTTATTCTCTATCTTCGACCAAAGTTTTCATATTCATATGGCATCGGGATGATGTTGTTAGGATAGTATGGGGAGATACAAATCCTTAGGGACATTATTTAGAAGAGTCTAGGTTAGGGCAATTGGGTGAGTGGGGCATCCGTGTAAGACTCTCCTTATAACATCTTTTCATATAGTGGATTCCATTGGGCAGGTAGCCCCAAATGTAGGTGTTTTAGCACTGAACTGGGTTACCATCTTTTATGTTTTTACTCTAAAAAAGTGAACCACTTTACATCTTTTATGTTTTTACTATTCTGTCTTTTATTTGTAACAATTGACGTGTCATCGTACGTGGTTCACTTTTTTAGAGTGTTCATTACTATAATAGTTAGAGAAGACGAAGATGTTTATTGTAGATCTAATTTAAAAGTGTAATATATTTTATATCGAATAACTAATTATAATTTAAATCATTTCAATAAAAAAATCGACTAAATGATCACATTTGTAACGAGAAAGGTAAGATCTCAACTTTGATGTACACGCTTTCAAACTAACTGATGTGGTGGAATTCTCCTCAGAGGACTCTCCACTTCAATAGGGTCCTCCATCGGCTCTTTGCCTGGCCTGTGTCTAATGGGGGACACATGTCTTCGTTCTACCCTTGACCGGATAGAAGGTCCTGGGTATTCTCTGTGAGGACCCAGGGGGACTCCGAGGGCTGTGTGCCCTGGGAGTATCTGTACAAACCCCGACCTGGGTCTGCTGGGGACATCCTGGAGGTTTGGAGGACTCCTGGATGTCCTGTCATGGTGATCCTCTCTGGGTGGACTCCTGCTGGGTGCTCTCCCAGGAGGTTGGCTCTGGACGTTGTCCTGTGGGTTCTCCATGCTCCAGCTCCGTGTACCTAGACCACGACTGGCTAGGTCGCGGCCACTCCGATGATCAAGTTAGAATGTGATCGAAGGAATGACTAAGGAGAAGAAATTGGAAGCATAGTGAAGATTCCTCAAACATGTGAGAATGGTCGAGTATTTATAGGCAAAGTGCCTTGATAGTGAGTAGCCATGATGATGACAAGTGTAAGGTTGAGATTAGAAAGTCAAACCTTACACCAAAGAAGACTAGACAAGCCTGTTGGTCCTGTCTGGACAATGCAGTCCATTACCCGAAATGGGTGGCCTGTTGAGCCTATAAAGAGGCCCCCCATCAATTGCCCCTTTAATGCTTGCACCTACCCAACAACAATGGTTTGGGAAGAGGAAGCATTAAGCGGTTTTGCCATGCATCTTGATCCGTACACGTGGAATGAGAATGTGAACGGTTTCCCCTATTATTACATAAAAGGTAAACCGTCCCTTCCTTTATTTCACTTCTCTTTTCTTGCAATTTTCCATCTTTCGAATTTCAGTTTTCCCTCTCATTTTCAGACTTCTCTTCACTGATTCAACGAGAGTTCTTCACCATGACTGGAAGTGGAAACGGCTCTGACATAAACTACAACCTTCCCCATGAATATGTGGGTGCTGAAGCCATGAAGGACATACTTCAACAGGTACGTTTGGGCAAGAGAGTCGCAGAAATTGGGGGTTCATTGTTGATTTCCCCTGGAATTTTCTTTTCTCCTGACACACGTCCTAAAGTTTATAATTTCAAATATAGAGTCATCATTTTCCCTAACGTTCCAGTTCCGAGTTTGCAGGAAAACCCTGTTGTAAGGGAGACTCCTTCTGCATCGATTGCTGAGATTCCCATTGAAGTGGGGTCTCGGGATGCTTCTCCTGAGGTGGCTTCGGTGACACGTAGGCGTGTACGAACTCGTAGCCAGGACAAGGCTTCGGGGTCCAATTCTGAGGTTATCTCTGCGGAGCCTTTGTGCATAGTGGCCCCTGGGGCTCGTAGGGCTGAGCAACTCTCTGTCGGTCCTAGGGAGGACCTCAACTATGGGGACTCCTACAGTGGGTTTACAAGCATCGTCTGGGAGGACCTCAACTATGGAGTCCGGCTGCCTGCCTCGGACTTTGTGAATGAAGTCCTAGTGGCTGTGGACAGGGCTCCAGGACAGATCCACCCCTTCTCTTGGTTAATCCTGACCGTCTTCCAGGTGGCCTACAGATTGCTGAGGTGACCCCTTCTCTCCCCCTGTTCTCCAAGATGTATAAGATTCAGCATAAGGGGGTAGGATCCTCCTTCTTTATCAGGGATGTCAACTTTCTGTATACCAAGGGGGCTGGCAAGATTAAGGCCTATAGGTGGTATAGGCACTGGATGATGGTGAAAGGAGGATTTAAGGAGAGAGTCCCTTTGAGCTGGTCTTTCTCTCCTTCCTCCCTCCAGCCTGTGGAGTCCGCTGAGCTGTCTGCTAATTATCAGAAGCTGAAGGATTGTTTTGATAAACCTTACCCTGCGGAGGCGTGGTGTGACCCGGATGTCCTGGCCAAGGCCAGCCTTTGTCCCAGGAGGGTCAGATATCCTGACACCCCGTGGAGTAAGTCCCCACTTTCCTTTGTACCTTGCCTTTCATTTTTTGTTTTTCTATTCTCATGTATTTGACTCATGTTTGCAGAGACTTTGCTGGACAGGAAGGCCAAGGAAGTGGAAAGGATTGATGAGGTCGGCTTTAGATCTATAGTCTCTGGTGGGGCTGTCATGCAGAGATTTGGTAAGAGGAAGACTGCCAGCACTGTAGGGGCTGGTAAAAAAGGAAAAGACAAGAAGAAGACTATCCTTGTGGACTCCCCTGACTCAAATAATGCTGGAGGTAGGACTCCCCCCAGGGAGAGGACTCCTGACCCTTCTCCTGTGGGCAATGAGGCCTCCTCCTCTCTCCCTGTGACTTCCCGGACTCCCCTGCAGTCTCCTATCCCCGTGGACTCTCCTATGCTCCCCTCCTTTTCTCCTAGACCATCCTCTCCTAAGAATTCATCCTCATTGGGCATACCTCCTCCTCCTCCTCCCCCTGTTATGTCTGATGTAAGGAAGAGGACTCCCCCTCCTCCCAGTGCTGAAAAAAGGCTCCAGAGAAGGAGGTAGCTCCTTTGTTTAGAGATTGCCTCCCCCGAGCTGATGTAGAAGAAGCAATGAGGATGAACCCTGAGGAGCTCCACCAGGCTCTGTCCCAGCTCCAAGCAAAGGTGAGTTATTTTTGCACTCTTTCCTCCTTGTTTGTTTCATGTCTGTGTTTCCTGTTGTTGAGGTTTACCCTGTTTCCTTCTCAGGCTGCTGCCTACTCCTACGGCCTTCATCTCTCCAGGAGTGAGGACAAAGGGGTGGCTGCTGTGGAGGTGAAGAAACTGCAGGACCAGTTGTCCCAGGAGGTTGCTGCTCATGAGGAGGCACGGACTGCACTCCAAGCTGCCAGGGCCTCCATCCAAGCATTGGAGAAGGAGAAATCTGAGACTCTCCTGAGGTACACTGCTGATTTGGATGAGCTGGAGTCCAAGCATGTTAAGGAGCTTGAGGACCTGAGTGTTACGTTGGTGGCGGAGGTGAATAGGGGTAAGGAGCTCCGGTCTGCTGTGAAGGAGTCCAAGGAAAAGGTCGATCAACTGGAGAAAGCCCAGGGCACTATCCGTGATGCAGCAATTGCTGATTTCCAAGAATCCCCTGAGTACTCTTCCCTTCTCACCTCGAACTCTGTGCCTATTCTGTTGAACTTTTGTCAAGGGTTGAAGGCTGAATTCCCCGCCATCGGAGACCGTTTCCTTGACTATGTCCAGGACGTCTTTGGGGATGAATACCTGATTCCCTTTGGATCATATAGTTCTTTGGAAGAGGGCACGGATTCTGGTGATGGGAATGATGCCGGGGAAGAAGGTGAGGCTTCTTCCGGTGATGGCTCTAGAGGTGATCAAGCTGGGGATGATGGGCAGGACCAGGAGATGTAGGGAGAAGATGATTGAAGACTGAAGCATGTTTCAGTAAACCTTTGGATGAATGTAATAGGACAAGTGTTTGTGTTTTGATAAACTATTTGGATATTTGGATGTTTTGTTGGCTGGTTAACCAACTTTTGTGGGGATATTTGGTATTTGGATCTAGGAATGTTTAGAATATGTGCACAGTGCATGTGCCATTAACTTGTAGGTTTAGGCTTTAATGTTAATGCACTGTGGTTGTTTGTGAATCCTAAAATTTTTCAACATTCCCCCACTTTTATCCCTTATCCATTTCTCTCATCCTTTACTTTTCTCCCTTTCTTGAACCTCTGGTTCTCCTTTAATTACTTCTGTCGTAATTGTAATTGTTTTCCCCTTTTATGAGTTGTACCCTGGTATCCAGTGCTTCTCATAAACACTTTGCTCTGACTCTCCAGGATAAACTTGGGAGTACTGGACTCCGGCCATCAGCTCCCCTGGGGATAATGTAACATCCAGGGAGTTTTTAAGCATTTTGGCCTTTGCCCCTTATGCATTCACATGGGCCCTAGGTCAGTCAAGTAACTATGCCCCAGCCCATGATTTTTACAGGGGTTGACATGGTTAGGGAGCAACTTAAAATTTGGACTCCCTCTATTCCTGCCCCTGCTAGGAATCTTAGGAGTGAATAGGTCTTCGACTCCGATCCCATCTCTGCCTAAGGAGAATAGTTGGTCTGGGGATGGACTGGACCTGTTCCCCTTGCCCCTAGTATAAATCTGGGTGCTTAGAAGATAGTTAAAAACTGACCTTTTGCTCATGTGACTTCACAAGGGTTGGTGCCTTGGAAGTAGTTGATAAACTGCCTTCTTTGTGCTCCTATTTTGGGCTAGGAGTCCGGGAGTTAGTTTGAATGGACTGGACTCCGGATCCATTTTGGCCTAAGGAGACTTTGGATGTCTGGGGAAGGACAAAGTCTGCTTCTCTTTGCCCCTTGCACACCTGGGTGTTTTGCAAGGGTTGACATTGAGAGGGAGCAACTGAAAAGTGGACTCCCTTTGCTCCTGTGTTGGGCTAGGTGTCCGGGAGTCAGTTACAGGGGACTAGACTCCGGATCCATCTCTGCCTAAGGAGGCTTTGGATGTCTGGGGAAGGACAAAGTCTGCTTCCCTTTGCCCCTTGCACACCTGGGTGTTTTGCAAGGGTTGACATTGAGAGGGAGCAACTAAAAAGTTGGACTCCCTTTGCTCCTGTGTTGGGCTAGGAGTCCGGGAGTCAGTTACAGGGGACTGGACTCCGGATCCATCTCTGCCTAAGGAGGCTTTGGATGTCTGGGGAAGGACAAAGTCTGCTTCCCTTCCCTTGCACACCTGGGTGTTTTGCAGGAGTTGACATTGAGAGGGAGCAACTAAAAAGTTGGACTCCCTTTGCTCCTGTGTTGGGCTAGGAGTCCGGGAGTCAGTTACAGGGGACTGGACTCCGGATCCATCTCTGCCTAAGGAGGCTTTGGATGTCTGGGGAAGGACAAAGTCTGCTTCCCTTCCCTTGCACACCTGGGTGTTTTGCAGGAGTTGACATTGAGAGGGAGCAACTGAAAAGTTGGACTCCCTTTGCTCTTGTGTTGGGCTAGGAGTCCTGGAGTCAGTTACAGGGGACTGGACTCCGGATCCATCTCTGCCTAAGGAGGCTTTGGATTGGTAAGTGTTTGGATTGAGTGTAATGAACTGAATTCCAACACTGAATGTTTGACAAAGAAGGAAATTTGTGGAGTGGAGTGTTTCTTTTGGGGTGAAATCCCTTTTCATTATCATTCAAAAGAAGGAAGTTTCAAAGGGTTTACAAAAAAGTATGAACTCCATGTCTCAAAATGTCACCTGAGTGATCTTCAAGGGTAGTATTTTTTCAAGTAGATGGCATGCCAAGCGTGTTCAATGGGTTTTTTAGATAACTCCTCTAGCAAATAGGTTGCAGGTCCCAGGATCTTCCTCACCCTGTATGGTCCTTCCCATTTAGGGCTGAGTTTCTCTTTCTGTTTGGGCTTACTTGCTTCAAATAGCCTTAGGACTAGATCTCCATTGGAGAGTTGTCTGCCACGAACCCTTCGGTTATAGAACCTAGCCATGTCTTGTTTGTGTTTTTGCATCTTGTAGAGGGCTCTGTCTCTTAACTCCTCAGTGAAATCCAAGGTTTCCCTCATCCGGACTTCATTTTGATCTTCCATGAAGTGAGTTTGCCGGATGTTGGGGAGACAGACCTCCACGGGTAAGACACATTCAACTCCATAGACCAGGCTGAAAGGAGTTTCTCCAGTAGAAGTGGAGGGAGTTATATGATAGGACCATAACACCCGGGGGAGTTCCTCATACCATCTCGCCCCGGAGTCCAGGAGATTCTTCATGATTCCTGTGAATATTGTCCGGTTCATTACCTCCACTTGACCATTGGCTTGGGGGTAACACACAGGAGAGAACCTGTGTTCTATACCCAATCTCTCACACATTTCCTTTATCAATTCTGAGTCAAATTGAGGACCATTGTCTGAAACAAGGATTTTTGGAATCCTGAACAGTGTAATGATGTTTTTCCATAAAAATTCATCAATATCTTTGACTTTGGTGTTTCAGAGTGGCATGGCTTCTACCCACTTGGTGAAGTAGTCCACTGCTACCACTACATCCTTGTACCTGACAGATGGCTCGACAAATTGTCCCACCAGATCTATGCCCCACATGGCAAATGGAATAGGGCTGACCACCGGAGTCATCTCTGCTGCAGGAGTCCGGGGGACTGGCTGCATACTCTGGCAGGAGTCACAGCTCCGGACATAGTTGTCGGAGTCCTCTGAGAGTGTGGGCCAAAAATACCCTGCACGGGTGATCTTGAGAGCTAGTGCCCGGCCTCCAATATGGTGACCACAATCTCCTTGGTGGACTTCATGAGCATCCCAAGATGTGATCTCTTGTATAACTCTCCGGACACCATCTGGAACTTGTGACTTCGACTCCGGATCTTACGTGCCTCCTGTGGATCATCTGGTAGGACTCCATGTACAAGGAATTGAGCTATGGGACTCCTCCAGTCCTCTTCTTCCTCTAGGACTTCTAAGGACATAGTCTCCTCCACTTGTTGTTGGACTTCTTCACCATGACCACATTTGCTATCCACTAAAGAAATTGTAGTTCCCGGATAGCTCCAGCTCTCAGGAGTTCATCAACTTCTTCTCTGATGGCCAAGTTCTTTTCATCAGAGAAGTTTCTTTTCTTTTGCTTTACTGGTTTGAACTCGGGGTCCACGTACAATTTGTGTAGTGCTACCTTGGGATCTATCCCTGGCATGTCCTTAGGCTCCCATGCAAACACCTCTTCGAACTCTCTCAACAATTCTTTGAGTTTGGCTCGATGTCCCTCGGGTAGTTGAGTTCCTATCCTGAATGTTCTCCCAGGACAGTCACTCTTGAAGGGTACGGACTCCATCTCCTCGTGTGGGACTCCCCTCTTGAGGCTCTCTTTCTCCTTAGGACTGTTGTCCTCCTCAGGAGTGTTGGCCATGACCATCCGGATATCCACCCCTCTTTTCCTCTTGGGGGGCTCATTCAGGGATACTCCCCTGGGGATTGAGCACTGATAACATACCCGAGCCTTCTTTTGGTCTCCTCTCATCTCTCCCACTCCTCCAGCTGTGGGAAATTTCATCTTCAAAAATGGACAGGGGAGACTATGGCTCGGATAGAATTGAGCAGTGGACGTCCAATGAGCCCATTGTAGGCCACGTCCTGGATATCCACCACAGTGAATGTGACTCTGGTGGTGACCATCTTGGGAGTTTCTCCTAGGGTAACGTCCAAGGCTACCATACCCACAAGATACACGGAGTGTCCGGTGAATCCTGTTAAGGGTGTGTGGAGTGGCCTCAGTAAGTTCCTAGGGAGTCCCAGCTTGTCATATGCTCGGAGGTACAGAATGTCCGAGGAGCTTCCTGTATCCACCAGCATTCTGGACACCACGTAGTTGGAGATTATGGGATTTATCACCAAGGGGTCATCATGAGGTACCTCTATCCCGTGGAGATCTTCATCTGTGAACCCAATGGACTCCTGATGGATTGTGCTCATTGGGCTCCTGAGTTGGAACACGGGTCTCAAGGCATTCGAGGAATCCCCCCCTCCTCCTAGACCTCCGGAGATTGTATCTATCATGCCTGTGATCCTAGGGGTAAGCTTGTCCCTAAGATCCTCCTGTAGATGGTTAACATCCTTTTCTCTAGGCGTCTGGGGGTCCGGCCTCGGAGGCTGATATCCCTTGACAAACTCCTTGAGCTGCCCCCTCTTGGTTAACTTTTCAATTTTCCCTTTCAATATCCTGCACTCGTTGGTGTCATGGCCATGATCTCTGTGGTATTTACAGTACTTTTTCATGTCTCTCCTACTTGCAGGGATTTTCATCTTCTGGGGTTGGGGCAGCATATGTTTCTCTCCTATCTGGGCATATGTCCTACCGGAGTCCTTGAAGTGTTTGGTTTTCCCCTCATCCCTCCGTGGAGACCGGGGTTTGGACGTTTTCGAATTGAACTTATCCTTAGGCTTCTGGAGCCTGTCCCAAACCTTGGACTTCTTTGCAGGACTCCCTGGCTCTACCTTCGGAGTCCGGTTGTAACCCTTGTACTCCTCCTCTACCAGCTTAACATCCTCCAGTTTGATGTATTGGATTACCAACCTTGCTAGCTGGTATCTGGTAGTGACAGGCTCTAGGACCAGCCTCTCCTTCAGTGGTCCATGCCTCAACCCATGATAGAATGCTATCAAAGCAACCTTGTCAAAGGTTTTATCATCTGTGACTGCAATATTTGTAGCCACCTTCTCAAATCTCCCAGCAAAACTCCTCAGGGACTCCCCTGGCTTTTGCTTAACTTGCATGAGGGCAGCTTCATCCTCTTCTGCCACTATGGAAGCTCCAAATTTATCCAGGAACTTGTCAGTGACATCCTGCCAGCAGTCGATGGAGTCTTGTGGCAGGTTGTGGAACCATTTCAATGCTGGCCCTGAGAGACTGCTGGGGAATGCTCTAGCATAGACTTCATCCTGGCTTGCCCAGAATGAAAGCTGAGAGTCGAATGCGTTCAAGTGGTTGGCTGGATCTCCAGTTCCATCGAAGGTGTCAAACTTAGGCATCCTGAAACCTCTAGGCATTACTGCCTCCCTTAGCCTTGCTGAATAGGGCAGCAATGAGCTATGCCTTTCTGGCTCTCGGGTATGGATCATGTCCTTCATGGCATCCTTGATCATGTCCATTATGGTGACATCACCTCTCCTGCCCCCGACATGATCCTGCCCCCGAGTGTGGCCTGTATAATCTTCTGGGACCCCTGTGTCCTTCCTCCTCTTGGGTGTCCGGACGGGGTCCCTGGTGGACCTCCTCTTTCGCATGGGACTCCTACTCCCGTCATCCGAAGACTCCGGATAGGAGTTGTCCCTCCTAGACCTCTTCCTCTGCTTGTGTGGAGATCTGGTCCTGGGAGTCCGTTTTCTTTTAACAGGACTCCTATGTCTCCGCGTGGGAGTTTTGGAGCGTCTGCCCCTATGCCTGGGAGGGTGGGAGGTTTCTGAATATGACTCCTCTGAAGGAGTTCGTTCCCTTCTCCTCCGTGTGACAGGTGGAGTGTTGGAACGGTGGTGATGCCTTCTATGTCGAGGGCGGTTGCCCCAGCTCTTGAGCGTGAGTATTGGATCGTGGGTTCGATCCGTGCAGACAGCGCCAATTGATGTGGTGGAATTCTCCTCAGAGAACTCTCCACTTCAATAGGGTCCTCCATCGGCTCTTTGCCTGACCTGTGACTAATGGGGGACACCTGTCTTCGTTCTACCCTTGACCGGATAGAAGGTCTTGGGTATTCTCTGTGAGGACCCAGGGGGACTCCGAGGGCTGTGTGCCCTGGGAGTATCTGTACAAACCCCGACCTGGGTCTCCTGGGGACATCCTGGAGGTTTGGAGGACTCCTGGATGTCCTGTCATGCTGATCCTCTCTGGGTGGACTCCTGCTGGGTGCTCTCCCAGGAGGTTGGCTCTGGACGTTGTCCTGTGGGTTCTCCATGCTCCAGCTCCGTGTACCTAGACCACGACTGGTTAGGTCGCGGCCACTCCGACGATCAAGTTAGAATGTGATCGAAGGAATGACTAAGGAGAAGAAATTGGAAGCAAAGTGAAGATTCCTGCCTTGATAGTGAGTAGCCATGATGATGACAAGTGTAAGGTTGAGATTAGAAAATCAAACCTTACACCAAAGAAGACTAGACAAGCCTGTTGGACCTGTCTGGATAATGCAGTCCATTACTCGAAATGGGTGGCCTGTTGAGCCTATAAAAAGGCCCCCATCACTAACATTTGATTTTTTTATTTCAAAAGAATTTAATCAATAATTATTGTAATTTCTCAATCTAACTTTTTCAATATCTTTTTCAGAGTGTTTATTATTGTAATAGTTAAAATATTTTCATTATTATACTCCCTCCATTTTTCTTTTATTTGTTTTTTTATTCTTAATTTTTTATTTTCAAATATTTGTTTTTCTAACATAATTAATTGAAAATATACATTTTTAATTTACTTTATGATTATAAAGTTATCAATTAATCAATTATATAATTTTAATTAATTGTTATTTACATTTTTAATATATTTTTTAACTATTTTTTATTTTCCTAATTTATATATAAATGGCTAGAAACGAAAATAAAGAAAAACGAAGGAGGATTAAATAGTGTATCCTTTTATGAGTTAATCAAGAAGAACCGTTGACTAACTCTTATTTAAAAATTGAAAGTTACTCCAATTAGCTAGAAATAAGTTGATGTAATGTACTAATTTATTACTACAAGCAAAGTTTAACCTGGGATAATGGTTAGGTGGGTCCTACAACAACACCTCTTCTGTCTATGATCTCTAATAACGAGGTTCAACTGGATAAGCATGAGGAGTGTTTATTACATGTGACTTAGTCACACGATATCTTGTTGTACACCTACTTCAATTGTCAATTATACAATTTTGGAACATTATTTCACTAGCCTTTTATCTCATATAAGCATTAGAACACTAATGACTTGTTTCAATTTAAATTTAAAGTATTTATCTTTTCGAATAGAAATTTGGACCCTAAATTTTGTACCTGGCCTTTCGTATTTCAATGTTTTAACACTTTTTCGGCATTTTGACTATAAAATAATGGCTAATGATAGCAGCAATCACCTATATTTGCTAAATGTTTACAGTTAATCACCTGTGATTTAAAAGGTTCCATTCTATCACATATGTTTTAAAAGTTTCCAGTCCATCACCCATTCCATTAAAAAAACGTTAAACATGTCATGTGACTTTTTTTGGGGGCATTTTAGTAATTTTATACGCTACTATGTTTTCTATCCATTGCATCACTTCAATTATGTTTGCTAAATGTTTCCAGTCAATCACTTGTGGTTCAAAGTGTTTCATTTCATTACTTACGTTTCAAAATGAATCTTACTTAATCACGAAATATAATTATATATACTAAATATAATTATACATATTAAAATTATGTTTATATATATATATATAAAGTATAATTGTGTTTATATGTATTATGTATATACATATAACTATATAAAATAACTATAAATATATATATTGAAAGTTCTTTATTCACTACGAGTGTTATATCAGATGTTCAAACAATAGGTTTAACAGATATGAATGACAAGTAAATAAATCAACACAGAGAACTTAATAACCAAGTTCAGTGCACAAGCACCTACGTCTGGGGGCAGCCTACCCAAGGGAACAATCCACTATAAGAAAAGCGTCTTACAAGAAGGGACTTACAAATATCTACACATACTCTTAGTCGCCCTTAAACTAGGCCTTTTCTATAGGCTCCCTACGGCTAAATCTCACCCTTTGGTGAATAAGGTTTACACATGATTCAATGTAAGAACAATCCTCACTGTTGTTGAAGAATAAGTCAACAACTATACACTTAGTATAAAAGCTTAAGGAATAAAATGCTTTTATTCAAACTATAGTCTAGACAATATAACAAGAGTGCTTCAAAGCTTTTTGTGTGAAAGTGAATAAAAGGTGTAGAGAGGTGTCTTCCAGTGTAGTATCATGCTCCTTTTATACTAGACCTTCGGTCCTTCATATTAATTCAGTGAACCTTGATTAAATGCAATATGATTGACAATGACCGAATTTAATGCTCCTTCTTTCTTTGGACAAACGACCGCATTACTACTCCTTCTTTATTTGGTCTTCAGTCGTAATTATGTCCATAACATAAATCTCTCCTATCAGCAACAATGACGTTTGACTCTTCTAGAAGGAGATCATTTGATTAATCACGTGACATAATGCTCCATAGATTTGGCGTCTTTAATGCATTGTTGCTAACACTTGGTATAGTGAAAAACTTCATCTAACACATGTACCAACATATATACATATATACTCCCTCCATCCCAATTTGTTTGTCCACTTTCTATTTTGGGAGTCAAACTTTGAAAATTTTGACCATGAATTTCTATTAGCCTATAAGAAATAATATAGTCATATGAGATGTTGTTACGTTCGTTTCAATGTATATTTTTGAAATATCAAATTTGTATAATTTTTGCGTGGGTAAAATTCGAGACATTTACGTTTTAAATCGTGTCTCGACGACCGTGAAAGTCAGAACAAGCCAAACAAAATGGGAAGGAGGGAGTATTAAATATGATCTCACACTTGGGGAAACATTAGGCGACATAGTGTTTATGTTATTTTATTTCCAAATTTGATATATGGTCTGACTTATATTCTTTTATTTATATAGATATTGTTACTTACTACATACATAATATATATCATATATATTTCTTGTCATATGTATTTAGAATATATAATTATATTTAATATATATATTTATATCTTGTCATATTTAATATATATATAATACATAATATATATAGAATATATAAACACAATTATACTTAATATTATTCAATGTATAATTTTATATACTTAATATATATAATCATATTTAATATATAATTATATATACTCGTGATTAAGTGGGATTCATTTTATAACATAGGTGATGAAATGGAGCACCTTGAAACACAGGTGATTGACTTGAAACATTTAGCAAACATAGATGAAGTTAGGGATGGCAATGGGTAGGGTTGGGGAGGGTTTTTGCTATATCCACTACCCGACCCTCATTTTAAAAGTATAACCCAAAACCCGACCCTCATTTTAAAAGTATAACCCAAAACCCGACCCGACCCACTGATATACCTACCCATTACCCGACCCTACCCTTCTTTAGAGAACCCGATGGGTACTGGTAGTACCCGTGGGTTTACTAAGTTTCAACAATTTAGGCAAAGTTCAAACAATTTAATTTTACCTTTGGACAAAATAAAATCTCACAAAAAACAAGTGCTTCACTGCTTAAAAAACTAAAAGTATAAATGTAAGTGGAGACAAATATAAATTTAAGTGGAAATAAGAAAGTAAACAATAAAATATTAAAATGAACTCTTCAATCTTTAGCTCTTCGCAGAAGATGTTCTAGTATGAACCAACATGTCATGAAATTAATCCGCAACACATCCATCATCTTCCTCTTCATCGAGAATTAATATATATGTGTATATATATGGGTAGGGTACGGGTTGGGCTACCCTATACCCACAACCCGACCCTTACCCGCCCGGTTTTTAAATTGTAAAACCCATAACCCGACCCTTACCCGTAATGAACCCAAAAAACTCGACCCATTAGGGTAGGGTTGGGTTGGGTACCCGGCGGGTTGGGTCAAAATTGCCATCCCTAGATGAAGTGTGGATAACAAACATAGTAGAATGTGAAATTACTAAAATACCTATGTAAACATTTTAGACACTAATAATAGGAAAACGATCAAGTGTCACAACCAAACCTTTCTTCTTTGTTACACCCCACCCACCCCTAACCCACCACCATGGACCATCCTCACCTCCAAATGATAGAGCGTGAAGAGGGGGTTCGATGTGGTACATATTGGGAATGGGGGTTTGTTGTCGGAGTTGGAGAACTTCGAACGAGGGGTGCCAAAGCAACCATATTTACTGGTGAGCATCAAAATATAAAATTTGAAACTGAAATTTATTCTTTAACATTAAATTATAAGAGTAAACTAAAAGTAGTATAGCTTCATCTCTAATTGGAGATGCTTGTGTATTTATATACGAGATTACATCTGAATAAGCTTACAAATGGGAATGTGAGTCCTCTTACATCTCTATACAATTGAATTTAAGTTACATCCTTATCTACTAGTACAACAATTTACTCAAATCAACTATATTATCTCCTACAATGATGCTTTAATCCTAATTTGTTTTTTTTATATTTGTATTAGTACCAGCAACATATACAATGTTATTGAGTTTACATATTGAACGTCGAAACATATATAAAAGTACTCCCTGTTTTAGATCTATCAAAACCAAAGTGTAAAAAAATTGATCTAAATGGAGGGATCTTCGTAAATAAAATAGCGAAAGAAGTAATATCCGTAGGCTTTAGTACTAAGATGTTTCCGTCAGATAGATATTGCTTCCAAAATAATATCCGTAAATAAACATGTGATGTTAAAAGATCCAACATAATATAGACTAAGTATGGAGATATAGATTGTAATAATATTAATGTAGAAAAAAGAGCCTCTATGACTGATGTTTGTAGAGTAGTATTTGTTGGTGTGCGAGGTTTAGGCAATGCATTAGGTATATTAAAATGGTGTGTAGGTTGTTTAGTGTTTGTGTAGCCAGAGATGGCTATATTTGGGGGTGTGTGATTATTGATATAAATATAATAGCTGTGTATATTTTTATATATAGGTATTTGAAGGGGTAATTTAGAATAATAATTGTTTTTATTGTAAGGGTGGGTTGTTTTGCATTATTTTTGAGGAGATTTTGAGCGGTTGCTAGTGACTTAGTGCTTGATGCTAGAGTTTGAGAAGTGAGTTTCTTTGTTTTATAAAGTGTGAGACATTGAAAGCTGATTTTTGGTAAATGATGTGGTTGCGTGTTAACTAGATTGTCCAAATCGTATAGTAAAAAATAAGTGTAATCTTGAAGGTGAGAGTGTTGACATTTGGTGGAATTCTTAACCTATTACTGATGATATTGATTATATTGTTATGAGGAGAATTGAAGTTCAGAAGCTTGTAACGTTTCCAGATTAGGGAAAGAACAAGACATGAATGAAAGAGATGGTCAACCATTTCTTGGTCATGTCCACAGAAGACACAGTTTGTTTGTTGAGATAATGTTTTTTGTTTTATTTTGAAAATTATGTAGTGTGGGTAGTCGGTTATAAAGTAATTTCCAGATGAAGAGTTTAATCATTTGTAGAATACGGAGTTTTCAAAGGTGTTTCAAGATATGTTTCGGTAAAAAGGAGAAGTTTACTGGTGGTTTTATACGTTGTTGATGTGTGAATAGGTAACTATATATTGTTTTTGTCGTTGGCTGAATGATTTTATTATCGGGTTGCCATTGAACAAGATCCTCTTGAGAATCTAATGGGATGTAGGATATAATTTCAGCAATATTTGGTGATGTGTCGGTTAAGATTGTGTTCCATTGGTGATTAGGAAAGATTAAATTTTGAAGTTGTGTATATTGTAGTGTGTTTGTGTTTTGTTTTTTGAGTGTGATATTAGAAGAGGTGGGAATCCATTTATCTTTCCAAATGTGTACATCGTTTTCTTTATGTGGAATCCAGGTAGTAGTGGTAAAAAGTTGATTTTGAGGCTTTTCCATGTATAAGTGGCATTGTTGTTTTTTATTGCATGGAGAAAATTTGTTTGAGGATAGTATTTTGGTTTATGGGCTTGGGTTGTGGGATTGTTTGGGATTATTGAGTAGTTGTCATCCCGTTTTGGCTAGTATGGATTGGTTGAAGAGGTAGAGATTTTTAATGCCTAAATTGTCATTATGTGTTGGTTGTTATAGAAATGGCCAGTTAATCCAATGAATTCTAGTATTTTTATGATTGTTCCAAAAGAATTGATAAAATTTGATCTAATTTGTGAAGGAAGGTTTGAGGAAATTTGTATAATGTCATTGGGTAAACTAATATACTTATGAGAACTGACTTGATAAGTATTAGGCGGCCTGATTACTTAAGGAATTTGACATTCCAAGATTGAATTATTTGATGTACTTTGTCAATGATTTCCTGATATATTTGTGATTTACGTGTGGATATGTCAAGGGAGATACCAAGATACTTGCCATTATGTTTTATATTAGGAAAATGGTAAGGACTGTAAAGTTTGATCTATTTTTGGTTGGGAGGTATTTGGGCTAAAAGTTATTTGCGATTTGTTAAAATAATTTTTTGTCCCGTGTCTTTGCAATAATTTTCAAGGACTTTTTTAGAAGAAAATACTGATGTGATATATAGTTTGATGAAAAAATAACTGTCGTCGGCGAAGAGGAGGTGTATATATTGTGGACCATTTCTTGAGATATTTATACCATGTAGAGTGTTATTGGTTTGTGTAGTTAATAATGTAGCTGATAAGGCTTTTGTACAAATGAAAAAGTGTATAGACGAGAGGGGGTCTCCTTGTCTTAAACCACATGTTGGGGTAAATTGTTGACTAACAATACTATTTAGTATCACTGAATAATGAACAGTCATGATACAAGTTTTGGTAAGATTGATCCAAGGAGTGGAATATTTGAATTTTTGTAAGGATTGAATTAAGAAAGGCTAGAAAATGTGGTCAAAGGTTTCACTCATATCTACTTTGATTGTTGCTAAATGCTAGGCCTTGTTTTTTGGATTTTGAAGTTCAAACTGTATGAGTTAATTCTTGTACAAGGACGATATGGTATTGGATGTTTCTTTGGTATATGAATCCATTTTGGATTTTGGATAAGAGTTTTGAGAGATGGGATTTGAATCTATTAACTAAGATTTTCGAAGTAATTTTATATATGACATTACACAAGCTTATTGGTCTATATTCAGAGATATATTTTGGATTAGGATTTTTCGGAATTAAAGTGGTATTAGTATTGTTGAGTTTTGAAATAAAATTATTAATATTTATAAAATTTAAGGTGGTTTCAATAATATCTTGTTGTAAAATATCCCAGTTTTATTGGTAAAATCCTGCATTAAATCCATCAGGACCAGAGGATTTATTTTTTTTTTTTTTGTAAATTAGCGATGAGATGAGTATCGAACCAGGACCTTCTGGTCACTGGCAAAAGCCTTTTCCACTAGGCTATTCGATCAACTCTCTCAGGACCAGAGGATTTAGTTTGGTACATTTGAAATAAAAATATTTTAACTTCATTTTTATGGAATGGTTTAGATAAATCATAAAATTCAGATTGGGTGAGTTTATTGGTAATGTTATTGTTGGGTGAGAATGAGGTTTCATCATGTTCGACTTGTGAAGCTGTAGTATATAGGTCTTGAAAAAGTTGTTTACAATGTAGTTAAAGGTCATTGTTATTTGTGATAAGATTGATATATGTATCATATGATTCAAGTATATTGCTACAACGAACCTTGTTAATGACATATGAGTGATAAAACATTGTGCTAATATCTCCATTTTTATACATTTAAGGGACGAACATTGTTGCCAAAAGATTTCCTCATGGGTTAAGAGGCAGTCTAATTATTTTTTAAGTGCAATTTCAGTTGTGATTAAGTTATGATTTTGGGGATAATTTTGGTAATAACTTAATAATTGTTGGATTTGATAGTGGATATTTTCAATTCGTGTTGTATTCTACATTTTAATATGAGATTAAAAATGATTAAGTTTATGAACTAGATTATTTGCTGGAGAGGTAAAAATTATGTGGTGTTTGAAATTCTCTATTAGATTTAGTCTAAATTCTGAGAAAAGCATAAGAAAGTTTTCTATTTTAAAAGTGCTACTATGTATACGAGATGTTTGAGTAATGGTGGGTTTGGTGTGAAGAAATAAAGGTTCATGATCTGAAATTTGTACAGGGAGATCGTTTGTATATCCTTCAGGAAAGAGAGTGTCCCACTCGTAATTGGAGGTGGATCTAGCTAATTTTTCATATAGTATCTTGTTGTAACGAGAACCGATCCATGAGTATAAGTTGCCTACATGTTTTAAAGTTTTGAGACTTAATGTATTTAAAAAATTGATAAAGTTAGTAGAACCCTTGATACTAGATTTGGGGCAAGGATATTTGTAAGTTTGAAATAAAATTTGGTTAAAGTCGCCTACTAATAATAATCATTGATTTATTAGAGGAAGTAGAATAATTTCTAAAAGTTTATATGTTTCTAATCTATGTTCTAATTAAGGATGATCGTAAACACATCTTAAGTCTCAGGGCTGAACAGATTCTGTAAGGATTTCTATAAATATAATATGTTTATTAATTGAGTGTAATTTATGAGTAATATTAGAGGCTATTCCTAATCAAAGTCCGCCACTATGTCTAATAGAATTAACACCAAAGAAGGTAGGAAAACCTAAGTTTAAAATTGTTTTGTCTACATCTAATTAACTATGCATTGTTTCAGTAAAAAAACAAATATCAAGTTTATAAGTTCTATTAGAATCCCTAAGAAGTTTGACTGTCGAGGAATTACCAATACCTCGACAGTTCCAACTAAAGAGATTAAGAGGGCCATCGGGGTTGTTGAGAGACAACCACCAAAAGCCCATTGTTTTAAGTGTTCGAGATGCATATTATGCCAGAAGACATGATTAAGCAACTGAAAATAAAAATAATGATACAAGGGTTCTTTTAGAGTGCACCTATTTTCGGTCGAGGCAAATCCTCAAAGTGATTAGATATATCGAAAGAAGAACTTTGATAGCTCCTATGTCTAAATCTTTTAGCAGGGCGTTGCGATTCCTTCATGATTGTGGGTGCCTATTATCAGAGAATTCTAAGGCTAACTATTTTATCAGAGACATCAACTACTTCTTTTTGTGGGTGCTTATTATCCGTATTATCCTCAATGTTCGTTGAATTAGGGGTTGGGTTTGACAAGAAGTTAACTTTATCGGTTATATTATATATGTCATTAGAAGAGTTCAATCCTACATCTAAATTTATTTCTTCTAAAGGGAAACTGCAAGCCTTCTTATGTGAATTAATTTTTACTATTTCTTTTGGAAGATTTTCTAGTGGGTTCGAGTTTAACATAGCATCAACTTTTGATGTCAAATAACAATTTAAGCTAGTGGGCACAAAAAGTTTCTCCTGCAACTAAAAGGAACCATATTTTCAGCATTATATTCAGAATTTATATTTTGTAAGCAACTAACATCATCAATTACCTTAATCGTAGTCTTGGCTATAGTAGGAGGATTGATAATTCTAGAATCAATTCTTGAGATTTTCCCTGAATTTTTAACTTTGTAAGCAATTAAGCAAGACTTATCGAAGGGAAGGTTCACTAACCTCTTTGGTAGAAGGTGAATTGTTGAGTTTGACACAAATAAATTCACCGCTCTTGACGAAAAGGATTCTATAAATTTCCTTTAAAGCAGGCATGTTTGATCTAGTTGCAAGATGCTTAGCAGGTTCAAGTGCAACAAAAAAATTTTCTAGCAGTGGTGTCTTCTTCGCCGTGATGTAAGCGACTGTAGCTCCCGACTTGACTATGCCCAAACCATATTCCAATTCCTCCCCATCTCCGAGTTGAGTTAAATGTTTGTTACCATTATTTTTGGCGATTCCAACCAACAACTTAATTTTTGGCTTCATTAACTCAGATTCGTCATCGCAATCCGAGATGCAAGATGCGTGCGATGGTAAGGCAGGTGGGAGATGGCGAGAAAGCTTCTGTTGAACACAGCTTTGATTTATCACGGCGAGAGATTGAGATCGAAATCGTTTCTGTATTTTTTGTGAGGCGGGAGTGGTGATGAGGCCCCCTCTATATTCTCCCATTCATCCTCTTGATGACATCTCTTTCTTGTGGCGGCAAAGGGATCTGGTTTTGGAGATGAAAGTGAGGCGGCAAAAGAGTTGGTGATGGGGGGAAGTGGGTTTGAAATTGAAATCCATATCTGTTTTTTGAGAAGATGAGGTGGCCATTAGCTACTAGATATCATGCTTGCATCCCCCCTCAACCTGAGCTTGATGAGAAAGGCAAAGGTTGGATACGGCTGTCTTAACTTCGAACAAGGAAGCACTTTCGTGAATATGTCAACACCATTGTGGTGCATTACCGCAAACGATTTGTGAAGATTAGATGATGTGAATGAATAATTGAACCGGTTGGTACAATTGAAGGCAGAGTGATTAAATGCATTATGGAGTTTGTTGCAGTGCCAAGTATGCTATCATGCCTCCCTTGATTCTGAATTTGTCGTTCCTGAGATGGTGAATCATAAACTTGATGTTGTTGTAAAGATCTCAATGCATCAGAGAATGAGCCCCGGAATCTATTACACCCTCGTGTAATTTTGTTTGGGATGAAATGACCTCTGAGAATTTGAGGTGGATAGGAGTTGTGACATTGCCTTTTTCTATTAAGAGGACAATGTCCTCTTTGCCGAGAAGAAGGGGCCATATATCAAAGAAGCTTGCTCTAATGATTTGAGCATTTACCACAGTGTTGAAGGCATGAAATGAAGATGGTGGCCCCAAGAGTGTTTGAGCGACTAAATCAGAATCAGTTAGAGGCTCACAACAACTTCTCAATTGTGACATATGGAATGCCATTGTTGGAGGTAATCAACCATAGATGGTCTCCTTTGATAAAGTGCTGAAATTTATGTCCTAGCTGCATTTTGGTAGCGGATGCATGATTAAGAAATTTATGTCCCAACTGCATTGTGACATATGGAATGCAATTGTTCAGATTTCAGGCTTCATGAGAAGAATGACATTCATGGTTAAGAAACATCTCAAGTAATTGAGAGAGATGTCATCACATTACATCCATGGAGTAAATTGGGAGTGTTCAACGCTTGGGCATGGCAGAGTGCCATCGAAAATGCCAAGAATTTGTTGTCCTCGCAGGAAAATAATCATAAGTTCTTCCACTGAGAATAGTTATCAAAAGTGAGTTCAAGAGAGACGTATGTTTTGGCATTTGTAGAAAGAGGAGTTTTAGTGGGGAAAGGGAAATCGAGCAAATGGCATTGTTGTTTGAGGTGTGAGGGGAGGGGTCATATTTGCATTATTAGTAATGTCAGACATGATAATGATAACTGGAGAAAAAAATCATTCACAAAGTATGAACTAAAGCGACTAATACCAGTAAGAGTAAACAAAGAGTTATAGAGCTTGATCTCCAATTGGAGATGCTTCGAATATTTATATCTGAGGTTATAACTGAATAAACTTACAAATAGGAACCTCATGCTAGTACAACATCTTACTCAAATCAACTATACTATCTCCTACAATGATGCTTTAAGCCTTATCTGCTTGTGTAGATGAGAATTGTCTCAGTTACTGGATATCGTGCTTACATAAACTTCATACACTTAGCATATTTAATGAACCCCTTAAGCTCATACACCCAGAGGAAGTTGTACTGGTGTACAACAATTGGAACAATCTATGAGCATATATTTAATCGGGTCAAAATTTGGATATGGTCAAAGTAGAGAATTTGAGAGATTTGGTGAATATTTGTTTGAATATATGTATGTATGTATGTATGTATGTATGTATGTATGATTTTGCATTATTGTAATGCCCACTGATAAATTTCAATTTACGAAAGGGATTGATGCAGTAGTTCGGGAGATGAGAATATTGGAAAGGGTTTAGAGATGAAGGTGATGAAGAAGGAATGTGAAAGCTGCTTAAGGGTTGAAACATTTGAAATTGCATAGACATTAGTTGTTGGGTTAATTGTGATGTTGGGTTAGTATATATTATTGTTTAACTAGTATGCCTTTTTAAAAAGATTTTAAATGTTAAAAAGTGTGAAAATGATGAAACATGAAAGCTGAGGTGTCAAATTTAGGGTTCAAGTGTCTATTTGAAAAGATAAATACTTTAGATTTCAATTTGAAAAGATAATGAGAGTCCTGGTGCATATATGAAAAAGTCATTTCACTACTATACTTTATACTCTCCGTTTCAAAACATATGCCATTGTTTTATTTTTTCGTATCTAACTTTGTTTATAAATAACTAACAAATTACAATGTAAAAAAAATTAGAATTTCTACCAACCACCATAACATATCACCACCACTACTAAACAACTTGTCTAGACCCTCCCAACCCCTACCCACCCTAACCACATGACCCTCCCCCTCCCCCTTGGAGAACACCCACGACCCCCTCCGCCCCTGCTTCTTTAAAATTATTCTAGGGGAAGAGAATTAAAGGGAATCATGAAGAATAAATTTTTAGTATTGTTTGAGTACCATAATTGTGAGCAAGGAAAATCAGGTGAAATGAAAAAAGTTATAATTAAATATGTTATTCTCCTAGGATTTGGGGGGAGGGGGGAGAATGTGAAGGGAATTAGGGATGATGAAGGTGAATTAGTGGGAATAGTTTCCTAATGGTAGATGTATATTAGGTTTCCAAACACAATAACAAAATAAATTCTCTTGATTCTCCCCACAATAAACATGTTGGAAATTGATGTGTCAATTTCCTCAATTAGTGCCCGTGAACTATATCATCTATATATACGGTTCAACAACCGATAGATATCTGAACTATCAGTAGCACCACCCGAGATAATGCCGGGGGTCATCGAATGGCAGACTAGGCTCTCACGATGATCTTCGGGATTCGTGTATACGGTCTTATACGTTGAATCCCGATGCTTTCGTTACTCGGGCTATGAGGTCACACACGTAACAATTACCGAAGATACTTTCGAGTAGTGACCCGAAAGTGAATAAGGGATTTGATCCATATTGAGGAATTTCAGTTCGATCGAGATCGTGTCCCGACCGAACCGATGGTGCGCCCGGAATTGGTTCCGGACACACCATTTGGGGTTTATGTATATATATATATGTGAGATATATATATATATATATTATCATTTATTGAAATGATTTAATTAATTAATGAATTAATTAAATAAGATATGATTT
The DNA here is from genome assembly GCA_003412495.2 of Echium plantagineum. Taxonomy (NCBI): domain Eukaryota; kingdom Viridiplantae; phylum Streptophyta; class Magnoliopsida; order Boraginales; family Boraginaceae; genus Echium; species Echium plantagineum. The sequence continues at coordinate 127,146 of QFAX02000689.1, forward strand.
AATTAATTAATTAAGATTAATTAATTCCATCATCATGAATGGTTGACATCTTGGTGGCTACTTTATGCCTTGGGAAGGCTTTGTAAGACTTGGGAAGAACTCTTGTAAGAGAATCTTCCATGGACCAAGAGGCATTAACCATATGGATGGTTAATGTGTTTGTTTAGTGTATAATGTGTTTCATCATCCATTCTATATCATAAGATGATATAGAATGGGTAGAGAATCAAGCTAAGTATCGCACAACTCTTATTAGAGAACACAAAAAAACACACACACTTCATCTTCAAACCCTCTAGCAAAACTCTAAGTGTTAGAGTATAGAAATTGTTCTATAGTTTGCTATAGTAGTTAGACTACACACTCCTCAATAACACACACTAGTTCAAGTGTGTCTTATTGCTATCTAAGGTATTGGTGTGGACTATTTCATAGTAGTTCCATATCACCTTGGTGATAGAAATTTCTTCAAGAAGAAAGCAAGGAGCAAGGTGTGGGGATAAGCACTTGAAGATCATATAGCTTTCGCTCACGCTTCAAAGGTATAACTTTGTAGCACTACTCTTTTATATGTTATTTGTAGCATATTCACACTACCTTTAAACATATACTTCTATGAGCTAGTTTCATTGTGTAAGTTCTAACGATCAACGAATTAGGGTTGTATGACATATGAACTATTGTATTTCATTGTGTCTTGCAACCCCATGATAATCAACAAAACATACCGGTAAGGATTCTTTATATAGTCGATTAGATATCATTGGTAGTCGATCCAAAACCGAAATTGAATTTTTTTTTTCATTAATGACATCAACCAAGAAAACCTTGAGTTTGTGGTCCGCTCATATCAATATTTTGCATTCATTTTTTCAAATCCATCATGTTCTATTTCTACTTTGTATTTCTTCAAGGAAACAAAATGATTTTAAACATAAATTAATATTTAATGTTATGAGTTATGTTTGTGTTATTTGAATCCACACGAAGCTCACATCTTTTATTGATGAGCCTTCCCTAAGTTCGGATGTCGCATCTACTTGTTTAAAGTTATATTGATATACATGGGCGGACCTAAGGGGTGGAGGGGCATGGCCCCTATGTCCATGGGTTTGATTAGATATTGCAAAAATATAGTAAAAGTGACAAGGAAATCTGTGGCGTAATTAGTAGTTTTTTTGTCAAACAATATCATATTGAAAGTAAGTCTTACACTAATTGGGGAGGGGAAATCTACGTTAACAACGGGGGCAGAGACATCTATTTTTATTTAGATACCTTGCGAAGACTCGAACCCAGAACTTCTAAGTGTGGACTCTAGGTGGATAACCACTAAGCCAAGGCCACGAGTTAAACAATTGGTAGTTGCCCCCTGCAATGAGAAAGAGGCGAGTTTGAATCCACCGAGGCATGTTTTGCCTTAATATTTTACCTTCTTTTGTTACATTAAATGTTTTTTTCTAAAATTTGGCCTCCCTATTTTACTTTAGTTTGTAAAATGACTCCCTGAAAGTAATATTATTTCATTCAGTATTACATAGAGTGTAAGCATCTCTTTATACACAAGACGCTAACTAAGTTTACATGTGGGCAAGGCCCGATACAAGACTCCCCTTTATTTTCATTCTGGGTTTGCCCCTATTTATATATTGTGTATGGTTGTGTTGTGCTCCATTTTTTGGAGTATTTTGCCTTCTTTTGTTGCATTAAATGCTTTCTTCTAAATTTGGCTTTCGTGTTTTACTTTACTTTTAAAATGGTCCCCCTTTATTTCCATCCGGGTTTCACCCTTATTTATATATTGTGTATGGTTGTGTTGTAGCTCCCGGGGCAGAGCTCAATTAGTAAAGAAGTAGAGTGCAAAATAGTCTCGCCTCTTCATGCAACCATGTTCGATTCCCACTGGGAGCTAACCTTGTCTTTCGAAGTGGTTAACGGGCAAGCTCTAATCCCCTAACCAGGCGAGGCACATCCAGCGCCAATCTCTAACATCATACCCAGTGCAGGGAGCTGTCAGGGCCCTTAGTTTGAGGGTCTCAAACTTTTGTATGGTGCAGTTGTGCTCCACTTGTTGGAGTGTCTTTCAATTGTTTATGATTATTCTTGAGAACAGCGAATGACCTAATAGTTAGCAGGTACTCCAGTGACTTAGAGGTCTTGAACTCGATTCTCATTGTAAAGAGTCAGTGGTAGGTTTTAAAAGAAATTTTTTTTTATTAATGCTTGTTCTCATATTTATAAACCGTTGAAATGTAATGAATTATCCAAAAAACTTTAAGAGCTAACAATAATATTATTATTTTATTATACTTTTACTTGAGCTGAAAAATACATAATTCTTTGTAATGTATTTCAAAATTACTCCTATATTTCGATTAAAAAAAAGAAAAAGAAAAGAAGAAATCAAAAGTCATAACTGTGTTTCATTATCAATTGTCCAAATTAAAATGACAAAAAGGAATGTTGTTTAAATGCAATGGATAAAATCAAGGTACAAGAACTTAAAATAAAATTGTCAAGTTTGTAGTTGCAAGAAAGTGAAATGAAATATATTCTATTTGATAAACATCACTTGAGTGGACACTGAAACAGTGTACTCCATTTTATTAAGGATGCTGCTCTACACCAATAAAGATAACATAAAATAATAGCTATTTGCAGCTGTCTAAATAATTCATTTCCATTTTATTTTCACTTCTCAAAGGGTCAGAATCTGGTAAAAAACACTTCTAAACTTGGCTACTTTCATGGAATAGTTAAATCTGTAGCTACCACTAATCTTTATGTGGCTCTTGTTGAAATCTTTTTGTTGGTTTTATTTCTTGTTCTGGATCTAGTTATATTTGATCTGAATCTGTTCTGTTCTTAGATTGTTGCAATATTTCAACTTTATGTGTTTTTGCTAATACCCTTTTGTTGTTTTTTGTTTATGTATCTCAATATATCCAATAATATGAGATTTTGAGGATAAGAAGTGAAGTTGGCTTGTTCTTGTCGATTTGTTGTAGTAAGAATGTTTAGAATGTTATATTTCAGTTAAATTAAAGACCTTTTAGCTGCCTATTTTTTGTTTGGTTATAGTTTGTTTGCAAAGTTGGATAAAAATTTCAACAAATAGGCTTTGAGTTTCGTTTGGACAGTTTTGTTTGACTTGCAGCTTTAAATAAGCTTACAGGCGATTTTCTTGCAGTGTGTGTTGAGGTTACTGCAGTGAAGGAGAGAGTTCTGGTAAATTAAATTGGTATAGAGAAGAACTTGTAAATGGTTTCGAGGTCGTATTCCAATTTGCTAGAACTGGCTTCTGGGGATGTTCCATCACCATCATTTGGTAGAATGGCCCAGCGGATACCCCGAGTTATGACAGTATCCGGTATTATGTCAGATATAGATGATGATGCTGCAGAGAGTGAGTGTTCTGATCCATCATCTTCTACGGCACATAAGGATAGGATCATAATTGTTGCAAACCAGCTTCCGATAAAGGTGCAGCGGAAAACAAAAAGCAAAGGGTGGATTTTCGATTGGGATCAAAATTCGCTTCTGCTCCAGCTGAAAGACGGGTTAGGAGATGAACAGGATGTTGAGTTCATTTATGTGGGGTGTCTGAAAGAGGAGATTCACCCCAATGATCAAGATGAGGTGTCTCAGATACTACTTGAAAGTTTCAAGTGTGTCCCTACTTTCTTGCCTCCTGAATTGTTTAGCAGGTTCTACCACGGGTTTTGTAAACAACAGCTATGGCCTCTATTTCACTATATGTTACCCCTCTCTCCAGATCTTGGTGGGAGGTTCAATCGGTCGATGTGGCAAGCTTATGTGTCAGTTAATAAGATCTTTGCTGACAGAATAATGGAAGTTATTAATCCTGAAGATGATTATGTGTGGGTTCATGATTACCATCTCATGGTACTGCCCACTTTCTTGAGAAAGAGGTTTAATAGAGTGAAATTGGGTTTCTTCCTGCACAGTCCGTTTCCTTCATCAGAAATATACAAGACTTTGCCAATAAGAGAAGAGCTTTTACGAGCTCTGTTGAATGCTGATTTGATTGGATTCCATACATTTGACTATGCCAGACATTTCCTCTCCTGTTGTAGTCGAATGCTTGGTCTGTCTTATGAGTCTAAAAGAGGTTACATAGGACTTGAGTATTATGGTCGAACCGTTAGTATCAAAATCCTTCCTGTTGGTATTCATATGGGGCAGCTTCAATCAGTCTTGAACCAATCAGAAACAGAGGCAAAGGTAGCTGAGCTTAAGAAGCAGTTTTGCGATAAGGGTAGAACTATGTTGCTTGGTGTTGATGATATGGATATATTTAAAGGTATAAGTTTGAAATTGCTTGCAATGGAACAGTTGCTGATTCAACACCCAGAGTTGCAAGGGAAGGTAGTTCTCGTGCAGATAGCCAATCCAGCCAGGGGCAAAGGTAAAGATGTGAAGGAAGTGCAGGACGAGACTCACTCAACAGTGAAACGGATTAATCAAACATTCGGAAGACCAGGATATGAACCAGTCATCTTGATTGATCAGCCATTAAAGTTTTCTGAAAGAATAGCATATTATGTTGTATCCGAATGTTGTCTAGTCACAGCAGTTAGGGATGGAATGAATCTTATACCTTATGAGTACATAATCAGTAGGCAAGGAAATGAGAAACTCGATAAAGTTTTGGGCCCCTCTTTACAGAAAAAGAGCATGTTGGTTGTATCTGAGTTCATTGGGTGTTCCCCATCTCTTAGTGGAGCAATTAGAGTCAATCCTTGGAATATTGATGCTGTTGCAGAGGCAATGGACTCTGCTCTGATGATGGCTGAACCTGAAAAACAATTAAGGCATGAGAAACATTACAGGTACGTGAGCACCCATGATGTTGGCTATTGGGCTCGAAGTTTCTTGCAGGATCTGGAGAGAACATGTAAAGAGCATGTCCGTTGCAGATGTTGGGGAATTGGATTTGGTCTAAGTTTCAGGGTGGTCGCTCTTGATCCAAACTTTAAGAAGTTATCTATGGAGCACATTGTTTCAGCTTATAAAAGGACTACAACGAGAGTAATCCTATTGGATTATGATGGTACTCTGATGCCTCAGAACTCCATTGACAGGAAACCTAGCTCTAAGACCATTGAAGTGCTAAATAGTTTATGCCGAGATGAGAACAATTTGGTGTTTATTGTAAGTGCCAGAACCCGAGAAAACCTTGCTGAATGGTTTTCATCATGTGTTAAATTGGGGATTGCTGCAGAGCATGGTTACTTCCTCCGGTACACATCTAGGATTCTTTAACATTAATGATCCCCCCCCACCACCATCGTGATAGTTCTAATAGAAAATATGATTATTCTTCCAGGACGAAGCGAGACGAGGAATGGGAAACATGCATTCCCATGGTTGATTGTAGCTGGAAACAGATTGCAGAGCCGGTAATGAGCTTGTATACGGAGACAACCGACGGGTCGGTAATTGAAGACAGGGAAACTGCAATGGTCTGGTGTTATGAGGATGCAGATCCTGATTTTGGCTCTTGTCAAGCGAAGGAGCTTCTTGATCATTTAGAAAGTGTACTCGCAAATGAACCCGTGACAGTCAGAAGTGAGAAGAACATTGTAGAAGTTAAGCCACAGGTATGTGTTAGTTATTTCTTATGTAGCACTCGAAACCTTACACTTGATGTCTATTTAAGTAGTGCTAGTCGTATCAGTTTTATATATGCGGCATTTTCTCGAGCTCGCAGTGGGCAAACTATGACTGAGATGTTCATATCCTTTGGTTCTGTATTCACATTAAGTCCCAGTAGGTAGCACAAGACTTCATTTAAATAAAGTAAACTAGAGTCTGCAGCATTTTCAAAAACCACTATAAAAAGTTCTTAGCTCTCTAGATTTCTCAATGGAACATGGATAGTGTTAGCCACTGAGAAATAATGACTGTGTATAAGTTGAGCATATTTATATCTACTAGTAGTTTATTACGTGCATTGCATGTAGGTTTTTGTTTTCGTTATTTTTTTTTATGTAACTATAAGGGAATGTGAGTTAATCGAATAGCCTAGTGGAAAAGGCTCTTGCTAGTGACCAGAAGGTCCTGGGTTCGAAACTCACATCATCCGCTAATTTACAAAAGAAAAAAAAAAAGAAGTTTAAGGGAATGAAAGCATTTCATTATGAGAGAATGTAATGTTTTATATATTTTTCAATGCTTTTTTAGCACGAGGCACGTTTCCATGAATAATATACAATCACTGTTACCCTTTAGCTTCTCATGGTTCATGACTTCATGGTATTGAGGTGTGGCAAGTTCGTTTTATTTGATAGTGTTCCATACTTGCAGGGTGTAAGCAAAGGGCTTGTGGCAAAGCGCATGCTTTCTTTGATGCAAGAGCGTGGAATGTCTCCAGATTTTGTTCTATGCATAGGAGATGACCGGTCCGATGAAGACATGTTTGAAGTGATTACTAGTTCCGTGGCTGGTCCATCCATGGCCCCGAGTGCTGAAGTATTTGCATGTACTGTTGGTCGTAAACCAAGTAAGGCCAAGTATTATCTTGACGATACAGTGGAGATTGTACGACTAATGCAAGGACTTGCTTCTGTCTCCGAGCAAATCTTACCTCTTCGACTATAAATAAGAGACAACACCACGTGAACCATGTAGGCAATCTGGCAATGTCGACGATAAAATGCTTCTCAGGTCTGTTAATGCTTTGTTTGAAGTATGTTAGTAGACAAAAAATGAGCTCTAATCAGAACCTTTCTTTTCATGTTTTTATTTGCTCTTGTACGCGTGCAGCCATTTCTTTCACATTTGGTAAGCTGTTTATGAGTTGAAGCATCACTTGTTTAATTTTGTAGTGTCCGTTATTTATCCTTTCTCGTTAGCGTTGTTTTTTGGCTTTTTGGACGGTTGCCCCCTGAACTATGCTGATCTTTTTTATGTGCTCCATGAACTTTCTATCATGTCTTTGTGCCCGTGAGGCAGTGATAGTGTTGGAAAGGAGTCGGGGTAACTTGTTACCCACTCGAGCACCCGACTCGAGTACTCGACTAGATAGACTGCTCGGTAGTTAAGGAATAGGGTACGAGCCTAAAATTTTTCTTGTATGAAATACCCAGCTTGCTCGATAAATACAGTTCCCTTAATAAATAATTAAATAAATTAATAAGTCAATATATATGTTGAAAATAATTTTTGTAATTAACATTCGTACATTTTATTATGCATACTCGATAAAGTTAGGTTTATTAGTATTTCAATTATATCAATATATTTTTTATTTGTGTAAAAGCAAGTTTTTTTGTTTTTTTTTTGTACTCTATCGAGTTGAGTAATTATCGAGTCGAGCCGAGTAATTACCTTAACGAGTCGGGTACTATATGACTCGTTACCTTGTCGAATCAAGTCGGGCAATAGAATTGAGCTTGAAACCTTATCGAGTAGGGTACTCCCCAAGTCGTTAGTTTTAAAAAATATAAAATTAACATCGATATATACACATTAAAGAGTATTTTTAATTTTCTATAATATTTTATGTAGTACTTAATTAATTATTTCTAATTAAAATTAGAGAAAAATGAAAAAATGTTATGTTTTTTCTTTGTAAATTAGCGACGAAGTGAGTTTTGAATGCAGGACCTTCTGGCACTAGTAAGAGTCGTGTTCACTAATTATTTGATTAACTCAAAAAATGTTATACTTTTTTTGTAAATTAGCGATGAGGTGAGTTTTGAATCTAGGACCTTCTTGTCACTAGTAAGAGTTTTTTCACTAAACTATTCGATTAACTCAAAAAATGTTATGTTGAAATGAAAAGGAGCACATCATTCATTTAATTCGTGTCTGGTAGCAGGAGTGGGACATGAGGCGATTCAAAATCGGGCTGAGACCCACTTGGACTTGGATGGCTTTTGGTGATTGAAATTTGAAATATCTTCTCATAATCAAGTGGTGACGTGGATCATTTGGTAACTAGTAGTATGTGTATGCTAGTTTTATATAGTTGGCGAGTCAATTGAATAGCCTCGTGAAAAAGACTCTTGCTAGTGACCAGAAGTTTCTGAGTTTGAAACTCATCTCATCGCTAATTTACAAAAAAAAGTTTTATATAGTTGGCAGATGTTACCTAAAGGGTAATTTAGGTATTTCAATTTCTACAAAAATCTCTCCTCCCATAACTTGTACACCAACACGCGCACCCCTCTCGTCCTTCCCTTTCAACCACCTAATAATTTTAGTTTTTTTTTGTTTACAAATTATTCTTAGATTAATTGAAAAATCATTACCAAAAGATTTGTTGGCATAATCCCTAAAGAAAAGCAAGAAAATGTATAACCCATAACCTAACAATGGCGATGTAAAGACAAATTTTTAAAAGTCTAAAAAGACAAATCAAAGACTAGAAAAATGTACAATTTCTAATGCCCCTTTGATTCTCCTACAATTTGAAGTTCAAGGGCTTTAACAGTTTGTTTTTGAACTTGTTCTTGATTTTTAATACTTGGAAATTTGAATACTCGAATAAGTCAAGGATTTCACAACTTGTTATTGAACTTGATTGTTGAATGCTTGAAGATTTGAAAAAGTCAAGGGTTTTCGCAGCTTGTTCTTAACCTTGAATGTTAAATGCTTGAAGATTCGAATAAGTCAAGAGCCTTCGCAGCTTGTTCCTAAACTTGATCGCCGAATGCTTAAAGATTCGAATAAGTCAAGGGCTTTCGCAACTTGTTCTTTATCTTAAACGTCGAATACTTGTAGATTTGAAGATTCGAATAAGTCAAGGGTCTTCGTAGGTTGTTCTTGAACTTGATTGTCGAATGCTTGAAGATTTGAAGGTTTGGATAAGCCAAGTGCTTTCACAACTTGTTCTTGAACTTGATTGTTGAATGCTTGAAGATTTGAAGATTCAATTAAGTAAAATGCTTGAAGATTGCTGAAGAAATTCTTGAATTTGTAAAGAATTTTTGTTGTCTGAAGAATTCTTTCACAATCTTCCTCTTGAGCTTTTCTCCTCATGATTTCTCCTCATCCTCCCCTTCAAGTGATAAGAATGCCCTTTATATAGGCATTTGAGTGGGCCAAAAGCTTTAGCCCATTTACAATACGGGTCCGTTGACATGAAAACATAATGTATTTATCTTTATTTATTTATTTAAAGTTAAATATTAAGTTTTCATCCAACATAATTTATATCTCATTACTTTTAATGATAATTATAATTTGATAATAATATCATAATGGAGATAATTATTTGATTTGGATAAATAATTGATAAATCTCATAATGTGTTTAATTGATATATAATTAATTTATATAGATATATTTTGTTAGTGACAATTATAATTTGGTAATGATGTCACATTGAAAATATTTATTTGACTTAAATATTTAATTAATATTCCTCATAATATGAGATTGAGTGAATTAATTCTACTTGACATTATTTTATTGGCCATAAAATTATAATGCCAACATGCCACTTCATCTTCTTGGTTAGAAGGTGCGTTGTTGTTGAAATTGGACTGAAAATAGGCATGAATGTATATTATTGTTCATTTTTAGATGGAATTTTTTTTTTTGATAAATAATTCATCGCATAAATTAATAATTGTTATGGTTAGAAAAACCATTACAAGAAGGAACTAAATTAATAATATTGTTCAAAGGACTAACAACATTAAAATCTTTAATAATAAAATCTTTAAGATCTTGGGGGCAACCTGCATTTGTAGGCATCCAATGAATATTGCAACATTTCTTGGATCCATTACTGAGCAAAAGTGTCAAATCTCCATCCTGGTGAAGGGAATGAAAGTACCTAAACCAAACCTGCGAAATGAAGCTATCAGTAACAATAAAAATCGTGTGATTATCGATTCTTGAGGCAATAATGATGGCAGTGAGAATCCCGGTACAAATATTCTGCCGGTTGAGCACAAGCTCATTGTTGTTGTTGTTAGTGCAGTCTTTGAACAGATTGGAACCTTTGATGAGGTTGTGCTTGCCATAGCTGGTTGATGTAATGAACCAGAATGGGTCTTTATCCGAGAAGACACCTAACAATATCTTGTTGTTGTTAGTCCAGATGGAATTTTTTTTAAAAAGGTAGCGAAGGCAAAAAAGCAAGCAACCCACACGCCCAATTAATGGGCATAACAAAAAAAACTAACTAAAAGAAAATAGATTCAAAAAAAATAAGAAAACAAAACTTCATCATAAATTCTCATCAAACGATAAGAAACAATATAGTCTTGTGGGATTTTGTTAGATTCATCTCAATATATATTTTTGAACTATCAAATTTTTATAATTTTTTCGCATGTAGAATAAGAGATATTTGCGTTTCAATTCTTGTTTTGTTAACCATGAAAACTCAAAACGTGACAATCATTTAGGGACGGAGGGAGTATTATAATGGTGAAAATTAGTAATGTTTATACTTTGACAGCTTTAGTGGTGGCATTTAGTTGGTAGGATAAAATACCAGTTTGCATTGTTTGATCAGATTATGTCAATTATATGATGTTGTTCATTTTAATGTTTCATGAAAAAGGTCCTCGTTTTGATTCACACAAATTACTTTTTGCCTTGTTTTTTAAAATATTTTTCTGATCCCTTTTTAGTTGTCATTTTGTACTTAATTTTTTATTTTAAATAATACTTATTCTAGTATAATTAATTATAACTAATGCATTTTCAATATATTTTTTGATTTTTTTTTATAAAGTTATCAATCGATTCATTATATAGTTTTAATTGATTATCATTTTACACTTTAATGTAATTTTTTACTTCTTTTTATTTTCCTTAATCTATTATGTGCAAATAGCTAAAAAGAAAATTAGAAAAGAATGAAGGAACTATATATCTAATACTTTTTTTGTTTTTAATATATAGTTAATACTATTGTTGTAGTTTAAGATTCTTCCCAAAAACTCTCCCTAATTTATTTTTGGCTTAAATTCCGACAGGCCCCTGAACTTTGAGCATCTGGTCAATTTGGCCCCTGAAGTTTGAAAATAGGTATACTTGCCCCCTGAACTTTCACAACAGGTCATTTTGGCCATTTTCATAACTGTTCAGGGGCAAATTAACAAATTTTATCTTTTCATGAAGGACAAAATAGGAATTTAGTATACAGTAGACATTTTGGGATCACTTTTAATAAAGAAAATATATTAGGGCTCTTTTAAAAGAAAATAAAATTATTAAAAACAAAATAAATAAATAAGTTGGTTTTCTCCACCAGCTCGAGCTTCTTCTCGTGCAGCCCAGCTCGATCGTCTTCTCGTGAAAGGCCTCGTCAATGGTGAACGGTGTTGGGGTTAGGGTGGTCTTCTCGTGCAGGTTCTATCAATGGTGAACGGTTTAGGGTGGGGTGGGTGGGGGTTTATTATTATTTAATAATTTAATATTAATTTTATATTACTTTTTTTATTATTATTATTACTTTGTCTATTATAAATTGACTCGTAATGCCTATTATTGTTGTATCCCTATTTTACCCTTCATTTTAAGGTGAAAATGACCAAATGACCAGTTAGGATAGTTCAGGGGCCAAGTAGACCTATTTTCAAACTTCAGGGGCCAAATTGACCAGATGAGCAAAATTCAGGGGCCTGTCGGAATTTAAGCCTTTATTTTTCTTAAGTTGGTAACCTTCATTTTGTTTTGAATATATATTACTATTGTTGTTCTTTTAGTATAGCTAATACAATTGTAGTAATTTAAGGATTTTTTTCAAAACTCACCCCTAATTTATTTTCCTTAAATGGGTGTCCTTTTTTTTTTTGCAATATGTAGCTAATATTATTGTTATTTTTTAATATATAGTTAATATTATTGTGTTAATTGAAGGATATCTTTCCGAAATTTCGTCCTCAATTTATTTTTGTTAGATTGGCTTTTTCATTTTCATTTTGCCCCTGCTTAGCACTATAATCAAATATAAAATTTTTGAATTATAGTTTAACTATAACTATATTTTACATATGTAGTTTTCATATATTTTTTTCTTTTATAATTTAAGTATCGAACGATCACCATAGATTTTAATTTTGGATCACCCCTGATTGAAACTCTATGACAACTTTTAATATTTATACATTGACAAATTTTGTGGTGCATTTAACTTGTTTGTCAAAATACTGATAAACTATATATAAAAAGCATGTATGTAAATAGATGCAAAATTCATCAACTTGTTGTTAGAAAGATTTTTTTGTTGAAGAACGTGAAAAAAGAGGAAAAAAAGAAATCATGCATTGAAGGAAAAGCGAGAAAAGGAGGGAAAAAATCATTTTTTTTGTCAAACAATATCATACTGAAAGTAAATCCTACACTATCAGGTGAGGTAATCTACACTACAACGGCGGCAGCGGCATCGATTTTTATTAGGATGTCTTGGCAGGACTCTAACCGCGGACCTCTAATTGTGGAGGCTGGATCGATAACCACTAAGCCAAGGTCACGAATTGAGGGAAAGAATCATTGAGTTATGCAGAATTGTAATTGCCTCCTAAATTGTAGGACGCGTGTCTAATGGTCCATATTTTGGATAAATTTGGCCAAATAATCAAAGTCAACTAAGTATTAAATAAAACCACTATTTTTACTTTTTCTTTGTCTAAATAACCACTGTTTCATTGAAATTACTAAAACATCCTTATTTACTTTATTTAATATTTTTCTTTTGAGCAAATGACTTCATCGATCACTCACGTTTGTTAAAAAACACTAGTCGATCACCCTAGTATGACTTTGTATACTTTCGATCACTCATGTTAGGTATTATGTATACTTTTGGTCACTCACACGTTTTTTTGGTACAACTCTTGATTTTTCAAAAAATTTAACATTTTGGTAAGGATATTTTAGTCATTCTCTCATAATTTTGTCATGGAAATGTAAAGTGCAATGGAAGTTAATGAAAGTTAGTTGATGTAACTTAAAAAATTATGAGAAAATGACTAAAACACCCTTACAAAATGTTAAAAATTTCGAAAAATTAAGAGTTGTACCAAAAAAACGTGTGAGTGACCAAAAGTATACATAATACCCAACATGAGTGATCGAAAGTATACAAAGTCATACTAGGGTGATCGACTAGTGTTTTTTAACAAACGTGAGTGATCGATGAAGCCATTTGCTCTTTTCTTTTTGTAAGTCCAAAAACTCTATCCAACTAAAACAAGCCTCTTTTCCCTCCCCTCACCAAGTCTTTCCCTCTCCAAAAACCCTATTCACCACCTCATCCACCTTCTCCAGCCGCCATCTCCTCCTCTAAGCGTGTCCTCCATCATCAGCACTTGGCAAGTGTTTTGTGGTGTCTAATCTAATATGAATTTGATCGTTTCGAGTGTATTGTGGTGTTTTTTTAGTGCTCACGGGTATGTTTTAGTGTTTAGAAATGATTTTTTTACTTCAAACTTTTTATTTTGTTTCCCTTAACTAGTTTCGAGATACACAAAATACAACAATTTACACCGAAATATTGACCAAATATCACCGAAATACACCAATATACTTCGAGTATTATGAAAATATGTAAACTCCATTATATTCGAATAACAAACTAAATGAACACTAAAAAAATGAAAGTTACTAAATTAAACAGAATTCGAACATTCATCCACAAATTTGAAAATAATTCGTCACAAAAGAAGTAGATAGTGAAAAACTAACAAAAACAACATAAACTATTTGTTCATCACACAATAAACTAGATGATTTCTTTTTCTTGATAGGTGTTGATTCCATCTTTCGTCCTCGACCATTTAATGAGGTCAATAGCCACAAACCTCATTGAGACAATCAACTTTCGCCCTATCGTTCAACTTCACCCTAACCATTAATTGTGTAATAAATAAACACACAATAGTTAATTATTATTCTGGTATTTTTTGGTGTTTATGAGTGTCTATTGAATTTTTCAAGTAACTATAAATGTTAAGTACATCAAAATCAACATGAACAACCAAAAATAATATAAACAACAAAAATTTAAACCCAAACCATGATAGAATAATATACGAGTTCTACAAAATTATAAACACCAAAATAACCATTCACCAGAGGCTAAAGCCAACCAAGTAATGTTGGTATTTGTATAATAAAAACGAATAATTGAATAAATTAACTAAAAAATGCAGAAATACAGAAAAATTAAGAAAAAAAAAACGAAAAATACTTACTTTATATTGGTTTATAATAAAAAAAAAAATCAATTTTTATACTACGGAAAAGATATGATGGCTTGACTTTAGATAGAATTTCAAAATATCTAGGTTTTTAGAGAGAGATGGAGAAGACTTGAAAAGTTGAAACTTAGGGAATAATAATGAATAATGCATTTTCATATTTTGGTTGAAGACAAAAGGTAAATTAGTAATTCTTTATGGAGTTTCATTATTTAGGTAAAAAGAAAAACAAAAATTTATTTCATTAACTTTAATTATTTAGCCAAATTTCTCCCATATTTTGTGCTAGTATATGTTAAACAAAATTAATAAATACACAAGAAAAACTATGTAGTGTGTTGGTTCTAGATATTTTCTTTCTTCTTCTCCTATCCTCAAAACACATTCTCCAAAACACATTCTCCATGTGGAGATATAATACCCGACAATGACCCATTTGTTTTGTCTTAAAGACAAAAATGCCATTTTTTACCGTTTTAATTCTACTTGTATTCATTTACCCACTACAATTTTTTTTTACAATTTGTTTTTTTGTAAGAGAATTGTAATTATCGAATATAGACTATAATGAATGAAGAGTATTACAAAAAATAAATGTAAAAATAAAGTAACGATATTAGAATAAAATAGCAATTAAAACTAATAAATTTTTTGTTTTAATTAACAGCTAGAACTTTAATTAAATAAAATTATTTGGTTAATTGAACAACAATTAGAAGTATTTAAATATTATTTGGTTACTTGTCATATAAAATTTTAGTCAAATTCTAAACTAAGCAAGTGTGAGTGTCGACCAGACAACCACAATAAACATTTTATCTCTATTTAAAGTAGGCTCTTGTATACTTTCTTCATCCTTTTTTATCTGGTCTACTTTTATCCACACATCATTTGCAAAGATACTTTGTTCGATGTGTATTTTCCCTTAAATACTTGCTTATATTATTCATTCAAAATAAGAATTACTCCCTCCGTCCCTAAATGATTGGTATATTTTGACTTTACATGGTCAAATTTTAAAAAATTTGACCAATAATTCTGATTAACCAATAAGATATAATATAGTCATATGATATTTTGTTAGATTCGTCTTATTATATATTTTTGCACTATCAACTTCTTAAATTTTTTCATATGTAGAATAAGAGATATTTATGTTTGAAATCGTATTTTGTTGACCATCAAAATTCAAAATATACAAATCATTTAGGGACGAAGGGAGTATTTAAGAAAATTCTATTTACAAAAGATTTCCCTAGATGGAGATATTTTCGGTAGAAGATAGGAGGCCAATGAAGCCATCAAGTAGTGGACGGCATTTTAAAATACTCCCAACTATACAATAATATGCCGACCATTTGAAGCAAACAATAATTAAACACGACCTCATTATAATGGAACTGATTGATCGATGCATGTCTTGAAAATTTAGTTCGACTTGACTTGGTGCTTACGTTAAATCGAGCGGTTATCTCGAATAAATTGCAAAGGAAGCTCGACTCGATTTGCACACGCAAAATTGAAGTTCTATAGTTGAACTAACGAAGAAAGCTTTGGTTGTGTATAGGGTGGGATAGGATTAAGAATGAACTGACTAAGCATAAAACAATCATTAGTCGAATTAACTCCAACAAAAAATCTTCAACCGATATAAGAGACGCGCTTTAACATAAAAAGTAGAAAAGACCAACCGAGTCACACAAAAGCAGAAACATCCTTCTTTTTAATAGATAACCATGATATTTAGATAAAGATAGATTTGTTCGGGTCATGTTGACTATTGCAAGATGCATACGAGTTATTACACGTGTTTATGTTATTGAAATCATGAATGACTAGAGGGAATTGCTGATTTGGTCCTAGTAAGTAGGTCACTGTTGCACTTTGGTCCCAGTAAGTAACACAGATGTGCAAATGGTCTCTGTAAGTGGCTAGCAGGTGTGCATTTGGTCCCTAATTTAACACCTACATTAATTTGGGAGGTTTTTGTCATTTTGAGACAATTCGGGGGTGGTTATACAATTTTAAGATTTTGCTTGATCCCATAGCTCTTTTCTTCAATTTTGTTTCAATTTTTTCAGTTTTTAAATCAGGTGCCTTTCCTAGCGAGCTTTTGGGATCTCCTGTAAACACCCATGATGTGGTGAGGAAGGATATATTAGGGGAAGCCGTCAATGGAGATTCCCCTGCGGAGAGCCGGATGAAGGGACGCTCTGTTCGGAGGGCGGGATATCCCGACCCTACTTTATTTCAAATGATAACATACTGTAAAACTTCTATAAGTTTATAATGTTGGGATTGGCCAAATTTATTAATTTAGAGAGTTATTAACTTATATATAAATTAATAATTTATTAATTTAAAGAGTTTTTGAATGATATGAAGAGTTTTTGCATAAAAATATGTAGAGTTTAATGACATAAAGAGTTTAATGATATTACTATTATTATTGAGAACAATGTTGATGATGAAGATGAAAATGGGGATGATACGTCGGAACCTGTTACCCAAAAGGAAGCACTTTTGACGTCTAAAACCCTTCACAAATTTATGTTACAATTCGAAAACACAACACCAAAACTAATGGATGCAATAAGAAAAATTAGAGATCAACTCTAATGTGATTTGAACTTTAAGAAAAAACAAACTACTATATAGTCATATTTTAAATAAATTGTAATTATATTATTTGAATTTCTAAGGATTATTAATTTATAATTTTCGTAGGACCTTATGTTATAAATGATTTTTTTAAAAAGTATTATCTTATTATTTTATCGATTTCGCTAATTTTTTAACTAGCCAAATCGGGACCTGACAAATATATTATCTTAAGTACATTATTAATTTATAGAGTATATTAATTTATAGTCGTTTTAGTGATTGTAATTAGAAAGGGTAGTTGTGTAATTTACTCCAAATGATAACACAACTCCTTTGACCATTCTTCACCAAAATATCTCAAAAATATCTACCCTCCCTCAAGATCAATCAGCACCACCTCTGCCACGTATACACACCCCACCATATATACACAAAGATATTTCTTCAACACCCAAAAATGGCAGTTGAAATGAGAGATGAAGAAGAAGAAGAAAGTCGAAACTATGAAAAAAGGCAGAAATGTACAATAGATACTCAAGAAATGGAACAAATATCCAGTAGTTATGATGATGAAGATGAAGAAGAGAATGGTGATGATGATGAGGTGTTGATGGGGGGCAGATTGTTGTTTCCTGTTACGACACCAACGTCAATAGTTGTGTCGGATGCTTCGGAAAATGATTGTCCGATTATTTATGTTAATACCGTCTTCGAGATCTGCACTGGTTTTCGTGCCGACGAAGTCCTTGGAAGGAATTGGTAAGAAGCTATTACTTTCTGTTTTTATTTCTCGAAACTCGAAGTTATAGTCGTGACCTAGTGGCTATCGACCCAACCTCCAATTCCAACCTCCACAATTGGAGGTCGTTTGACAAAGAATTCTAATAAAATATCTTAGTACTGGCAAAGAATTCTAATAAAAATTAATGTTTCTGCCCGTTATAGTGTAAACTTCCTACTCCCCGACCCCGATGATGTAAGATATTTTAAGTATGATATCGTTTGAGAAAAAGAATACAACATTCTAGCATAGCATAGGAAATTGTGTGGTATTATATTATTGATGAACTCTTTTACTACTCCCTCAGTCCTAAAAGATTGTCACATTTTGATTTTTGGTGGTCAAATATTACAAAATTTGATCACAAACTCTCATCAAACGATAATAAATAATATAGTCTTGTGGGATCGTGTTAGATTCGTCTCAATATATATTTTTGAAATATCAAATTTTTATAATTTTTTCGCATGTAGAATAAGAGATATTTAAGTTTCAATTTTTGTTTTGTTGCCATGAAATGTCAAAATGTGACAATCATTTAGGGACGGAGGGAGTATTTCTTATATGGAATTATCAACTGACTAATAACATAGTTTCAAATAATTGTTATTTTTCATTTTGAATGTACTTTTTGACAATTTTTTTATTAATATAGATTCAAATAATTGTATGTGGCAATTCTGGTTGATTGCACTTAAATGTCATGTTTTGTGGAAGTAATCGTGATAGAAGGATGAGATCTGAGAAGAAGCTAGCTACGGTTTCATATCGAAATTTTGGAGGTTATTTTGAGTTGAGTATAGTCCCCCTATGGGTGAAGCTAATGAAATGGGCTTAAAATGTTAAGGTTTACATATATGTTGTGCATTGTATGGGTTTTAGCTGTGAACTAAGATGCGTAGTTGAAGTCGCTTTTCGACTTCGGCATCTCTCTAGATTGTAGAGTTATAGGTGAAAGAGAGATATTCCTAGAATATATTTTCCTTTTTCTTTTTTGTTGCTGGTGTGGCAAGGGATCTCTATTCTTCTTGTATGTAGTTTTCTGTTTTCTGCATTTTGACGGGAAATTTGCAAGAACGGAAACTTGCAAAATTGCACCTTTCATATTTTTAGTACAAAACTGTCTTCGGGTACATGTAGATACACATCATATGATGAATACAGTAGATACAGATAGGGGTAGTTTTGTCCACAAGAACAAGGTGGTGGTTCATGATAGTTTTTATAATCTGTGCTAGTTTTGCAACAAAAATGCTAGAAGGTGCTGTTCTCATTTTGCGAATTTCCCAGCATTTTGTGTATTTAATGAGTAATGAGGTTACTTCGTTCGTAAACCTGACGCCCAATATATACTTTTGGTGATGATTATATTGTCAACCGCATTGTAACTAGAGTTAGTAGCTCTTTTTGTATATCTTCTACTGGTTTGTGCCCCTTTGAAAGAAGTTCATTCACCTTCTATGTTACACTTTTGTTGATAATGTGATCTAAACTAAAAAAGCAGCAGTTTATGCTGTGATTTGCATTATAACATTAGTGACTAGTGAGTCGTTCCCCCTCCCAATAAAGTGATCGAAATTCACTGAGTGAAATCCATATTGGCAATAGTTCTTAGGTCAAGATGTTTGGAGTGGAAAAAAAAATTCGAACTTGTGTGAGTAACATAATAAAGACACATTGAGTTTTTTTTATTGTATTTAACTATCTGCTTCTCTGTTGATGGAGTTTTAACTTTCAATGTGGAGTACAACACTATGTTTTGCCTTGTGAGAAGAAGTTGCATCATTATTCAGTTGATCTGGTCTTGGTACCAAGACTATGATGAACAATGGTGTATGCATGCATGAAGTTTGAATACCTAGTAGTGTCTTGGCCATGCACCCGACATTGTTTATAATATGAAATGTTATTAAAGATTTACAGGAACAACTCTTTTCGTTGTTTTACTTATATGGAGTTATTTTGTGATCTGCTGCTCATTCAGATAATTCAGACGTTAACCTTCTTTCTTTACTGCAGTCGGTTTCTACAATTCAGAGACCCTCGAGCTCAGAGAAGGCACCCATTGGTGGATCCAGTTGTTGTGTCTGAGATTAGGAGATGTCTTGAGGAAGGTATTGAATTTCAAGGTGAACTTCTAAACTTCAGGAAGGACGGAACTCCCATGGTAAACAGGTTGCGACTTGCACCAATATATGGTGATGATGGCACTGTTACACATATTATAGGTATTCAAGTATTTTGTGAAGTAAAAATAGATCTAAATAGTGTCTCGTATCCAGTGTTTAAAGAGACTTACCAGAATCAGTTTCATGGTCCTGGAAAATCCTATGTAAGGACTGGACAACTACAAGATGGCCATGACCATGACTTCTGTGGCATCCTTCAACTATCGGATGAAGTTCTTGCTCAAAACATTTTGTCGCGTTTGACTCCAAGGGACGTTGCATCCATTGGGTCGGTCTGTCGAAGAATTCGTCAGTTAACAAAGAATGAGCATCTGAGAAAACTGGTCTGCCAAAATGCTTGGGGTAGAGATGTTACAGGTCCACTGGAATTGATGACCAAAAAATTAGGATGGAGTCGTCTGGCCAGAGAACTTACAACTCTTGAAGCTGTTAGCTGGAGAAAAATCACAGTTGGAGGGGCAGTGGAGCCTTCTCGTTGCAATTTCAGCGCTTGTGCTGTGGGTAATCGACTAGTATTATTTGGAGGTGAAGGAGTAAATATGCAGCCAATGGATGACACTTTCGTTCTCAATCTTGATGCTGCGAATCCTGAATGGAGGCGCATTAGCGTCAAATCTTCCCCTCCTGGACGTTGGGGTCATACTCTTTCCTGCCTGAATGGGTCTTGGTTAGTTGTGTTTGGAGGATGTGGTAGGCAAGGATTGCTCAATGATGTGTTTGTTCTGGATTTGGATGCCAAGCAGCCGACATGGAAAGAAGTCTCTGGTGGAACCCCACCATTGCCTAGAACGTGGCACAGCTCATGTACAGTAGAAGGCTCAAAGTTAGTAGTGTCAGGGGGATGCACGGATGCTGGTGTGCTTCTTAGTGACACATATTTATTAGATCTCACCAAAGACAAACCTGCTTGGAGAGAAATTCCAACTTCCTGGGCTCCTCCATCAAGGCTAGGGCATTCACTCTCTGTTTATGGAAGGTCAAAAATTTTAATGTTTGGAGGCCTGGCGAAGAGTGGGCACTTGCGATTGAGATCGGGTGAGGCATATAGCATTGATCTGGATGACGAATTGGCTCAATGGAGGCAACTCGAGTGTGGTAGTTTCGCTGGTGGAGGAAGTCAGAATGCTGTGGTGCCACCCCCTAGACTTGATCATGTGGCTGTTACCATGCCTTGTGGGAGAATTATAGTATTTGGGGGTTCGATTGCTGGGCTCCATTCTCCTTCACAGCTTTACTTGTTGGATCCTTCGGAACAAAAACCGTCCTGGAGAACTGTTGATGTCCCTGGAGAGCCTCCTAAGTTTGCTTGGGGTCACAGTACATGCGTGGTTGGAGGAACTAGGGTCCTGGTTCTAGGTGGTCACACTGGGGAGGAATGGATCCTAAATGAACTGCATGAGTTATGCCTAGCAAGCAGACATGACTCAGATTGTTGAGCCTGCAACTTAGCTAAGGGACATAGATTGCCAATCATGAAGAACGTCGTAGTAGGTTATTTGTGATCCCACAACTTTGTTCGTTAGGTGTGAAATATGCATGATTGGCGTGTGATTCTGATGTACATATGTACACGATGTGTTGGTTGTCTTGAATTCTATCATGCCCTCGGTATCTTTTTAATTGATCAGCACGAGTGTATGACAGAAAACAATCTGTCATGACCCATGCCCCATGCCCCGATAACTTCCACAAAAGTTAATATTCTCCACAAAGGTCGAAAGTATTTAATCGAAGGGAAACACAATCGAGAAGTAATAAGTCCATCCAAAACAAGAGATCTGCCTAAAAATCAGACGACTATACACAAGTTCATAATTATAGTTACATTTGAACCAAATGACACCCCAGGGTTCGGGCATATCAAATTTGCAATGGCCAATCAAGAATAAGTTTACATTTCGATGGGGAGAGCGGGGATGGGGATCAAGATCAGTAACTTTAGGGCATCTCCATGAGATGGTAAAGCACCGTTTCTGAGCCCTGTGGGATCATGAGAGAACTGCTGATTCTGTTGTCAGCGGTTCACTATTTTCGAGGAGTTCATTACAAAGCCCAGTGAAAACAACCGAATCAGTTTCGATTGGTCTGAACTTTATGAGAGCTGCAGGAACTAAATCCTCCTCTTCTAGTGTTATTGCTTTCTCCCCTGGAGCAGGAGAATGAGGAATCACCCGCCGTTTAATTAGAATTGGATGCAGTAGATCAAACTCCAAGCTTGGTTCCTTCAGTGCCGAGCTGACAAACTGATCATAATGTCGAGAAAAATGAACTTTCAGTCACCAAAGGATTAAAGAATAATAGACAAGACATGGATATTGTAAATATCTTTACATATGTAGGCGGGAGTCTTTAATGATCATCCGTTTGTACGAATGTTGGAAACAACAAAAAAATCTCCGACATGGTATGAATGTTGCTCATCACATTAAGTTACATATATATACATCTGATAGTGATCTCTTTTCTTAACATTTTACTATGCTCTACTGTCTATGTCATGTAATAACTTTGTATACTCCTACTTCGACCCTTCTCCTCTATCTACTCTAGTATTCACTCGACCCTGATTCGTTCCTCCTTATGCGCACACTGAGACGCAATGGCAGAAAAGTATTCGTTCTTCTCTAAAGAGAATTTTCTAAGACATCATGTATTCATGTCTAGTTGTTAGGAAATAGGAAGCTGTCTAGGAGGCAATAGGTTGGTTTCCACAAATTGAACTGGAGCGGGGTAGAAAAATAGTGTTGAAGTGAAAATTGACAAATGTGCTGGGGAGAAAAAGTGGAAATTGACAAATGAAACCAGCATAGCACAATAAATAAAGACAGAAAGCTTCTCGTGTCATAACGAATAACTAAGTAGGGACTATACAAACTAACATCGATGAACTCTTTCAATCAAATTTAAGAAAATAAATTTCACTAACCATCTAGAGCTAAGAAGAAAATAAACAAAAGCCAAAACTGTAAGATTATTTGAACAAGCAAGAAAATCTAGACAAAGAAAATAGAAGCTCGCCGTATCGAATGTACTAAATTTATGAATTTGGAACCGTGAACTTCTCTATAATCATAATCATCTAATCTGAGTATCAGGTTAAACATAATGATATAATATAAGCAGATCATGTACTAACCTCATAGAGAGCACTGGTCAACTCAGAAGGGAGGAAGACACCTTGTAGCACTACTCCATCGGGAAACTGTACACGAATTATAGTTCTGTTGTACCTTTTCCTTGCAGCCTTTGCCTGCTTTTCCCTATATGATTTAGGAATTAATAACTTCGATTCATCAATCTTTCTCCTTCTCATTTCAGCTTCTCGTTTCAGTTCTTCACTCGAAAGATTGAAGAAAGAATCAGGTATCACAATTTTGGCCGCTATGTTCTCAGATACTGAAAAGAACACTTTGATCTACAAAAGGGAACAGAAATTAAAAATCGCTCAGAAGATAAGAGTTCAAAACAAAAGGGAGTGTTTGGCAGAGCTTTTCTGAATGTTTTTCTAGTAGAGATACAAAAAAACACCAGCCTTTGAGTTCAAGCATTTTCTGCAGGATGTAACTTACAAAACCTCATGCGAAGAAGCTGTGTCGAAAACCATCAAGATTGACAATTGCCAGAATGACACAGGTTTTATTCAATCTAGTAATAGGAAAAAGTGGGCTAATGACGGCAACAATCACCTATGTTTTCAAAATGTTTCCAATCAGCACCTATGTTTCGAAACGTCATTGTCAACAACCTATATTTCAAAATGTTCTAGTCCATCACCCCTTCGATCGATAGGTTGTTAAATATGACACTCATGAGGGACACGTGAGATTTTAGTAAGGGTATAACGTCATGCTGAAGAGCCTGGTATGAAAAAAAGCTAGAACTTCGAACCTTAATCTTAAGAAATTCCTGAACGAGAAATGTCATAAAATATAATTTGGGGCAAAAAAGTCAAAAAACAAAATTTGATACAATGCACCCCCAAATTCGAATTCACCATGTGTCATATTTAACGACATATCGATAGAGGGGGTGATGGACAGGGAACATTTTGAAATATAGGTGATTGACAAGGACGTATAGCACAAGTGATGGACTGAAAACATCTTGTAAACATAGGTGATTGCTGCCACCATTAGCCTTATATTACTAATATCACTTGTGATTCTGTTCCATCTGTATATGTAAACAATACAATTAAGAACATAAAAAATATCAAACCTTTCACAGATTGACTTTTAAAATATCCT
Organism: Echium plantagineum; assembly: GCA_003412495.2. Lineage (NCBI taxonomy): Eukaryota > Viridiplantae > Streptophyta > Magnoliopsida > Boraginales > Boraginaceae > Echium > Echium plantagineum. The sequence continues at coordinate 151,159 of QFAX02000689.1, forward strand.
CTATAAACACAATCAGAAAAGTTTATCATGTTTTTCGATCTCTTTAAATGTAAATTTCATGTCAATGTAATCGGTATGATTAACTCATTTACATGAAATATACATGTAGATACGTCCTCTATCCCAACTAATGCACCGTGTCACCATGCCCAGTATAGTGCAGTCTAACATAAGATATGAAGTTTTACGTGAATAAGCCTATTATGAAGACATAATAAATTTTTATTTAAACTGCTCTCCAGTGTAGAATTAACAAAAGATCTTAATTTTTATTGTCATAGACCGACTAAAGATTTAGTTCATTTCCTTTTCCACAGAAGCATATAAATGATAAAATGTATGCCCCGACAAGTTTCTTATGTGAACCATGTTTAAATATGAAAAAGTTCATAACTTCAACTTCGAAAAATCAATAAGAGGCCCTTTAAGAAAATATCTCTAATTGTACTATTTATCAAATAGAACCAACGCTACATTTCCAGGTACAAGCAAAGAATCTCAAGAGATTTATGAAGGAATAGCACCAAGAATAGATAAACTTGAGTTTTAGGTAATACTTCCTCGATAAGGTATACTCATTTTTTTTAAAAGAATGATCAACATCAACATAATACTGTTCCGAACTACGGGTCTTCAAACGGAAACCAATAACTTTATCCATTTGCTAATTACACAAACAGATTGAACTTTCTTCATAAGAACACATGCAACAAGTAATGGAATTAGATAATATCTACATATAAACTTTACTAGACGATGAAAATACATATCGAATTATGTAATGAATATGTCTGGAAAGCAATTTGAATGCCCCGCAGCCGCCTTCAGTTCATTCAATAAACTTAAATGGAAAACATCCTAAATGATATGATTGCAAGTAAAAATAAACTGAGTTCAGAAACAAGAAACCTGCTTCATAAAACTGAAACAGCAGCAAAACATTTTGATATGCATACCTGTCTATCAATCCTCTTTGGCTCAAGCTGAACCGGTTGATCCACCTTAACAACCGGAGCAGGTGTACGAAAGTCAACACCTTTCTTTCCCTCCAACAAACTTACCACATTCTTCACCTTATCAATCTCTTCCGCCGACGGAACATCCATAACAGCAAAAATCTCACCCCCTTCATCCTTTAGTTCAAATCCAATAAACTCCAACAACTCTACACCCCCTGCAACATCACCTATTGCCTCTCTAATCTTTGAATTCCCCATTCGTATCCTCCTAAACTTCGAATTCTCCGGATCATTCACTACATTTCTCAACAACTTCATCACAACGTCCACCGACCCCTCTGACGGCTTCCCTGAAAGGTACCCTACAACACAACCCTCCAAATCACTCTTTTCCTCGTCCCCTCTCTCATTCAAATCCAATTCACTCACACCACTAGTCATATCCGCCTCGGAACTACTCAAACAACTCTCAACATGCTCAGAAACCTCTTCTTCAGAAGTATACCCTCTCCCACAAATGGGACACTCAAACACTTGCAACTCATACCCATTTCGATTTCTCTCACCAGAAGTAATCAACGACTCATATGGATCAAACCCACCTCCCACTTTTGCTTTTTCATTCAAAAAAATCTCATCTTTTTTGTCAACCAACTTACTACCATCAAATTTCTGGTCAATCAATTTATTACCATTGACTTTTTGATCAATTTTAACAGGCTTATTAGTAGTAATTGGATTTTTTGAGTTGTTTATTAAGTTTCTTGAATCATGCAAAGAAGATGATGAAGAGGAAGGGTTTGAATTGCCCAAGACTCTTCCTTGACCTTTGAATTTACCTGAAGAGGAAGATGTGAATGGGTTGTTGACTTTCTTCACAAACCCTTTCAATTTATCTTTCATGTCACCCATTTCTTGATTCCACCACCTTCAACACAATCAAAATTTATTCAAATTCAATTATAACAAAAGATGGTATAAATTTTGTTGGTTGGAATTGTGAAATTTATGTTAATTCAGACAAAAGAAGGAAGAGGTTGTTGTCCAATGCAATACTCAGAGGAAAAGAAACGCGGATTGTGATTGGACAACACCTATTTGCTGTATGAACGATGCTATTGTCCTATTTGTTGTTATTTGGGTCAATAAACTTCACAAAAAAAACTTTAGTTCTATTCATTTTGGCCCCTCTACTATTTTTATCTTTTATATCAGCCCCCTAATACTTTACCTTTTTTTATGTATAAGTAACTTATATCATTAATCAAAGGTTGCATGGTTTGAAAAACCAATACAACTAGATTCAAAATATTACAATTGTTTATATCATTGAAAGAAGGAATAATAACACTTTTAAGATTTTGAAAACATCCAATATTGGTGGGGTTCTAAATGATGTTGCAACAGTTCCTGAACTCTTGTTTGACCAAAAGGTTAATCTCGTCCTTTTGAAAGAGAGTGCGGTGAATCAGGGGCGAAACCACGATGAAAATCAAGGGGGGGCCAATTTGGGGGGGGGGCGAACATAAATAAAAGATAGTTAAAAGTACCGAAAAATTGTTAAAAATGAAGTTAACAAGGCTTGAACCCATGACCTCTACCTTTTGGAGGAAGGAACTAACCAACTAAGCTACACTTACACTTGGTTTGTTAACATTTTTTATTATATACTCCCTCCAATTCAAAAATAATGTCTTTCTAGACATTGCACACAAATTAAGAAACAATCATTATATTCACAATTTCCATCTATATCCCTATAAAGCAATCATTAATAATCCACTTTTCAATTAACTATATGATACAATCATTACTGTTTAGGGATATTAAGGGAAAAAGTGATAGATTGTGCATTGATTTATGTAAAAAGACAATATTTTTGGATATTCTTGAAATGTCTAGAAAGACATTATTTTTGGATTGGAGGGAGTATATCACAAAAATTCAAAAAATCGTATAGAGAAATTAATTTTGCAAAACAATATTAATGAATTAATATATTAAAAGACAAAAAAGAAGGAATGTCTAACTCGAGTTTAATAATGGCCAAACAAGAGGAACCATTCACTTATACATTAAGGTAGGGGGATTGCATGGGGTGGGGATGGGCTTAGGGGCCAGGGGAGGGGAAGTTATGTTGATCAAAGTTTTGGGGGAAGCGTAGAGGTAGAGATGGGATGCGTTGGAAAAGAAGAAACAAGTAGGAATTTATTTTCATTATATAAAATATTTAAAATGTTATTCACATAATTTAAAAATAGTGTCAAACGGGTATAATAGCCATTTTGTTATTTGAAATTTGAAAATTGTGTTTAGGGGGCAAGTTCAAGAGATACCACATAAAAGAATTGATAGTATAAACAAATAAGAGGTAGTTTAGCCGAATGCCCCTAAAGTTCCGTTAATTTTTTTTCTATGTTGTCCTTCAACTATCAGTTATTTTTTCGCATTCCTTAAGTTTCATTCTTTCCTCTCTTACCCCCTAACTCATTTTTTTCAGCTTTAAAACATTAAGGAGTGACAATAATAATAGATCTTCGGAAATCTTCTGGATCCATACGAATAAGTTTCAACCAAATTGGGTTAAATTTTGGAGTTCGACTTCATTATTCCTCATTATTAGGATTTTTGAATCACACTTTCAAGGAGCTCAGATTATTGTCATCTTCTTGCTCAATTGGAAGTCAGATTCTCATTTCTATTTGAAGGGTCTGATGCCATTTCATTTCATATGGTGTCGATTGGTTGTTAGTAAATTTTTTTTGTTGATTGCTTGTTTTTATTTTCCTGTAGGTATTGTTCTTTAGTTCAAAAAATTCCGGACCATTTAAATATGTATTAAGAAATTATGGTCTTCTCTTTTTGGAAATCATTTTGCAAGGTCTGGTTTTTGTTCGTTTTGTGGCTGCTTTAACTTGATTTGGTTGTATCAAAATGTTGGTTTTTGGAGCATATTTGGTTATTTTCTGTTCTGGTGCTATTGTATCTGTAGTTGTATTTCTTCGGGGGTGGGATGGAGTGAAGAAGAAGGAGTGGAAGTTTTATTTTAATTATATAAAATATTTAAAATGTGTCCCTACACATTAGTTATAAGGGTATAATAGTCACTTTGTCTTTTAAAGTTGAAAAAATGACTCAGGGGGCAAGGGAGAAAGAACAAAACTTTAGGCAGACGGCAAGAAAATAACTAAAAGTTGAGAGACTACATAGAAAAGAAAACGAAAGTTCAGGGACATTTGGCTAAAAAGCCAAAATAAAATAATAGTCTAGGTCAAAACTACCAAAAAGCCTATTTAAAGAGATGGAAAGTTCAAATAATAATTGTAGGTGGAGTTGTAAACGAGCCTGTTTTGGCCCAAATAGGTTCGGACCGTTAATCAAATCGGTCACTCGTATTCGGTTCACTCGCAAATCGGTTTGTCAATAAACTGACTTGAATGTTCAATTCATTATCGGTACGAAATAAACCGTGTACAACCGGTTCACTAATCGAATTTTATAAAATCCCAAAAAATTGGCTTGTTAATCTTTGCTAAACAAAAATCGCTCGCCCGGACCGCTAATCATTTCAATCATTATCCATTTTCCACTCGCAAATCGGATAGTTAGACTATGTTTGGTATTTTTTTTTAAAATGAAAGTGAATATTATAAATGGTTTTAATGAGCGGGCGAACGATTAATGAACGATTTGCAATGAATTATGAAAGAATCGTTTAAACGATTTACAAATTGGAGAACGAATAATAACCGGTTCGAAAGTCAAGCTGAATGAGCACACGAGTCGGTTTTAACGAATTGATTTGCGAGTGATTTAGGAGAGGACGGAATCGAAACGGGCCTAATCGCAAGTATTGCCATAGTTTTGGGGAGAGTAAATAAAATAAGCCTTATTTCTTCGTGCGTAAGTATCAACTAATCGATGTAACATCTCAATAAGCAGATAAATCTTCGTGTTAGACTTTATTAGTGAAGAAATCATAGTAATAAATTTCACTCCCTAATATAATTCTTGATATTCATTCGACAGATTGTAATTCTTGATTTACATAAACCATAATTGTTAGTGTATAGTTGACCTCAATGGATGGTCCACCTGCAAACGATTTCTGTTCAATATGTCATGGCAATTTCCAGCATCCATGTCAAGCAAATTGCTCTCATTGGTTTTGCGGTCAGACCCTTTTCATCTTTCATCTTCAATTTATTCTTGTTGCTTTTTTTTTAATTTATGTAGCAAAATTGTGATTTTTTAGTTGGATTAGATCTTAATTTGTGTAGTAAACATCATATATGTTTGTAATTTTTGTGTGTAAAATGTGTTGTGTGTGTGGTGGTGAGGGAGGAAGGGTGTGAACCTGTGAATGAGTCGAATTACTTATCGCTCGGTCTATTAGTGAACCATCTATGGCGGGATTGTGAAAGATGTTCCGCTAGAAGTATTCTCGTTATTGCTTCGACTCATATTTTCCAAAAAGTGGATTCCGCTGAAATAGCTCCAAGTAAATTTAATACGTGCCATGAGGTACGAAGGCTTCTTATTCCACAAGATGGCTCTTAGAATCCATACGAAACAAATTACCCCGATTGGTTATGTCGTTGGACGATGTGAGATCAGGTGTCGCATTGTTGTACTGAGTAACAAGTCAACTACCTGCGTCAAATTGTTATATAATGTTGAGTTAGTGGGTGTCGATATATTCTTTTAAAACATCACGCATGTCAAATTTATATTGATAAGTCAAATGGGACAAACGATGTCTTGTACCATTTTTCCGCTTACTTTCTTTGTTATTTTCATCTTAAATTTATATTTGAAGTGTACAGTTAATTATTAGTGAATTGGTAATTGTATCTTTAGATGGAGTGGACCTTCATTTGTGTTCCAATTATCATCTTGAAGTTGGACTATTGGATTAATTGAGTGATCAAGTGTTAACATATGAAAAATTTCATGCTGTAAGTTATTATGTGTTCGATTGAGTCTGTGATGAGTAACCACATTATCATATAGACATCAGACTGTTTGAGTAATTAATTGATCAAGTGTTATCGTAGGGAAAATTTCCATTCTGTGTTTGATTCACTGTGTAAAATTATGTTTGGGGGTGAACTCCTTTTAGTGGGCGGATGACATGAAGGGGCTAGAGGATGGGGTATTAAATCAATTTAGAAATGTCGTTGTGGTAAGTCCTCGACTCTATTTCCATTTGCCCTTAATTGTCGTGAGAAGATATGTTGCCTGGTTCCGGAGTAGAGCTGTCATTGATAAGAAGAATGGCATTGGATTAGAAGAGATTTGGAATTCTAATACTGATATGACACATATTATTCACTAGATAGTAAGCAAGTGGCAAAGTTTATGTTGAGTGAACCAGTTAGACTCGTATAATTAGCATTCTAGAGAGATTGGCAAGAACTAATCTCTTCAGTGGGTAATGGGTCCTGCTGTTGAACTTCAGCTGTATCTTACGTTAACAGCTATATTGGTCCCACTAGTAAGCTAAATGGATTTTTCTGACTAATAATGGAGATGTCTAGCGTCTTTCTGCTATTCTGGTATTTTTTTCAGATTAACTTCAGTCATATTAAGTTCAATTACATATGAAGCTCTAGGTTGGTATCATCTTGACAAGTTATTTCGTTCTTTTTGGAGTTCATGGTATTTTCAGGTCATTTATACTTGCTCTTTTGCAGCTATGCATGGCTTAATGTGCATTTGTTTATATTTGGTTACAGGTAACTGCATTATTCAAGTCTGGCATCACAGTTCTGCTCTTCAGCCATGCAAATGCCCACTGTGCCGACGTCAGATCTCTTTGTTAGTTCCAACTGAGGCTTCTTCCAGAGAACGCCACAATCCACAAGTTTTGGAGACGTTACAGAAGATTGAAGCATATAATCGTCTGTTTGGTGGTCAATCAAATGGTATTTTTCAGGTAATTTAGTATAATCTTTGATTTGCCATGTGAAGTTTATACCAATATCAGCTGTAGGTACTTCTATGTAGTAATGGGTTCGCTTTGTTCCATGATTATCATTAGTTTCATATTTCATGTGTTTGTTAAGATATATGCTGAACCATAGGTAAATGGTAATTTTAGTTTGTAGACTTGGTGCATCCCATTCATCAATGTTCTTATCCTTAAATCAACAACTGATTCTTTTGTTCCAACTAAACTTTCCTCCTTTTATGAATAAGTTTGTTGGTTCAGTGGCCACTTGAAACTCCTGAAAAAGTTAAATTGCTTGAGCAGCATGCGGATAGCATCCAGCCTTACCTATGTGATAATAGGGAGGCTGTTTCTGAATTGATCTAAGTATGTTGGTTCAATATCCACTAAAAATCCATTTTCAAGTTGATTAAATTTGCATTCAGAGTGGACTACTAACTACTCAATAACTTTCTCAATTTCCCGATCCCTCATCCTCCTTCAAATTAGGTATCTCATACGATATGTTCTGGGAGACTCGAACACTAAACTTAAAAGAGGTTTTCATCTTCTTCTTATGACTCTTGGTTCATCTTGTTCTGTTTTGCACGACTACCACAAGAAATATTTATATTTATGCAAATGTTTCATATTTAATATGGAACTCGAAAAGTAAGGATGTACTTGTTTTTCTATCGTTATGGTTAGTCTCTGTCGTGGTCCCAAAACACTTGCGCGACCATGTGCAATGTTCACTTTGGATTTAAATGAATTTATTGATTCTGCATTATGTTCATGAAATTTTCACTCGCGAATCTAGATTCCAAAACCCATCATGCAAACCTAGAACTTTAACTTGCCCTTACGTTGTCACTTTCTTGCTTATATATCTTGTATGGCATTTATAATATTTGAATGACTACCGGAGCATATTGATGAAGCTATGGCCATAACCTCGCTTCTTGGCCCTAACGGCATATAACTAAATACATTGATGGTTTGTGAACTGTGTAGCGTACACCTACCCGTTTGGCTAATTTGATGTCATGGCACCCTCCCCCCCACTCCACTCTTCCCCCCTCCCCTAGAGTTTACTTTAGTTTTCTCAAATTTGACATTTGCTAAAAAGCTATTACTAGTACACTCCTATAACACCAAACAAGTGATAGGTTCATTAAGTAACTGCAGAAAAAAACCTTTAAAAAGGTTGTGTTTGAGGAAAAATTGTGAGTAATGCTGTTTAAATTCAGAGAATAGTTCTTTCGATAAATGCATTCTGAGATATAACTTCCCTTGCTTTTTCTTTTTTACAGAGAATGCAGGATCTTCCCTTTCTAATCCGGAGATTATTGCGAGATCTTGCAGATCCCCAAAGAACACTTCCATTTGTCATGCGGGCTCGTGTCTATTTGGCAGTTAAGTTCAATACCAGATATGTGTATAAGGCAATAACTTTGGTTTTCACTACTTCGCAAGATGCATGCTTATTTAGAAAAAAAATATTTAATCCCTCCATCCCTAAATGTTCGGTACATTTACATTCTCGCAAATTTTAACTCAATTTCAAATTTCTCTCTTGCACCTTATTTTCCCTCCTTTTCACCACAAATAGTCAAAAGTAGAACCTCTTTAGGGATTTTCATTTTTGGAAAAGTCCACAACATTTAGGGATGGAGGGAGTATTGATTATGTGTCTTGCCTTTTAATTGATCTCTATTCTCTAATTAACTAATTAACTAATGCATGCAAATTTCTTTTTTTAGTGAAATTTGCCATACTTCGTTACATTGCTAAGAGTTCCCTTGGACATATGTAGTATAGTTATCAGTACGCAAGAACTTGATGTACTCTCATTGGACCTTTGTAGTAGTGATATTTCTGAACATAGATAGTGCTCGAGGGAACTGGTGACACACATATGAAATTCAATGTCTTTTAAGTATATAAATATCAAAGATATGAATAGCGCCGCTTAGCGCCGCTATAGCGGTTTAGCGGCGCGGCGGAGCTGGTTAGCGCTATTTGAGTTTCGTAGCGGCAAATTCCTAATAGCGGTCAAAAAGCGGAGTTTAGCGGCGTAGCGGCGACTTAGCGGAAGCGGCGCTTTAGCGGGAAAATCGGAATTAATTTTATTTATTTATTTTTTCGACCATAAAGTGGGGAAATAGGGTTTTAAGAGGCAGATCTTCATTCTGCCGTCATTCTTCATTTTTCTTCAATTTTTCTTCTTCTCTTTTTCTCGTTTCTTCTTTTCTTCTTCCTTTCTCTTCCTCTTTTCTTCCTATTTTCTTCCAGCCGTTGGTGGTCGCGATTCTGCCCAACAAAGAGGAACGTGTTTCACACTGTTCCTCTTCTCTTCTTCCTCTATTTTTAATTCTGTTTTAATTTTTAATTTCTGTTTTATAAAGTAATTGAGTTAATTAGTTGAATTAGTTTATATAATTGACTTAATTGATTTAGTTTGTATATTAATTCTATAATTTCAAGCTTTTAATTTTTCTATGTTAATTGGTTTAGTCGCTATAGCGGTTTAGATGCATGTTTGTCTTTTAATTAGTTTTAGGATAATATTTCGTGATGCATGTTTTTCTTTTGGATTTGGATAATATTTCTTGATGCACGTTTTTATTTTGGATGTTAGTTGAATGTTCCTTAATGTTAGAAACAATGAAGAATTCAACTAATTGATTCGACTGTTACAATATTTATGTCATATAACTATTTACATATTATATTCTTAGAAACCGCGAAACAGTACCGCTACGCGATACCGCGATACCGCTGTAACTTTTTGCTCCTTCACCGCTAATGACCGCGAAACGCTATTAATAACTTTGATAAATATGATTTGAATTATCAACTTATTTACCGATTGTGATGTAAAACCTTCTGGATTTATATGAAACCTTAATATGGTGCTTAGATGTTCTTTGCCACAGCTTAAATAGTACGAAGTATCAAGTAAGAAATATAACTGGATCTGTTATCATTACTTATCGCTCTTTTGGTATGCAGGCAATCATGAGTGCTATTTATGTTATTAGCCCCGTGGACATTATTCCAGAAGGTACAGTCTTTCTTCACACAGGCGTTCATTTTTCTTGTTCTTTATTGAATATTGGAGCTAATACTTTTGCTTTCTTAAATCTGCTGCAGCCGTGACTGGTGTAATTGGTCTCTTGGATGATATGATCATAGTATTGATCTGTTTCTTACACGTTGCTGCCCTTTATCGATCTGTATTGCTTTTCCGGCATGGTGGTTCTTAAATTTCTAGTTTCCAAGAAAGTGAAGGTGTTGTAGTCTAGGTTCTCAGTTAGGATTTGTGACGTTCTTTCATGTGTAAGCGTGTTCTTCCTTTACATCTTATTTTGTTTCTAGTCAAACGTTTAATGTTTGAATGCGAAGTTTATAGTATCATTATCCTGGTAAATGTCATGAATGAGGTACCCGACTCGATTTTACTAAAGTAACTTGGTGATTAAGATTGGTATGATACATTTCTATCTGCAGAGGTGATTTAGACATGATAGAGAAAGAAGAAATGAAGCTCGTCGCGACGCTTTTGCGATTGTAAGGAGAGGTAGAAGCAAAGTTATTAATAGCGTTTCGCGGTCATTAGCGGTGAAGGAGCAAAAAGTTACAGCGGTATCGCGGTATCGCGTAGCGGTACTGTTTCGCGGTTTCTAAGAATATAATATGTAAATAGTTATATGACATAAATATTGTAACAGTCGAATCAATTAGTTGAATTCTTCATTGTTTCTAACATTAAGGAACATTCAACTAACATCCAAAATAAAAACGTGCATCAAGAAATATTATCCAAATCCAAAAGAAAAACATGCATCACGAAATATTATCCTAAAACTAATTAAAAGACAAACATGCATCTAAACCGCTATAGCGACTAAACCAATTAACATAGAAAAATTAAAAGCTTGAAATTATAGAATTAATATACAAACTAAATCAATTAAGTCAATTATATAAACTAATTCAACTAATTAACTCAATTACTTTATAAAACAGAAATTAAAAATTAAAACAGAATTAAAAATAGAGGAAGAAGAGAAGAGGAACAGTGTGAAACACGTTCCTCTTTGTTGGAAGAGAAGTTTGTTTCTTCATTAACACCATTCCTTTATACTAATGCATTGTGGTTCATGTGCTTGACTAGTTGCCAGTTTGGATTGCAAGTTTGCTTTGTTTCGTTTTGCATCTCTTACCTTTGGAGTTTGCTAGGAGATACAGTGTTCAATAAGCTCAAATACAAGTTACGTCTATACAGGAATGAAATGATGTAGGAATAAAATAAGTAAAGTAATTGAATAAAAAAAGAAAATGAATTAATTAATGAATCTTATTATGTTATTTGGTAGGAAAGAAATAATGTGGTTGAATTTTCATTAACCAATATATTCCTTAGTTTGGTATGAAATAATAATAATCATAATAAAATTAAATTACTAATATGTTGTCAATAATTGCCAATTATTTAGTCATTACGAAAAAAGGATATGTTATGCCATTATCGTTATATTGAAATAATTTTGCCAATTATTTAGTCATTACGAAAAAAGGATATGTTATGCGATTATCGTTATATTGAAATAATTTCATTGCAAATTATTTAAATAATAAGCATACAAATTTAGATATAATAGATTCAAATGTCATAATTAAACTCTTATGTTTAGTCTAATAACTTGGAATGAAATGATGTAGGAATGAAATGATTTCAACAATGAATTGAGTAAATGAAAGGAATAAACAAATGATTCTTATTTGAAAGTAATGGGTATTACCTCAAATGGGGTTAATTGGATTAATTAAGGAATGTAATGAAAAATCTATTTCTAACTACCAAACAATGTAATTCAATTAAATTTCATTCCATTCCAAATTTATTTGATTTCATTCCTAGCTACCAAACATACGTTTAAATAATTAAAAAAAAGATTATATAGTCTTGATAAATAAATTATTGTGACAATCAACTAAAACCTACTTCGTATATATTAACTCATCATATTAGTTATCAAAAAGTGCATAATCAATAACCAAGAAAACAATTTACAAATATCAACAAGTAACATGCATGAAAGAGGTTATCATAAGGCCATGTATAATGTGAGCGTAATCACATTTTGCTCCAATAAGGCCATGTATAATGGTATAAATATCCAACACCTTTGTTTGTCATTTCCTAACACTCTACGTCATCTTCTCTCTTCCAATTAATAATTCAACATTCATCAATTTTTACTCTCTACAATAACCTTGTTTAATAAAGAATTCAATACCCTTCTAACTCATTATCATATACCCACCACTTTATATTACTCCATTTTTTATTATAGTATTCTTTGTTTTTATGGTTGACTATAATAATAATAATAATAATTTATGACTAAATAATAATTTTTACAATTAAATAATTTATTTCTTGATATATTTTGAAAACAAAATGTATTTTTTTCTATTCTTTGATAATTTCATATTCTTAATTAACTATTTTAATTAAAATTAAACAAACAAGAAAAAAAATCATTAATACAAATATATTAAAATTGAAAAGAAAACATAAAACTTACACTCCCTCCGTCCCTAAATGATTGATACATTTTGGCTTTTGTGGTCAAACTTAAAAAAAAATTGATCAAGAATTCTCATTAAACAATAAGAAATAATATTGTCATGTGGGAGCTTGTTAGATTTGTCTCAATATATATTTTTGAAATATCAAGTTTTTATAATTTTTCCGCATGTAGAGTAAGAGATATTTACATTTTAAATCGTGTTTTATTGACCATAAAAGTCAAAATGTACCAATCATTTAGGGATGAAGGGAGTAATTATTATTAATACAAACAAAAAAATAATAATAATTTTCTATTATAGGTGGAAGAAATTCATAAACATCAAAGTTTTGTGCCTAAGTGGCAACTACAAAAACCAGGATTACAAGTACATGAAACAGAATTAAAATTGTTTATAACAATATGGTTTAAATTGTGATAACATCCAATGTCAATAGGATCCATTCCACATTGCAGCATTGCATTCCGTTCCTCCTTAGCAAAAACTTCCATTCTTCCACCTGTTCAAAGAGATAGTAGTATCTAGACCATACCTGAAGCTATCATTAAGTATGAAGACATTATAAAAGTTGAGGTTCCTAATGAGATGCCTCAAGGTAAAGATAGCAGTTCCCAATTCTCTAAGTAAGATGTGATTGGGAATGGGCTATTCCTGATGGTAATTGGTATTAGAACAGGTAATATTGTCCCCATCAATGGTGGTGAATCGACCGTTGATGAAAATTTTGATGATCCATGATGGTGAGGTTGTTGGAATTATGAGATGTTTGACACGTCATAATTAGTGCCCATTGAACAATTTGATTGTTCGAAGTGATTACTTATTTAAGGTTAAGTTCATACGTATATTATATGTTTGACAATAATATACGAGCTGGGAATGAATTCGAAATACATTAGGGGTATTGATGGTTTTACTAGGACCCGCTCATGATTTATATGATAGTAAAATACTTGTCGATATTTTATTAACATATGACTAATGTTATTTCGATCCTAGAAGGTCACACACAAACAATGCGCTTGATTTTCAATACGATTGAAACTTCCGGGTTAAAAGTGTAAACGTCAAAGAATAAAGGGGAGGAAATTCCAAAGTGAAATTTCCACCCCATTAACCGTCCAAAAATGATGCATAAGAATGCATTTGACTTTTTGAATTCAAATGCACTAATGCTAGTCTTGAATGGGAGCTTGAAAAAGGGGGAGGTTACATATGGATGTTAATGTGATTAACACCATATTAAGACCACATTTGATGACAATTTTTTTTTTTCATCCTTTTGTACACTTTGTAAGACAAGGAAAAAAACAGCAAAAGAAAAATACTCCCTCCTTCCTCTAGTTTTTGGCCGAAAATATACACACAAACCAAGAGAAGAAATCGTTTTTCTCTTGGTTCATTCTTGACATATACGCTTCAAGCTCTAGTTGCTTCAAGGGAGGAATCAATCACGCATTGGTGTGGACTAACTAGAGAGAGGAACGGACGTTGCTCTTCCGCTACGCACTCGATCACGCTCGAAGAGGTATACTCGAAACTCGTAGTTAAATGTGAATTTAGAACTTTGTATTCGATCGTTTATACGTTTTTGTATAATTTGATATGCAAAACATGTATAAAATCCCAACAGAGGTTAAGTTGTTAGTACCTAAGAGTACTTTAGTATCTCGTTTGTTGCAGGTTCTGGTGTAACAAGAGCAAAAGATATTTTTCTGACGATTGAACACCAGAAGAGGAGTAAGTCGAGCTCCAGTGAGCCGATTAAGAGAAACAGATCCACCATGGTTGTTTCTAGTTCTTTTAAAGTACCCTTTAATCCACTCATTAGTGAGAGAGAAAATCCTTTTCCTAGCATTTGATGTGTCAGGTGTAATACCCGGCCCAGAGTGTGCGATGTGATATGTCTGATATGATTTGATTGGTACTACTCATATCATCAAGATGCATCTTCTTTTCGGTGGCCCAACTCAGAAGAACTCCAAAGTTAAGCGTGCTTGACTTGGGGTAATTCTGGGATGGGTGACCCACTGGGAGCTGTCCCGGTGAGCACGTGAGTGAGGACAAAACGTGCTGGAAAGACTCGTGGTGGTTTGTGAGGCCAGTCCATCAAATCAAATAACGTTCCGACCCAGTTTCGGGGTGGGGCGTTACATCAGGCTTGAGATGATTGAATGTTGCTTCATTTCTTGTAAGCCATGTGATCCATAGAACACTTCGTCAAAGAAGAAGTTCCCTAATACTCAGATTGAAAAACAAATGATTAATAAAGGGACAAGTTGTGAAGAGGTGGAAAGAAGTTTTAAAATTAGAGTTCCAAGTTTACAAATCAAATTAACTAATATTTTTGTTTTGGATGCCGAAAGGTCAGCCATGGGAAGCCTATTAAATAATAATTCCAAAGAAAAGTTTTAATTTTCTTAGGGAAGGGAGATTTATTCAAATAATAATAATTATTATGATTGGGATCCATATCTTGAGAGTTTATGAATTTTTTTTTTATAAATTAGTGATGAGGTGATTATTGAACCCAAGACCTTTTGGTCACTGGCAGGAGCTTTTTTTACCAGGCTATTCGATGAGAGTTTATGGATTATGATTGAACAATTACATTTAAAAATGATGAATTTTGGTTTTTTTTCTTAAAGAGAATATTTACATAAAATAATTAATGTTAAATAATTTGAATAACTAAAAAAAGTTAAACGATTCAAAACCATGGATATGTGAGAGAGAGGCTGCCAACTATCGTATTTCATGGGCCCATGTCAGGCATTTCCGTGCACTTTTCAACAGCTTAACACTATCAACACCCATTTAAGTTAATCGAATAGCTTAGTGGAAAAGACTTTTGCCAGTGATCAGAAGGTCCTGGTTCGATACTCATCTCATCGCTAATTTACAGAAAAAAAAAACACTATCAACACCCATTTAATACAAATAGGACTGATATTATTTTCCACTGTAACCTTTGCACTTGGTCTAAGTTCTAAAATATTAAAACTTGTATTTGGGTAAATAAAAAATACAAAATAAAAAATGGCGCCTCTAAAGATATTGATAACATCAAGAGTGGTTCTTGTATTTCAATTATTGATATGAGTTACTCAATGCAAAATTTGCTGCTTCAGAAACATTAATCTAAGAATCCAGAGGATTCAACACGATCGAATCAAAACGTAATAAACGAATATAGAGAAGAAATAAACCGTATGCAAGAAGAACACGAATCAAGTTCTTCTTGATATAAAATTGATTGATAGAATATTGGATTACAGATTAATTCAGCTCAATTAGCTGTGTGTAAAAGGAATCGATACAAAATTGATTGAATCAGAAAAGCACAAAATCTGATATATATAGAACCCTAAGATAGAAGAAAGGCTCCAATATGTTAGTTGCTAACTAACTCCAACGGCTAGTACACGTGTCAGGCTGCTATTCGTCCACGTAAATACATTAAGCAAAACAACCCGAGTTCGAATCCCTTCAGCTCCATTCTGTTTGATGTCAAGCTCCTCTCTGTTTTATAAACAAACTTCAACAAACTTCAACAATATTCACATATTGTTTCAGTTAATTGTGATGAAAATGCAATCAAGTTCAATTATTCATTACAAAATTAAATAATTCAATCAAATTTAATTTGGTTCTTTTTTATTTTGTTCCATTTTAGCATACCAAATGCACTTCGACTCCATCTAACGTAAAATTTCGAAATTGTGTGTTCATTCAACTCGATCTTAGTTGGATATTCGTCTCTATTCATAAATTGGTTTGACAAATGTCGAGTAGACAAATACTGTAATTAATATGAGAACTTCTCATATCAATTAAATCATTTAAATAATTAAATAGGTAATTTGAAACTAATTTATATACTACCTTCAATCCATAATATTAGAGTCTCTCTCTTTTTAAAAAAAAAAATTGATCAAATATTTTTTTGAAGTGCTTCATAAGAAGTGCAAGAATATATTACAATACCATTATTATGATAATTGTCGTTCTGGTCCATATCAAATAAAATGGTAAATTTTTTTAGTTTTGAAAATGGAGAAAACAAATTGGACTTCTTTTAGGGATGTAGGTGTTAAGAGTTGAAAGTACAACTACGTACTTGCACTTAGTATTACAGTGAATGATCTGAGGCTCTCTCAATTAAGTTTATGTTATGTCTTGAAGTGACAACTTTCGTGACTCCTTCTTTGTTTCACTATATAGAAAGTCTTGCGTAAGTATAATAAGTACAGCAAAGCAAGCCGTCTTTACATAAAAATTCTTAGAAAGACAACATATAGTGAACATTTTTACTGATGCATCCCTATACACACTACTGCATATATGTAGTGCAATCACCAATGGTTAGTTGGCTTTCCAGATTTCCTCGAGATCCCTTGCATTAAATGCTGACTCCAATGGGTAGTTGAGTCACTAGTAGCTGCCTTGGAAACTTTGCTTCTCGCAGATCCAATCAACAATCAATCAGTGTTTAGATTGATGGTCCCTAATTCCATGCAATGTGTTGATTGCCTCCAACGATAAGTTGGGCCTTGATGCACTTTGTAGCATCTCTGATCAATCTACTTGATTGATATTGCAATCCTCCTTGATTCACATCCCGTGTGGTGATTAGTGAGGCATTAATCCTAGATTCATCCTCACTAATTACTTTTCTTTCTTGGATAACTCATGTCTTCTCTTAAGATTTGAACTGAGTCTTGATTTGGTTATGTTGGTTGATTTCATGATTCGATCCTTAGCAAGTTTGTACCTACAAAACATGCTTACAATATTTCTTTTTTTATATAAGACAAATTTGCCCGTCAAACATGTTTTTAATTAATACAAACGCAGGAAATTAAAAAGTATAATATGATACATCAATTTTGAGTGAGGCTAAACGCCCCCACAATTTAAGCACTAGTTTCACGTTTTCCATCAAGTTAAGAACAGTACTAATAAACCAAACATGCACACTTGTGTTCCCATAAACCAAAACACAGTCCAACCATCCTCCAAGATGATTACCAAACATGTCACCCATTGTAACAAATAATATTTATATACAATTATGTCCCGTTTAGATTAGGGTGAACCTAGGTTAATCTAGGTGAACTTAATTATTCACCTTGTTTGAAACAAAAAAAAAATAGAAAATTAATAGGTTAATGTAGGTGAATTTAGGTTAATGTAGGTTAACACATTCACCTCCACTCACCCTCAAATCATTCACCCCAAATCGGTGGGTAATGCTAGGTTAACGAATTAAAATTATTATTATTATTATATGAGACTAAAATACCCGTTAATAATATTTTCTTTCATCAATTATCTTCAAAAAAAATCTGCCGCCCATATATAATTCTTTGTTGACGTAATTCAAAATCACCTTTTGTTATTTTGAGTTTTAATTCGTGAGTAACATATATAATATATTAACTTTTCTTGATAACACTCAATTCTAATTAAATTTTTTTAATTAGTAATATATGTAATATGTGACTTAAATTCATTTGTTACCAGTTCCATAATATATATATGTATATATATATGAACTTGTTAATTTCAATGCGTCATAATATATCAAGTGTCCCATTTTTATACCTGAAACGTACTAGTTAAAATTAATAAATTTTGATGTTTTAATTTAGTATAAAACTTGAGTTAGAATCAAATTTATAAATGTGAAATTATAATATATAAAAAATATTTCAAGTCATAGTTTTAATCGTCAATATTAATGAGGGATGAAATAAAACAGCAAATAATAATTAACTGGTACCACTCGTAAACAAGTAACACCGGGACATGGTGTTTTGCGTTGAAATAAGAGAAGGATATAAATGTCAGTTTAATAATTAATAATTTTAGAATATTGTTTTTTTTTTTTTGTAAATTAGCGATGAAGTGAGTTTCGAACCCAGGACCTTTTGGTCACTAGCGAGAGCCTTTGTCAATAGACTATTCGATTAACTCTAGAATATTGTTTTTTAAATTATTAAATATATGGTTTCAGAGTGACCACACATATAACAAAACTCAGATTCTTACAGTATCAGACAATATCAACTCTGGAAGAGTGCCAGTTAATGGTCATTACTTCAAACTCAGAGTCCCCAACAACAACAATATCAAACTATCCATGTATATCTCCCATACTCGGAGACAAACATTAGTACTCCTTCCTTCCGTTCCTAAAAGATCGTCACATTTTGATTTTTGTTGGTTAAACATTATAAAATTTGATCATAAATTCTCATCAAACGATAAGAAATAATATAGTCTTGTGGGATCTTGTTAGATTCGTCTCAATATATATTTTTAAAATATCAACTTTTTATAACTTTTTCACACGTAAAATAAGTGATATTTACGTTTTAATTCTTATTTTATCTACCATGAAAAGTCAAAATATGACAATCATTTAGGGATGGAGAGAGTAATAAACAATTATCACTTTAGTGGTGACTAATCAGACCTTTCATGCAAAACACACATTATTCCCATTCCAGATCAGTCATGTTTAGAGTGAGTGATCACCTAACAACAATCATTAATAAAAGTAGATCTACTATCACTATACTATTGATTGTAAGCATGTTTTATAGGTACAAACTTGCTAAGGAACGAGTCAAATGATCAACCAACGAAGTCGGATTAAGCCACGGTTCAAGCCTCAAGTATCGACTTAAGTTAACCTAGAAAGAAAAGTAATTAATGAGGATTGCCTCAGACGTGATCAATCAAGGAGATTGGAGGAATCAATCAAGCTGGTTGATTGGATATGCTGCAGATTGCATCAAGACCCACAAGGATTGCTTGGGATCAGAGACAATCAATCAGATGCGTTGATTGATTGCTGATTGGAGCTGCAAGAAGGAAGTTTCTACGGCAACTATAGATGACTCAACTAGCCCTTGGAGTCAATATTATCATTTCTCCTGTTTCTTTATGAATGGTCCAATTAGGAGCACTTTCTTCGCCTTTGACGATGGTGTACATAGTTCATTTTCTTCTGCATGTGAAACTTTTCTCCATATAATCTCCTTTGATTTTTGCAATATTGATCTAGAAACTTTTCTCCATAGAATCTCCTTAGATATTTTCAAACTTCCTTTCCTAAGTACTCTTCCTTTCTTACCATTTCCAAAGGTCACTTCTCCTTAGGGGTACGATCGGACCGGCTTTTCAAGGAAAAAAATTATTCGATTTATCGGTGAAAAAAAACCAAAAGAATTATTCGATTCTCCACAAAACAAACATACCAATAGTGTGAGTAGATGGTTTATCTCGTAAAATCTGAATATGATATTGGAATAATTATATTATGAAAATTGATACTTTTTGTGAAATTGAAATAACGTATAAGTAGTATATGATATTCTCTTCGTTTTTTAACCAATTGCTTGATAACAACCTACTTTATTAAGGACATGAACATATTACTCTTCTACCTCTATTCAATTGGAGTTAATGATAAAATGAGCTCGGAGCTAATGTCTTGAAAGTTGGAAAGTTAATAAATGTCTACTATTTTATTGAGGATAAAGTAGGAATTATAGTAAGAAAACACATTGAAAATGGTAACTACTATGATAAAAAAAACACAAGAACTCTAATCTAAACAATAGGTGAAAAAATAAAGGGAGATATCCACTTAAAATAACGAGAGATATATTTTCTTTTTCAGTGATTGTCAGGATCAATGTTTACTGAATAAGATTTCAATAACTTATTGAGAAAAAATTATACAATTATTTTAAGGAATTTAATAAAAATTTAATTATAAAATAAGTTTGTTATGTACTCACAATCATTGAACATCACATATCCTATTGAAAACTCGCCCATTTGATGCTCTAATTTAAATCCCGTAACCATTTCGAAAAAACATTATCCCGAATTTAAGAAATTTCCTTATGATTATACCATCAAACTTATATTCCGTATTTTACGTATCTGCGAAAATTATGTCAACTGCATGCTCACTGTTTTTCCTCTTCTCCGCTACCTTTTGTGATCACCATATAATATATCATCATCACATTCAATTTCTTCACAATAATCCCATTTCTTAAGGTAATAATATCCGAAAAGTACCGCATTATATTAATTCAAATTTTCATGCATGTAATGTTTGCAATGTTGAAATTTTTGATAATCTGGTTGATGTCTAGAAATATCTTGGGTTTGTTTTATGGTAATTTTTGTTTTGATTTAGAGATTAATTATGTTTGTTTCATTTGCAAAAAGGGTGGGTTCTTGAGATTAGAAGTTAAGATTATATTATTAATGACAGCAAAATTGAAGAAATTGGATTTGGGCAGTTAATAGGGCAATCAAGGATTTAAATTTGTAAAATTTATTACGTTTTAGAATGTGATTAGTGGATAATAATGATTCAATTTGATTATTTGATTATTCGGGTTATATAAATATTAACATGTCCTAATGCATTTGAAGAGGCTCGTGGCTAAGTGGGGTCAGGGGTTAGATATAGTACATACCCTCACCCATGTGATAAGAAGGAGGTTGTTTCTTAGTCGACCGAGGGGTAGAGTGCAAATACTATCTACTAGTTGAGTATAGATATGAAGCGTATGTAGCTCGTGTAATGATCCATTTGATATAGCAGAAAAATAAAATCTTCGACATAGAGGATGTTTTCTTAGTGATATGGCATGCTTTCAGCACTTTGGTGAGGTTGAAATTGATTGCCAATTTCCTCGAGGGAGGGGGATCATGTTTTTCTATTTTAACTTAATTTATTATGCAGTTTCACGTTGATGTGAGCCTAGAAACAATTCAAAGGTTTCAGTGTTGCAGTTTTCGGGGTGAAGTCCAATTCTTAAACTAAAGTTGTTTGCAGCCTTTATTTGTAGGTAAAATTCGAACCAGCAATGTTTTCGTATTCCTTGTTATATACTACGTATTTGTTAGTAGGTGATTATTTCATTACAGATTTTATATAGTATATGTTGTGGTCACAGTGACATGTTTCTGCATTCATTTGTTATGCAGGGTTCACTGTTTCATGCGTACGATATGGTTGCGTTTGGGAAAACATTGAAGGAACGACAGCTTGAAGAATGGCAAGAGTGAGTTTGTGTTCTAATAATTCTTTCATATATTCAAATGCAATCAAAATGGCATTTCCTCGGAGATGTTGTTTGCCATTTTTCGTCCCTTATCTTATAACCAATGGTAGGGCAGTAAGCATTCATGGTTGTCTCAGTGAATCTGAAGAAAAATTAGGAAACACCCATTTTGATCTTTGATAACCTCCAAGGGATCGTATTCATGTGTGGCGAACATACTCTTTAATTACTTAACAATCGAAAAATGATAAGTGGATTAAATCATGTTTGAGAACTTCATATTAGATAATCATGTTTCAGTAGTGATGCAATGCATGTTTGACAACTGCAGATACTATATAAACTACAAGTTGATGAAAAAAAAAGTAAAACGGTATGCTAGCCAAATCGAAGATGGAGTGCTCGATCGTCAACATGTACTCAAGGATTTCTCTTCCACTCTGGATAAGCAGGTCTGGTAGCTAAATCCTTCTAAAGTCGTACATGTAAATTATTTTTTCAAGAATTCGTTTTGTGCCTCTATTTGTAATAATGTGTTCTTCGTTAATGGCGAAATATTTTGTTTTGCATCACAAATCTATTTTTTTACTAGTTGATTGTCAGTTATTTGCTGATAAATTGTATCAATTATGTCTAAATGCGGTTAAATTTTAACAATTCCAGATTGAGAAGATTGTTCTTTTTCTTCTTGAACAACAAGGACATCTTGCAAGCAGGTTAACCCAACTTAACGAACAACATAGTGCCCTTCTTGCAACGGAACCTCAGGTTAACAAAATAACTGATCTGCAAGAAGCTTATAGAGAAGTTGGACGAGAACTTCTGAAGCTGGTTTATTTTGTTGAAATAAATGCGACTGGCCTACGGAAGATCCTTAAGAAGTTCGACAAGCGCTTTGGCTACAAATTCACGGATTCTTATGTTAGGACCCGTGCAAATCATCCTTATTCCCAGCTTCAGCAAGTGTTCAAGCAAGTGGTAAGATGCCCGGCCAAAACTTTTTAGCCGTTTCTGACACGTATTTAATGGTAGTATGGGTTGTCTGTTACATTTTCTGCGACTCTCCCTTAAGATCATGACATGCTTCAGGGGTTAGGGGCGGTTGTTGGAGCAATATCCCGCAATCTTTCTGAGCTTCAAAATGATCAAGGAAGTAGCTATATATCAATTTATGACCAGCCTTCTCTTCCGTTGGAGGTGAGCTTCCTTTATCCTGGTTGAGTATAGCTTTCTCAACTAGTCACCTATGTTTTGACGTTCCCATTCGTATATTTAAAATTCCCAGGTCTTACATTGTTTGAAATTATAATACAGGATCCAGTTGTTAACACAATTAGAGCAGCCGTTGACCGATTAACCCACTCTACAAACTTCCTACACTTTTTGGGCCAACATGCACTCATCACACAGGAAGATTTAACCTATCCTGCGGAGGAAGATGTCGATGTTCAGAGATACCATTTCATATCACTACTCCTTAATTTGGCAAATACGTTCCTTTATATGGTTAATACATACATAATTGTTCCAACAGCAGATGATTATTCTATAAGCCTTGGTGCAGCCCCAACAGTTTGTGGGATAGTAATTGGGGCAATGGCTGTTGCACAGGTTTTTTCTTCAGTTTATTTCAGTGCCTGGTCCAACAAATCATATTTCCAGCCTCTAATATTCAGCAGTGTTGTACTCTGTTTGGGGAATGTCATGTATGCTTTTGCATATGATCTCAATTCAATATCGATACTCTTACTAGGTCGCGTGTTTTGTGGGTAAGTCTCGATAACCCACCCTTCCTTTATTGTTCACCGGTTGATTTTGTGGGCGACCCTTGCATTAGCATATTGTTATTAAAGCATTCACCGCAACCCTACAACTTTTTCTCTTAAAAATTATCTGGCATTTCAATTGACTCTGCCGGGTTTTCATGATATTTTCATGCTAATATGTAATTCCTGTCGCAAGACAAATTAGTTTTCCACAATTTGCTTAAATAGCTTTATGTACTTGGAATAATTGGGACATCTAACTGTTTTGTGAGTGCAGGTTGGGTTCTTCTAGGGCAGTCAACCGGCGTTACATCAGTGATTGCGTGCCACCAAAAATAAGAATGCAAGCATCAGCGGGTTTTGTAAGTGCCAGTGCCCTCGGAATGGCATGTGGACCTGCTCTAGCTGGGTTGCTTCAAACTGAATTTAAAATCTATAAGGTTACCTTTAACCAAGATACTTTGCCTGGATGGGTCATGGCATTTGGATGGTTAATGTATCTCATCTGGTTAGCGATCTCGTTTAAAGAACCTGCTCATGAACCTGAGGTGGATATTCCACAAGCCGAGTCTGGTTAGTATATTATCTATTTCTCTTTAGCTTAACAGTGTAGAACATGAAAAGGTGTCTGGATCCTAGAATGATTATTGATTACTATTTCGGACGAGATTTGGGTTGCATTATGAATATGTTTCCACTGCCCTTATGTTCTATTTTCATGTCAACAGTGACACCGCGACTTAATATGCTGGGATGCAAAATTCTCGAGTCAGTGAGGATAAATCTAACATTTAATCACTTACCTAAAGATTTTTCAAAGAATTTAGCCATTGTATGGTCAAGAAACACAAGTATAAGTTTTACCTTTAGGATATCGTGTACCTCATTTTTGTTAAGAGTATTTTTTATTTTGACACTTACACAATTTGAATGCCGCTTTCTTTCTTGTGTCATGCAATATATTAGTATAATTTTACGCATTGACATCTAATCATAAAGGCCTTAATCTAAATTCTTTATGTTCGTGCATGAATTAGTATCTTGTATTTCTAACCAAATGTTGATCTATTCTATCGATAACAGCTCAACAGGATAAGCTTGAACAGGGTCTAGCAAAGCCACTGCTTTGTTCTGTTGATGATCAACTAGCTAATGATAGTGACCAAGAACGCGATGCTAAGGTTGCTTTTAAGGAATCTCGTCGACCAGCTAATTCCCTTCAGTCAGCATATAGACTACTAACTCCATCTGTAAAGGTATGAGTTTGATGCTAATACCATGCTAAGCATTTTGGTCTTCAATATGAGACCTATTATATAACTATTTTCGAACGAGATTTGAATGTATGTACGGTGTTAATGTGAGAGAACCAGAAACCAGTACATAGTGTAGCCAAATCAGTTTATAGCCATGGTGGTTTCTTGTAAAACATATTTGAACTGGAGTAGATAACATATCCGATTTTTAATTAAACACCCATCTACATCATCGCTTATGAGAGCCATGCTTTGTAACTCTTTGATATTGTCAGGTGCAACTGTTGATTTACTTCATGCTAAAGTATGCCATGGAGATTTTGCTGTCAGAATCGAGTGTGATAACAACATACTATTTTCAATGGTCTACAAGTACAGTGTCGATCTTCCTTGCGTGCCTCGGTCTCACAGTACTTCCTGTAAATGTCATTGTTGGAAGCTACATTAGCAACATGTTTGAGGACAGGTATTCAATGCTTTCTGATTTGTCTTCAATTCGGTATTGCTCAAGTATTCAGTGTGTGAAACATACTCAATAATTATGATTCAATAGTAATAACACACTCATCTGAATCGCAAAATCCCTTTAGCAAATTCATCAACTTAGAACAACTTTATAATTTAATAGATTGATGTTTTGCTTGATGTTATTTGGTCACGATGATTTCACCATCTGAACCTCTACTGCAATGTCCCTATTTATCTGATTTCACTATCGATCATTTTGCAGGCAAATTTTGTTGGCATCTGAGATCTTCGTCTTAGTGGGCATACTCTGTAGCTTTGATATAGCTTGGTCATACACCGCGCCTCAGTATGTTATTTCGGGCCTCATCATGTTTGTTTCCGCAGAGGTATTAGAAGGTGAGAATCTCTACACATCTATCTATCTGTCTATCAACACAAACTACCATGTGTACGGTTGTTTCCTGAAGCCACACTACCATATTTGTTTATACTAGGTGTCAACTTGTCACTCCTTTCTCGTGTAATGTCATCAAGACTTTCGCGAGGTACGTTCAATGGCGGACTTCTATCAACCGAAGCTGGAACAATTGCACGAGTTATAGCCGATGTAACTATCACCCTGGCTGGATTTCTAGGACAGGAATGGCTCCTCAATACCACTCTTCTTCCTTCCCTACTTATTTGCCTTGCCTCGATTTTCGCCACCTGCTATACTTACAACTCCCTCTTCTAAAGAAGAAGAACGAATCGTGTCTCCTAACATGTATACTCCGATAAGTAAATAGTGAAATTGTACAGGTTGCAAATACCTGAGTTGACGTTGCTGATATACACTTAGATTATTTTAATTCTTTTTGTCATTCATGTAATACAAATTGTTTTTTCAAACATGTGCGAGTTAATTTGTGCATTTCGTTCCCAGGTAAACATACCATACTCATTAATACTTTTATTTTATTTGCAATAGATTGGAGTGGTGTGTGTGAATAGGGTTGGCCGATTTGAAAAGAAACCCATAGACGTTAAAAAGTCCAACCGAAACTTGGCAAATTCAAGTCTAGCCCAATGTCTCGAGTTAAGTTGGGTTGATTAGGTCTAGAGTTGTTAACGAGCCAGTTTTGGCCCGAACGGTTCGGACTGTAATCAAACTGGTTCACTAGCAAATCGGTTCGTAAATAGACCGATTTGGATGTTCAACTCGTAATCGGTTCGAAAGAAAACCGTGTAAAATCGATTGGTTAATTGAATCGTATAAAATCACTCGTTAATCGGTTGGAAATAAAAATCGCTCGCTTTCGCCAATAACCGTTTTCCTCTCATGATTCATATAGCTTGGCTATGTTTGGTATAATTTTTTACATAAAAGGGAATATTATAAACAATTTTAATGAATGATTAACGAGCGATTTGCAACAAATTATGTACGAATCATCAACGAATAGAATTTAAAGCTATATTTTAATAATAAAAAATAGACCATTTTAACGAGCGATTAACAAGCGAATGCAAACGAGATAGTTTTAACAAGCTGATTTACGAGCGACTAACGAGTGAACCATTTCGATAACAGGCCCAATTTAGGGTCATCAAGTCATACATATCTCACCTCATCAATTATATTCGTAACTAATTCAAACTAGTATTTTGGGCACAACGATGCTTGTGCATCTAATAATGTTCATTAAATAAAAAAATTAAAATTAATAATTATGGAATAAAATTGTTAAAAAAATTTCACGTAAAAGTATTTGTTCAAACTTATATTATAACTAATTTATATAAAAGTATATTGAATAATTTTTATTTATAGATGTTCCTACAATCAAGGGAATTAGAGAACATGGGGATTCATTACAAAAATAACTAATTCCCCCCTTCCCCAATTAAATATAGTGTAGATAATTAGAATGAGTAATATACTGGCAAACCACAACATTCAAATTACTAAAGAACAGACAATTAACATTTGATATTTTATGTAAATTGTTCAATATCTTTAAATTCATCTTTGTTACAGTTTTTCAAGAGTTAAGAAATATTAATTTGAAAATATTTGTTTGAGAGGCTTTTGTTACTAGAATTCACCCTTGTAAGAATATATATATTTGAAGTAAAAATGAAAGCAAGATAAAATTTAAAAGGGTAAAATTTACAAGAATTTAAATAAAGGGCACATAATCTGGTATATTTAATAAAAAATCAATGTTTTTATCAATTCAACTACAACACATACATGCTGCTAAGTAGAGAAATTTGACAGATTATCACTTTTTAAAGCTTTTTTTTAACTTGAAGTACATCTCCTTTTTTTTGCATATCACTAGCATGCATCCCCCTATCATACTATTTTACCCCTACTGGAAAAAACACCCTTTTAGGGGAAAAAGAGGGAAGAAGAATAAAAGGGTTTTTTTTCAGTAAGGATAAAATAATAATTTTAGGGGATGTGTGCTAGTGCTATGCAAAAAAAAAAATGTGCTCCAAGTTAAAAAAACTTTAAAAAGTGCTAATCTACCAAATTTCTCCTGCTAAGTAGAGGGGGCACAATCTGATATACTAAATAAAGAGGGCACAAATTAGTATATTATTATTCGAAATCCAAAAGATTAGGGGATGGTCTACTCTCCCAACAGACAAATGGGGAATTGCATAACATGTGTAATTATCAATTTGGTCTAAGATAATGAGACACATTACACTTTTATTATTATAATTTGTGAAGTCTTGGCGGAATTGTCATTTTCTAGGTCATATTACTACACTTATACATGCTTTAAAAATTAATGTTTAACAATATAATTATGTCAAACTAAAACCAACTTTATTCCACTACAGGAATCAGATGAGAAATTAACTCTTATACAATGTCACTATATAAGTCTTGCACATTATAACTAATAACAAATAGGAATAACAAAATCATTCTTTAAAGAGAGAATTCCTTTTATACCCTATGTGAACCACCCAAATTAGGGATGTTATCGGTTTGGTTCGGTCGATCTTTTCCGATTTTTTGTGTGAAATCAATTGTATCGGTTTTTTAACTACACGAACCAAGTCGATTGAAAATTCTTTTGGTTTAAATCGGTTATGTTGATGTCGGTTTTGAGGTAAAATCGGTTCGGTTCGGTTTTTTCGATTTTTAACTAAACAAAAAAATAAAAGTCCACGATAATAGAGTCTACACATCCACAGGTCAGGAAGTTGAAAAAGAAAATAGAAATAGCTCACGACAATGTAACACATATTAAGAAATAGAAAGCTTGGGTGTTAATTGTTAGGTTGAAGCTCCATGATTTTCTATAATCAAATAACAACTGACACTTGTTTAAATTGAAAATAACTTCTAGTCATTTTTTAACTCCCCGTTATTTAATTTTTTAAATAATTCTATGTTGTTGTATAGAATAATGGTTTACTTATATTTCTTCAAATTGATTATTCAATTATATATGATGTGTTTGTTGACTTTCATATATATGTTACATAATTTTGATAATATTCAATTAATTATACAAAAACAAATTAAAAGAAAAACGAATCGTACAGGTTGGAATGTACACAAATGGCTAGTGGATCTATAAAGTAGGTCTTGGACACTTCACACTTGGTCCATTGGGTCAATATTAAAGTTTAATCTAATAAATTATATAAATAATATAATATTAAAAAAAATCAAAATTAAGTACAAATATAAAGAAATATCACAAATATAAATATTTTAAACAATATATATAAATAGTCGGTTCTGTTCGGTCGGTTTCGGTTCGATTTATACTAAAACCGAAAACCAAATTTTTTTGGTCGTTTTATATTCTTTCGCACCGCTTCGGTTCGGTGTGATTTTTTTCCCAAACAAGTCGGTAAAATTTCGGTTCTGTTCGATCGGTTTTGTCGGTTTGCAGCAAACCGATGACATCCCTAACCCAAACCCAATAAAGTAATGAGCTCAGAAAATCAGCTTGGAGCCATTTCCATAGACAATGTGGAGGTCGAAGACGGTTAATTGTCGATTTGAGCTCCACTAATTCGAGGAAAGTGTAGTTTAATCTCAAATGATTATGTTATTACAGATTTAATCCTTATGGATAGTAATATAATTTTAGAAATGTTACAATATGGACCTTGAAAAACAATGACAAATGTGATATTTGTCATTTTAGGGTGTAATACTTGTGTTATTTTCAAATATCTAATCTACAATAATTTAACTATTTGAGATTATACTGCAATTTCGTTTCACTATCTAAGACTAAATTGGCAATTCCTCCAAACTGAAAGTTTTTTAACAAATTTAATGAATAAAATGAAGTTATTGAATATAACATCATTGTTGCGGATCCATAATATTAATCTAATATAGCTTTGTTAAGCTCATGATAATGTTCATTCCTATATTATCGTTAATGTGTCATCAATTGATCCAAGGGAAAATCCAACTACAATAGTCTCCACGTCTTAATAGAATTTTGACACAAAATTCTTTTATTAAGGAATTGAAACGTCACAAGCATACAAAGCAGTAATAAAGGCTAAAATTATTTTCTCTAGCTTGAGTAATTGAAGGGAGACTACTAACATATATATAATACTATAGGTTATAGTTGTGTATTATTAAGACTGAGACAGTAGAGTTGGGCCAATTGTCTGAACCAAAATATAGAACAATCTCCACTTATGGACCACGCATCGCATTTGATATGGGCTTGAACTATTCACAACTAAACTATTACTTATAAAATCAAAAAGACTATGCAAGTAATGGAGGGTACACATATCGGGAGAAGGGAAACAATCTAATAATAATACCCAACTTAGTTGACTCACATTTTATACCCATGTCAGCAGGATTAAATTCCAGATCAATGGGTCAATTAACCTATGTTAAAGTTCAAGATTCTTTGACATTACATGAGCTTCTCTATAGGCAAACATTTTATACCCATATCAGCAGGATTAAATTTCGAGGGATCTTTCTCCAACTTCGTAATGCCCTTATTAACAACATCATGAATATAATGAAACTTAACATCAATATATTTAGTTCTATCATGGAAAACAAGGTTCTTATATGATTGAATAGCAGATTGACATCAGAAAACACAACCACATACTTGTCAAGAAAACCAATTTCAGACAACACAACCCTAAGCCAAAGAACTTCTTAGCTTCAGTGGCAGCTACTTACTCATATTCAACTTTAAATAAAGCAATAATGGGTTGAAGTTGAGACTTTCAACTAAAGAAAGAACTACACAAACTAAACACATAGAAAATAGTAGATATTTCCCTATCATTTGCATAATTAGAATCTACATAGCCAATTAACTTAGTACTATCATGGTATTTAGAGAAACTCAAGACAACAACAACAATCGATTTCAAATATCTTAACAACCATTTTAAAGTATTCCAAAGAGGCATATCAGGATTACACGTATAATTACTCAAACAACTAACCGCAATATGCAATATCAGACCTAGTGCTAACCATGATATATATAACAGATCTTATAGCATTAGAATACGATACCTTCTACACATAACTCATTTCAGTTTCATTCTTGGGGTTGATCCTTACTTAACACAAAATGAGAAGCATGAGGCATATTAACAGGTTTAACATAAGACATAGAAAATATACTCGAAATCTTTTTAATATATGCACTTTGATTTAGAATAGACTCGATTCTTGTCGAAATTCTCACAACGACATTTTTGCACATTTTTAATAGACTTCAAAAAAGGACTAACAATTAACATGTCATCCACATAAATCAAAAGAAATATAAACCGAAGTCTATATTTATGAAATAAAGACAATAATCAGAAGAGCTCTTTTGAAACTTCAATGATTGCATACAATTAAATTTTATATTCCATTGTCTAAGAGATTGTTTTAAATCATACAAGGCCTTATTGACAAACACACATTATCAAGCAATTTAAGCTACGAAGCCCTTAGGTTGATGCATATAAATATTTTTGTCAAGTTCAGCATGTAAGAAAGCAGTAGTAATATTCATTTGTTCTAATTTCCAATTAATGAGCAAACAAAGCAAACATAATTCGAACAATAATAAACTTAACCACAGGAACAAAAATCTCAGCATAATTAATTCTCTCCTTTTGAGTAAATCCCTTAACTACTAACTTAGCTTTGAATCTGACCTTATCAGATTCTTGCTACACCTTAAACAATCACTTACAGTCTACCCCAGAGCAACTAGGGAGTTTAGGAACAAGTTTTCATGTCAGATTAATCCTTAGAGATTCCATTTCATTATTCATAACATCAATCTACTCATTGAAACATTTTGACATTTAGGCTTCCTTGTAAGTATTGGACTCATCATACTCAACGGATTGAAACAAATTGAAAGCAAAATCAGACAAGTAACAATCATTCAAATGTCTTTTGGGCATTTTAGTGGTTCTTTTATTTTTATCCCTCGTGAGTTGAAAATCATTCAAATCAGGCACAACATCAAAAGCAGTCTCAATATTAAAAGCAGACAAATTACCATGCATAACATCCAAAACATCTATAATAGCTAAATTAATAGGGACAATATTGTAATGCACATTATGCTCCACCTTATTTAGAGTAATATCATCTTGATTAACAGTAACTAAGTTATGCAATCTCATCTTACACGAAGAAGATTCAGGTTGATCAGTATGAATAGGCTATTGCTACACCTCAATAGAAGCATCATTAATAGGAGAAGAGGGGACATACAAGCACGGAACTCATTTTCATGAAAAATAACATCTCAACTAATTACAATTCTCAACCCCGGTTCACTCGTGTCCATGGTTCAAAGTTTCTTTTTCGAACATAGTTTCGATATGATGAAAATAAAAAATATTGCAAAAATAGTATGGAAATATTTAAAAAACGATGTAAAAATGTTAAACCTCAAGATATGTTATATATATTAAATCTTTTTTGTAAAAATATAGATATTATAGGAAAAAAATATGAAATCAATGCTTTATATCAAATTAACTATAAATAAAATATTAAACTTTTATACAAAACATTTACTTCATAGCATTATTCGTAAAAATATATTTAAAAGTTTAAATCATAAAACATAGTTATACATTTGTAATTATCTAACACGTTAAAAATGTTAACTACATATTATATATGCATAATGTAACAACTTATAAAGTCATTACCTAACACATGATAATTATATTACATATTTCTATACAATTGTAATTTCTTTATTTAAATATATAGTTTCACGAAAATGAGTGAAACCCCTTTTTAAGTTTTAATGTTTATAACTAAAGTTGGAAACTACATAATTTTTACATAAACAAATTAATAATTCTGAATTTGCATTAACGTTTCGTTTCTACGATTTCAAAAAAGGAATGAGTGTTTCGTAGAATTATGCCATAACACACAAGATTCATAAAAAGGGATGAGCGACATTTTATTATTACCAAGATGACCATCTTTATGCAAAATTTGTAAGACTTTATTACTTATGTGACCAGGGGCGGATCCAGAAATTTTATATGAGGTATTCATTAAAAAAAAATTAAAACTAACAAATAATATCAAATATAATTTACAATGATATATAACAAATAATTAATATAAACATTAGCTAATGAATGAACGGTAAGTCAAAGAGTTATTGTTGTTTGTGTGAGCAACTTTTGAGTGTCATGATATGGAAAAAAATGTTTGAGCTACCGTGATTCGAACCACTGACCACTAGTTTGTTGAACCAATGTAATTACCACTAGGTTATTTCTCAACTTTGCTAGGGTATTCATGTGAATACCCTAGACATAGCCTAGATCCGCCCATGTGTGACCTAATCTATTATGGCACAAAATGAATTTGCATTTAGTCACAATGTTCACAGAAGCATTTTCAGCATGACAAACATACTAGTTATTTTTCCTTTTTAGTAACCTCTTTCTCCATTTACCCTCTAAACTATCATCTTCAAGCGTAGCACATCAAAGCAAATTATAACATAAATCAGGCACATACTTAACATTATTCAAAGTAAACATAGAAGCATAACGAATTTGCCATAGATACAATCCCATGGTCAACATGTTTATAGTTTGAAAATAGTTTTTTAAAGGAACTCGTATGAAAAGTCCAAGTCGAATCAACCAACCAATCAGAATAGCACAAAGAATCGGATTACACCGAGTTCAACAAAGCATAATCACATAAAATACTCACCATAAATACATCACCAGTATTACCATCACATACGGCCAAATTAGTATGCTCATTTCTCTAACAAATTAGCCTTAGAGCAATCTTTAATGAAGTGACCATGTTCATGACAATCTTAACACTTTTTCATATTAGATCTAGACTTAGATCTACATTTTTATTACCATTTGTATGCACCTTAAACTGGTTTTGAGATCTGTCCCTGACATGCAACTTCCCCAGAATTTCTACTACCCCAAAGTGTTTCAAATCCAGTTCTTTAGTTTTAAGACCATTAGTAACACACTCCAACGAAATGTTATCTCTACCAAACTTAATCGCATATTTAACATCTCCAATAGAATTCGGTATAATATTCAACAAAGAAATGAAGCATAATAATCAATGTTTTTATCACCAGACAACTTAATATCAATTATAAGTTTAGTATAAACTTCAATATTTTCATAAATATCCTTAGACATATCTAGATTGAATTTTAAAAGAAATTCAAGTAACAACATTTAACATGGCATGGGGGTTTCAATATATAGAGCATTCAATTTATCCCAAAGAGTTTAAGCGCATTCAATAGTAACGACTTTTCTAATCAGAGAAACAGTTAAGTTCAAATAAATGGTCGAACATGCATTTTGATTCATTTTAATTCTTTTATCCTCAATATCAACATCCACATTGTTTTTTAATAATAGCTTTAACACATTTTTGATTGAATTAAAACACATTCAATTTTTTGTTTTCAAATCCTAAAATTAGATTTTCCATAAAAAAGAACCAAAATCATATTGATTAGCAAAAATAGTCATATTTAAACAATAATCAATTTTTAAAAACAATATGACCCAAATACACATAGTAATTTGAATTTTAGACAATTTAAAAACACAAAATTGAAATGATAAACATACAATAAAAACACAAATCATTAAAGCTAAACAACACACAATGCCGGATACACAGATTCGGACCTCAATACATAAATGAAAAACTGAAATTTAAAAAGGATTAAGCCTCTTTACCATAGAGAAAATTTATGCAAAACTTTCGACCTTACCCAACCCATTCGAGGATTTTTTGAGCTCCAAAATCTAGAAAAACCAATTTGGTTAACATGTAGTCAACTCTGGTCAAACTGGTCAACTTGCCACTGATCAAGTCACGTTCCAACTCAATAAACACTGAGTCTATTCTGGTCAACTCGGCAACTCCCCCCACATCAATCAGCTCAAGGCAACTAGCAAACTCAACAATGTCACATCTAATCTCCAGCAATCGGATGGCTCAAATCTACAGCAACTCGGACGGCTCCCTCCTCCGACGAACAAAGAAAGAGGTTGCCCGATGTGATTTGGGTTGGAAGGGGCGCGTGGGTTGGAGGGATGTGTGGGTGCGTGAGGAGATGGGTTTAGGCTAAGGTTTGTGCGTGAGGTTCTTTTTCTGATTAAAAAATAGACGATAACAATTAACACAAGCTCTCGAGACCATTGTTGAAGATCCAAAATAGTTATCGAATATGGTTTGGCTCAGTTAACCTGATAATACTGATTCATATATTATCGTCAATGCGTCACCAATTAATCCAAGGGGCAACTCATCTACAATAGTCTCCAACTCTCAATAGGATTTTGGCACAAAGCTCATTTATGAGGAAGCGAAAGAAATAGGCTAGGCGTACAAAACAGTAGTGATGACTAGGATTATTTTTTATGACTTGCATAATAAAGAGCAGACTACTAACATATAATAATAATAATAATAATAATAATAATAATAATAATAATAATAATAATATAGATGAAGGTGGGATATTACTAAAAGGAAAATAATAAAATTGGACTAATTGGTGTGGGCCAACATATATATTAACAATCACTATGCAATGTTTCCACTAAAATATCAATATAAGCTCATACATAACAAAAGCCATACTTTTCGAATGAGGCAAACTAACATCATGAAATGCAATATTTTTCTTACAACAACAAAATAATAAAAGAACAAATAAACCAAAAGGGTTTATAGACCAACACTCAAACAAATTCCATATGAAAAGCACTCAATTATAACTAGAAGAAGAGCAATCCTACTATAAAACTCAAAATCTGTGTTTTCCTATTTAAGAAAAGGGTGTTATTTTATTAATTTAATTAGACCATTTTATTTATGAGAAAAAGTAAATTAAATTATAGAAATCAAAGAAAAGAATGAAGATTAATTAGTTTCTAAAAGGACCCCTGCTGCTACTAGGAGAATATCCCATTCCACAATAATCTATCATCTTTTGTTCTAGCTCCATTGCATCGATGCATATTCCTTCATTCATCACCTATGCATAACAGAGTTTCAAACAATAAATATCAGAATTAATTCAAGATCAAACATACATAAGAAAGTACTGTCTCGGGTATGCCTCGTTGACTTCTCGTACTTTTTATCAGAACAATCGTCCTTTGTTTCAATACTATGAAGTAATTTGCTCATTCTTGGATCAGAATTACTTCCGGATTAAACATACATAAGAAAGAACTTTCTCGGGTATGTCTCGTTGACTTCTCCTACTTTTTATCCGAACAATCAAATAAAACGCGCGCAACAAACACATACCTTTGTTTCAATACTGTGAAGTAATCTGCCATCTACTTTAGAGGAATTGCACCTAACAATGGACAACCCTTGTTGCGAAAGAATGTGTAACGCCCCGGAAAGTTTCACCCCTCCTGCAAAGGCAGTATTCATGAGCACTTCAAACCCGGTCACGTTCGGCCTAATTGTTACACTTGTTTGGCTTAGATTCTGGAAATGTTCTGCTCGAATTGCAGTAATGGGATGAGAGCTTTGGTTTTTCATTCTTTCTCTTGTTAGCGATTGGCTCTCGATCTTGCTCTGTAGCTCTTTTATATATCCTACTGTCTCATGAATATGATCAGAGGCAGACCTTTTCCCCTGTAAATTCAGGATTTAAAAGTTACAGCAAACAGGGACGAAACCAGCATGAAATTTAAACGAGGGCAAAATATCACAAACAACGTAAGATAGCCTCTTCCAGAATGCAACATTTAAAAATGGAGTGAAAATCACAAACATTAAAATGTGTACAAGATAAACAAAAAACATACAAGTACGGCAATAATACAATAATACGAACCTTGATACGTTCGAGAGGCAGAAGAGATCTGAGGGAGCGATAAAGGTCCGCCATCTCTTTTCTCCTCTGCCTCTCGTTTTCTCGATGAGAAAGCTTAGTGCTGGAGGGACTAGGTTTGGCATCTTGGTTGTTACTACCTGAGGCAACCATACTAGTGTTTTGTGTTTGAATATGTATTGGTTGTGTAAGAGGTGAAGTTGTAGGAGGAGGAGGATTTAGATCTTCTTGTAATAACATGGGATCTTCACTTAAGCTATCAGGAAAAAACTCCAAAAGTTCATTAATTTCATCGAATGAATAGTCCATTCTTTGATTTGACATTTTATTTGACAAATTAATGACTGTGATTAGCACTAATTAACTTTCTTAGCGATTGCTAATCATAGGGGGGGAGTGAAGGGGGTCGCTTATTTATAGTATTGGAAGCAATAACTTTGCTTTCCTTTAAATGATACGCTCTATTTAAGGCGCCCCTGCTTGGCTAGCCCATCGCCCAACAGAGGAGGTGAATCCGGGATGTGCCTCTAGCGGCTCGGTACTCCACCTCAAGAGTGACCAGAGTAGGCTGGGTAACCACCCACAAGCAAATCCTCCCTTGAACAAATGCAGAGTTACTCATGCATCTGCCGTGGATCGAACCCACACACTTATGGAAAAGCACACTCTTATAGTGAAACCCCTTACCATTTGAGCTATGCTCCGTGAGCATAACTTTGCTTTCGTGTTACCTAAATGTTTGAGGACTTTTAGATTCCCCATATGATTTGATTTTTCTTATATGTCCTAAAATAATATAAGGTCATATATCATATTTTATGAGATATTTTCAATTACATTTATTATGAATACTGTAGTTAGTCAAGACGTAGATTGACTAGTGAATTAATCGAATAGTCTAGTGCAAAAGGTTATTGATAGTGATCTGGTTTAAGTTTGAAATTCACCTCATCGCTAATTTACACTAAAAGAAAAATAAAGAATTAGGTTGACTAATTTATAGAAGGTCACTAGTGCAAAACTTGTTACATTTTGTTTGCCCATTACTATTAGCCTAGCGATATGTATATGACCTGAGCTTTTGGTAGTTAGCTATTTCTGTATTTGTTATTTCTAGTACTCTCCAATCTTTATATTCGGTAGTCGTCAGTTGTAATTCTGATCGCTAATTTACGAAAAAAAACTTTAAATTTTTGTTTAGCTTCTAGCCATTTCTATTTTTTCAAAATTAAATAGCCATATGCAATTTTCATATTTTCATAATAAAATTTTAAGTGTTGTTGATGAATTTACTTTTATAGGAGTATATTTTTAAACTAATGTAAAAAGGAAATAATGAATTTATTATGATCAACAAGTATAAAAAGAATATCACATAGAATATAAATTCCATAGAAATTCCTAAAACGTGTGTCGCTTTCATTATATGGACTATTAAAATTATTGCTAAGTAAACACAAAAAATATTACTAATACAGTAATATCGGCTGTTGGCCTGTTGTAATACATAATTAGAAAATGGGAGTCCATTTGTAGAATATTCTTAATATATTAATGTGCCACTTTTTCTTTGAGGGAGAATTTCTCACACATATATATACTCTACTCCATAATTTTAAATATTCTGTTTGTTAGGCTAAAGAGTAATAACTATAGAAAGTTATGATTTTATTAAGTTTTATTCTATTAAATTTTTGTTTAAATAATGATTATTGTGGCAATTTATACGTTGATGTAAAGATTAATTTTGTAATTGATGCATTAAGAGAAATCTTAACTAAAAAATCTTAATAAAACCGTACCCAATCCGATAACAATTATATACTACTCCCTCCGTCCCTAAAAGATTGTCACATTTTGATTTTTGTTAGTCAAATATTACAAAATTTGATCATAAATTCTCATTAAACGATAAGAAATAATATAGTCTTGTGGGACCTTGTTAGATTCGTCTCAAAATATATTTTTGAAATATTAACTTTTTATAATTTTTTCGCATGTAGAATAATAGATATTTATGTTTTAAATCGTGTTTTGTTGACGACCAAAATCAAAATGTGACAATCTTTTAGGGACGGAGGGAGTATATAATTTTATAAGACACCAATGAGATTGTATTTAACAATTTTTTTATCCTTGATGTTTTATATTTGAAAATATATATATGTGTGTGTTAATCTTTTATATTATACGTTTGATGTTTTGAATAATATAATTATCTCTTGATTTTTGTGAACTATACCATTATGCATATATATATAATCATGAGCTGCCTTCAGCATTTTTTTATTTTATTGCATTAAAATATCCTTATAAAATAACTTTATCTTCATTATTCATTATGGGTAAATTTAAATTATCAAATAGAATCAATTTAGTATTAATAAACTCCTACTACTCTAACTAAAATACTTTTACTAATAAACTACTATTGTATGTTTGAATATGAAAAAAATTTAAAAATGAGATATAAAAAAGATTATTTTTTATAGTTAAAGATATGTTTATCATTAAATTTTATTTTTGTAACTATCACTTGGTAATAAGTGAAAAGAATAACTACCTATTAAAACAGAGTTCGGTGCCACTAAATAGAGAGAAATTTGGCAAAGTACCACGATTTGAGGCCTAGATTTAAATAATACCATGATATCTTTTTTAATTGAAAAATACCACATTTTTATGCGAAATGACTATTTTACCCTTAATGGAAATTGATAGCATTAAACTAAGTTTTGTTTTAAACTAAGTTTTTTGGGTTTAAATGACTATTATAATCTATTATAATCCATTATATTACGTTGTAATTGCTTTTAATTCACAACTAACTTAAATTTGTCATGATTTATCTTTGCATTAAATTGATGTTACAAAGTTCAACCCAACAACCATTGCTTTGATATAAAAATTGGATTAATATATTAAAATTAGTACAAAGCACAAATAAATATTAATTTCTTTAGAGTGTGGAGCAAATAAATTTTACTAATACATTTGAAGAAAAAAAGGACCATGAAAAAGAAAAATAAAATAAAAATGAACCATGGGAATACTAAGTTGCTAAAAAAAAGAATTTCATCTCCTGGACTCCATACAATCTGGTTGCATTATTTTTCTTCCTCAAATCATGCGTCAATGTCGATTGATGCTCTACTCCATGGTCCTCTTCGTTTAATAATGGACCGCTGCTACCTGCTTCGAATATATGGTATCCCTAATTCCTCCAAACGATTCTTCCCCAACTTTCCATTCAACTTGAAGCTCATGTAAACCAACTCTCAAGTCTTTTCATTTGTACATTTATATCAATTGTAAATACACATAAAGTACATATATATTATAACATGTATATTCGATTATACTTTATTATACATTGTTATAATCTATTAAACCGAAACTAGAAAGCTCTAAATTGTAACTACACATAAAGTACACAACAATGGACTATAAGAAACGAGACTATATCAACATAATACCAACATAATGCTTCATTATACTTCATTATAATAAATTATACTTCATTATATTATAAGAAACGAGAATATATCAACATAATACCCCTAGGATTCGAACTTTTATTCCAAAACAACATCAATTCTTCAAATTACACACAATATATCTATATCAACATCAATTTTTGTCCAAAAAACAAAATTAAAGTACCAAAAGAACAAACTTTACACATATATCTATAATTTTTAATGCAAATTTAGCTACATTATTTTATTAAACATTGTTAGAACCATAAATTGTGCAACAAAAACTTAAGAAACGAGACTATAATAACAATGGACTATAAGAAACGAGACTATATCAACATAATACAAACATAATTCTTC
This sequence comes from Echium plantagineum, assembly GCA_003412495.2. Classification (NCBI taxonomy): domain Eukaryota; kingdom Viridiplantae; phylum Streptophyta; class Magnoliopsida; order Boraginales; family Boraginaceae; genus Echium; species Echium plantagineum. Next base: position 191,447 of record QFAX02000689.1, read on the forward strand.
ATTATACTTCATTATACTATAAGAAACGAGAATATATCAACATAATACCCCCAAAATTTAAACTTTTATTCCAAAACAACATCAATTCTTCAAATTACACACAATATATTTATATCAACATCAATTTTTGTTCAAAAAATAATATTAAAGTACCAAAAGAACAAACTTTACACATATATCTATCATTTTCAATACAAATTTAGCCACATATCCATAAAAATCTTAGGAAAGATTCAAACTTTTTAAAAAAGATTCGATCTTTTTATAAAAGATTCAAACTTTTTAGAAAAGATTCAAACTTTTGTTCAAAAATATTCAAATAAATAACAAAAATACAATACATATAAAGTATATAACTAATCAAAATACGTGATTTTTAAATCAACTATATTGAAAAACGTGATTTTAAGTCAACTAAATTGAAAAAGATTTAAACTTTTCTAAGAAAAACAAGTTTAAAGGACCAAAGCATTTATAAAGAAAAGTGAAGATGACGATTCCGGTGAAGATGGTGGGCTGCGGGGCGGCGGAATGAGAGAGAGCGAGAGAGAATGAGATGAAGAAATGGAGAATGAGATGAAGAATGAGTTGAAGAAAGGGAGAATGAGATGAATGTATGTATAATAGATTTAATGAGGGGCAATTTAGTGACTTCACCTAACTTTTGTGGTACTTTTCAATTAAAAAAGATATCATGGTATTATTTAAATCTGGGCCTCAAATCGTGGTACTTTGCCAAATTTCTCCTAAATAGACAATTTTTTATCATATGATCAAGTTCCTTTGGAGCCCAACGCCGTTCGGTTGTAGCAATTGATAAAGAAAGGATTCGATATTGAATAAAAAAAGAAGAAGTAATAAACTGCAAACTAAAACGAGACATAACATATATAAAACGTGGGAGAATAATTCACCGATAAATTAATAGCCAATGAAAAAAACGTGCTTCATCATCTGTATCATATATATATATATATATATATATTATATATATATGATGAGCTATCAAAGATAATGTTATAAAATAAAACTTTCTACACTTGTTTCATCAGCAACAATTGGAACAGTATTTATATTATTACTATATACTTAAACAACGTTGCTTGTGAGTTGTGATGATTATAATACTATTAACTTTTCGCAACGTTTGAATTGCTTTGTAATATAATAGGTATTTTCTATTTCTTTAAAGTAAGAAATTAATAACATGAGTTGAGTAAAATGAACGAAAACCTTTTTTATGCATGCATGATTTTATAAATTATTTCTATCAAAAACCGTGCGCACGAAAAACATGTTAATTTTTAGTGTTTCTTCACTTTTTCACTTGAATAGTTATGTTCATCAAATATTGATGTTAAAATATTTTTTACTTGTTTAGGATATGTGCATCACCTTTTCTATATTTTTTTCTAAAATTATTTTCAATCGTCACTTTTTTATTTTTGGGATTAGTTGTTATTTAACAAATCTCCTATTATTCACCGAAATTAAAAGTTGAATTGTTGAAATACGTTATAAAAAATTAAAATAATTATTTTTATGGCGAATGGCATCGGACATTACTAACATTTGATTTATTTACCACTGACGTTCAATTTCGTGCCAAAGACATCACTCATGTTCCAACACTACTCAACCGGTCGAGTTTTTGCCAATTTTACCGAAATCGCAATTTTAAGCACAAAAGTTAAAAGGAAAATTTAGTCACGACACATATAAAATTATATCTGTTTCATTTTCAAAATCACATCTTTTCGAGATTTTACATGTTAAATTTTGCAACTTTTCAAAAATTGAACATGTGCCGTTTCTCGAAATTAAAGCTTCAATTGATGGCCAATTAAGGGGGCAAATGTAATATCTAGAATAGTTATAAGTGTTGTGACTAAATTTCCCTTCTAACTTTTATGCTTAAAAATGTGATTTCAGCAAATTTGGCGAAAGGACAGGTTGAGTAATATTGAAACATGAGTGATGTCTATATTATGAAAGTGAACTTCACTGGTAAATTTGATAAATAAATCAAACGTTAGTATTTTCATATGAATCACGTGGATACTTCAACATTAATCTGTAATTTTTTACTACTATCGAGAATAGAACTATAACAATATCAACAATATCACTATTAGTGAGCAGTTCCCTCAAAATAGGTGCGGTATAAAACATTAGTTTGAAAGTGATTTTCATATGAATCACGTGGATACTCTTATTATTACTTTATTGTTCCAGATAATATACCACAATTTCTTTTAATCTTTAATTATTTGAACAAAGAACCAAATAAACTTTTCAATTAAACGAAAAAAAGAGCTATAAATTTGCATCATTCTTGTCTTTATGATCTCGCCATACACTTTGAGGCGGCTTTAGCAGCCCACTAGGGTTTATTATTAAAATAGGAAAAAAAAATGCATATGTATTTCTGTTCCAATTGCGGACTTGAAGCAAGTTCATGCATTAACTACTGGCCTGGCTACGTCAATTGTAATATAAATGATACGCTCATTTAAGGCGCCCCGCTTCGCTAGTCCATCGTCCAACAGAGGAGGTGAATCCGGAATGTGCCTCTAGCGACTCGGAACTCCATCACAAGAGTGCCCAGAGAGGCTGGGTAACCACCCACAAGCAGATCCTCCCTTGAACAAATGCAGAGTTACTCATGCACCTGCCGTGGATCGAACCCACACACTTGTGGAGAAGCACACTCTTATAGTGAAGCCCCTTACCATTTGAGCTATGCCCCGTGGGCACGTCAATGGTAATATAATCATAAGCATCCGTGATATGTCTTGGGCACAGGTCAATTAATAAAAAGATTAGAATGAATAGCATCACGCCTTGTCTCTTTAATAATATCGCATACATTCAAATCTCCGATGAAACCGTTAAAGTTGGGATGCAACCATTTTTTTATAGACATACAAGATCTATACATACCGTAAATGTAGATTATCTAGTAATATATTGTTAGGGTTATGGGTGACTAGCCCGTAAGCCCACATAATAGAAACTAAGGTTAGGTTGTTAGGGTATAGGTGGCTAGCCCATAAGCCCACATAAGCATTAGGTTTAGGTTATATTTTACCTATAAATATAGGTTTGTGTATTGTATAACAACAACAATTATTATCAATAATTTATTTCTACATGGTATCAGAGTCTATCGATTCTTGAGGCTTAAATACACATTCCGCTGCCCTGCCGGTGGGTTTTCTACTATGTAATCCTCACCGGCGGGACTTGATCTTTTTCAATTTTATTTTTAAGAGCTAGGTCGGTTTTGTTAAGAGCATTATTTTTGCTCTTAACTGAATGTCTTGTTACTAACCTCTCACACGTTAGTAACCCTGAGGTCTTTTTCTTATCATCTAATATATAATGTATCGGGATCTTACTTTAGTCAGACATCGGGATGATGTTGTAGTCAGTCATTGGGATGATGCTGTAGTTATGTATCAGGATGATACTTTAGTCAGACATCGGGGTGATGCCGTAGTTATGTATCAGGATGATACAGTTGTTAGCGACACGCACTAATCTGACAGGTTCGAAAAGGATGGCGTTCCTGGCAGTTATTGATGGCAAATTACGTGTAGTCTGGCGAGTCCTATACGCAGAGATCTGACGGGTTCGAAAAGGATAGCGTTCCCGGAAGTTAATGATTGACGATACGCATTATCGATATGCGTTGTCTGGCGAGTCCAATACGCACTGATCATGGATCCGGCTTGATCCAAATTTATGTTTTTTCTATTACTATTGTTGTATTGCAAACTCATGGAAATTCTATAAAATTACCATGAGTTTGAGGGAGGGTGTTAGGGTTATGGGTGACTAGCCCATAAGCCCACATAATAGAAACTAAGGTTAGGTTGTTAGGGTATAGGTGGCTAGCCCATAAGCCCACATAAGCATTAGGTTTAGGTTATATTTTACTTATAAATATAGGTTTGTGTATTGTATAACAACAACAATTATTATCAATAATTTATCTCCCTCTATATTTCTACATATATTTATTTGCTTTGAGCCTTTAATCTGGTAGAATTGATTTTTTTGATGTTCAATCACCAATGAATTTGATGAAAAGGTGTGATAAATGATAATCTACTTTGGACAAAAACAAATAGGGGAAAGAATATATTTTTTTATTAATAGAAATAATTAATTACAATTATCAAATATTAATATAATTCGTAATTTCAAGAAAAGAGGCGATTAGAATCAAATTAAAGAGAGAAACCATCTCTTTAACCAATTTCCTTACTAGCAAGAGGCCTCGAAACCGAAAACTCTACTATAGGTGTTAGTATACTTTGCCTCTGAGGCAAGATGTCTTGATGAGAAAAAAGCATTTATTATTGTGAAAGTGAGATCAAATTAAGCATGAAAAGGGGACCAAATTAAGGCTGTACGCCAAACTCGTTTCATGTTTTGTTTTCATTTAAATAGAATTTATAGATACTTATATGATAGAAAATACATTACATTTCTAAACTAAACAAATAGAAGTCTAAGCTCCACGAACACTCAAAATACTATATTACTGAATCCAACTTTCTCTCTTCAAACTCGTTATGATTGTCAATAAGGAGTAAATGAGAGAACTTGAAATTGTGTTCATATTAAATTGCAATACCTATATTTAATAAATAGCTATAAGAAGAAGTTGATTTAAAAAAAATTAAGTAATCCAATACGAATGTTCTTAGACATCAACTATCTTCTTTCAATATATTGACATTTGATTACATCTTCTAATTAAGATAAATATTTCTCAATCGTCAAAATAATGAAAAAGTAAACATCAAATATATTCAAAAATAAGATATTTGTCTTTCATTTTCTTCAAACAATTGTCTTTCATAGTAAATTCAACTATAAAGTCTAAGAGAAATCTGAAGTAGCACCGTCCACAAATGAGAGGAAGAAAATGAATTTAATAAGAACCAATTAATATTTGAAATCTGATAATAAATTATTGAATATTGAATGTCTTGAATTTGGATTATAATTGTATATGAGTATTTGTTAACATTACTACATATGAGTCTAAAATTGATATAAGTAAGAATCTCATATTGAAAATAAAGGAGACAATTTATCACTTAGTAAAATATGAAGCTACTCCACTTAACACCAATTAGTTTTAAGATGGTGCTTCTTTGGATTATGAAGTGTGCTATATCCTCTCATATAAATATGACCCAGACCTAATTAGTAACATTTCAAGATGTTATAAGAGATTAAGAGCCCATAGTTAAGTGACCTTGGTATTCAAAAAAAAGAGGAAGATATGCCTAAATGTGATAGTTTAAGAAATTAGCCGTATATACCAGTTGAAGAAGGAAAAATACCCCCAATCTGTGATTTGAAAAGGGACCTCACATGTGAAGGGGAGTGTTAAGATTGCTCTAAATGAGTCCAAAATTGACACATATGAGAGTCGCACATTAAAAATAAAGGAAACAGTTCATCAATTAATGAATTAGGAGCTACTCCACTTAATATCATTGGTATTAAGATGATGTCTTTTTGAGTTATGAAGTGTGTTATGTCTACTCGTATGGGTGTGGCTGAGACATAATTAACGAAATTCGTACAATATTATTGCAAATATTTACTCCCGCCATTTTTCTTACATTATTTTCGTTTTCGCCTACCTTTTCTGTTTTCTTTTAGTTGCCTTTTGCTTACTTTTTTTGTTCATGTTATCCACCATCTAATTATATAATGACAATCAATTGTCTTTTTACATTTTCAATATAGTTTTTGACCACTTTTGTTTTTTCTTAATATTAGTCATTAGGGACGTGCGTTGCACGTGGGTCTTCTTTGTGCATGTCGTTTGCATTATACTCCCTCCAATCCAAAAATATTGTCTTTCTAGACATTTCACATAAATTAAGAAACAATCATTACATTCAGAATTTCCATCTATACCCCTATAAAGCAATCATTAATAATCCACTTTTCAATTAACTATATGATATAATCATTACTTTTTAGGGATATTAAGAGAAAAAGTGATACATTGTGCATTGATTTATGTAAAAAGACAATATTTTTGGATTGGAGGGAGTATTATTTTTAAGGTAATTAATAATTGTAATGGAAGCTAAGTTAGTAAAAAGGTTATCTTCTGAAAATTATTATATATGAATTTGAAGTTATTTACTCTTATCTAGTTAGGCAAGTTAGAAAATTAATGATGTTATTTCAAGTATCACGATGTACCAAAGAAAAGAAGAAGGATATAAATTATATCCAAAATAGCAAAATTATATAAATAAACTTAATTAAATCCTTGAAAATAGTAATTCGATAAAATGATCAAATCGTCAAAACATAGTTTATATAGTACGTAATATTAATTCATTACCGTTAATATAACACTTCAAAAATCAAAGTTGTTTCTTCTATATCTTTGTCATTAAAGTTGATATTTTTGCATCATCGTTGTCGTCTTGATCAAGAAGAATTGGGATTATTTCCATATTATGTTCTTTCGCTTTTTTGTTTCTTCGGTGGCCGACATCTTCTTTTTTTGCTATATTCTTTTTCTGCTGATTATCTTGTAGTTCTGTTGAGTTTGACTCTTCTTTAAACGACTTCTTTAATATTTGAACGTTTATCTACTTTGTGTTTATTTGTTTGGTTGTTGCAATTATGTTGGAGCAATTCTACTTCTTCGACTATTGTCTAGAAATTTGTGTCCTTCATATTGGGCTTATTTAAGTTAAAGGTAAACATGTTCTCTTCTTATATAATTGAATCATGTTTTTGTACCACTTTGATTCGAAATTTTCATGAAATGTATAAATATATATATTATTTTTACACGAATTTTGACATTTATTAGATTACCTACACTGTAATACCTAGCCCAAAGTAGGTGATGTGATATGTTTGATATGATTTGATTGGTACTACTCATAACATCAAGATGCATCTTCTCATTTATAGCCCAACTCATAAGAACTCCAAAGTTAAGCGTGCTTGATCCGGGGTAATTCTGAGATGGGTGACCCACTGGGAAGTGTCCCGGTGAGCACGTGAGTGAGGACAAAAACGTGCTGAAAAGCCCTTGGTGGTTTGTGAGGTCAGTCCATCAGATCAAATAACAGTCCGACTTGGTTTCAGGGGCGGGGCGTTACAGATGGTATCAGAGGGGGGAGCTGTCCGGAATTGTGAGAACTAGAGTTAGGGGTGTGCACGGTTCGGTTGAACCGAACCAACATCATCGGTTCTACGGCAGACAGAACCGAAATTGGTTCGGTTATAAACGGTTCGGTTCTGGGCCTCGTGTTTTGGACCTAAATTTGAGCCCACTTTCGGCTTTGCAATTTTAGGTCTGTTCGTTCCTAGCTAATATTATTATTCATTTTGGACTCAAATATAAATGTGACTATTGATTAATATTGTTTTATATTAAATGTAACACATAATTAAGTTCCAAAGATATATCTACTCTATATAAGTTTAACGAGCTCATTTTAAAACTAATTTCGACATTCGTATACACATTCGGCACACGGTACTACTTTTTAAATATATATATATATATATATATGTATCCATATATTATTAGCTTAAAACATATTTACTTATCTATTATTATATCATACTAACAATAAATAATGTTAAATCCACACGCCAATTAGCCTTTTTTTCTACATAAAATTAGTCATCGGTTCTGTTCGGTTTTGATCGGTTCTCCCATAAACCGAACCGCATCGGTTCGGTTCCCTCAAAGTCGGAACCGAAATCGGTTCTATTTCGATCGGTTCCAATAAATCGGTTCTTTTCGGTTCGGTTCGGTTCTGGTTCGGTTCGGCTCGGTTTCGGTTTTCCTCCACACCCCTAACTAGAGTCTCGGTGGCTCAACGAGGACGTTGAATATTTAAGTGGGGGAGATTGTAATACCTGGCCCAAAGTGGGTGATGTGATATGTTTGATATAATTTGATTGGTACTACTCATACCATCAAGATGCATCTTTTTTCGGTAGCCCAACCCATAAGAACTCCAAAGTTAAGCGTGCTTGACCTGGGGTAATTTTGGGATGAGTGACCGACTGGGAAGTGTCCGAGTGAGCACGTGAGTGAGGACAAAAACGTGCTGGAGAGACCCGTGGTGGTTTGTGAGGCAAGTCCATCATCAAATAATGTTCCGACCCGGTTTCAGGGACGGGCGTTACATATGCCCTCTTCGTCTAATAATTGATGAGCTAATATAGGTGTTTTTATTCCTAAATGATTCCGTTCTTCATGTATTCCTGAAAAGTACACAATAATTAGTTGATGTATTACAAATATATTTTGATATTTAAGTTGGAAATTACCTTATGTTTTGATGACATTATCCTATTACAATGGTTCACTAGTTTTTATCTTCCTTATCACTTTTTAATGATTTTGCAGTTAATGGTTCATTATTTATAATCTTCCTTAGAATTGGTAAATTACCTTGTTCATTAACTAATAATGGTTGGACTGAAAATAAAATATTTGACTCGTAGTCTTCCTCTTTATCTATACCTAAAAGAAATGTATAATAATAGATGAACATATATGTCAATTATAAATTACTTGTACATATGATCATATAATAATTCTAATTACTTGGTTAAGTAAATGATACCTCCGTTACATGTCTCCTTTGATGTTTAAGATCGAACTTTGAGATTTATTTTCGGTATCTTGCGGTGCCATCATATCTCTCCCATTGAAAATAACAAAGGATATTGCAACGGATCATAACGACCATAATAATGTTTTACTTTGTGATTATAACCTGAGTGTGAAAGAATGATGATGTCTCTTTCATTGAGAAATTATAATTTTTACCTTAAACCCATATTTGACTACTTGATCAATTGTTGGACAATTATAAACTCGTTGATCTAGATTTACATCTTTTGATATATGAAGTGAAACTTTATGAATCTGTGACATATCTTGTAACCTTTTGAAGAATGTAGCATACTCATTTTTTGATTCCAATATTTTCATTATATTTTTTAAAAACTTCACTAACACTTCCTTGTTTCATTATATTCACTCGATTTTGCACCTCATTATCAGTATCGTGAAAATATAACTGACGATAACTTGGTTTTTCATTGTGAGAGATAATCAATCCAGGTAAAATTTAATATACTTACCTTGTACTCGAAATATATAAACTTCTTTTCTGTTAGAAGCAAGCTCCTTATCCAGATTGACTACGAAATAGGTTAAATGCAAAAATAAAATTGTAGGGTCGAATGATAGAGCGAAACCTTAAAGCTTCCTCTGTTTAATGTAAGTAAAAAAAATTCAAGTTCTCTAGGAATAACACTTGTACTAGCTTTATTTTTTCATTTTCACAACAATATATTAGAGGCTTATATGCAAATTTTATTGCTCCACAATGGGAGCAAAAACGTTTCTCTTTCAATACATGTAATTCTGAGCATGAAGGTATATAGATGGATTCATCTAACAAATATATAAAGCATAATGACCATAATATAGTATTTGATTATTATTCTTCATAATAACTACTTTTAGTAAAAAAAACTTGAAGTACATACTTTCAGTTTCATAAGCAATCAACAAAGCTCTAGTAATTCATCCGACTTTCAGAACGTATAACATTATTATCATAAGAAACTCCGAATTGAGTAGCCTTCCACTTTGTCCTAGATAATTTTTCATTTTCAACACAATTGGTTAGTTGTTGTTGTATCATGTTGAATACTTTGCTCTCATCATTTTCAATTTAGGATCTTTATCTAGTTCTGTTAACAAAAAGTCTCAATTTTTTAATAGTTATAGATTAAGAAATAAAAGTTAACATGTTAAATAAACATCTATTTTTCCACAAGCCTCTGTATGTATTATGTGAAAAAATTATATATATTATCAATTTTGCAATATTAGATGAAGGGAAAAAAATTAGTTTGACATTGAAGCTTTGAAAGTTAATTTGTCAAAAAATTAACAGAAGATTATATATTTACATCTATTTATTTTCATTATCCACAGAAAAGCAAACCAATTGTACATAATCTAGTGGCTTGTAAACAGTAAAGTGTAGTGGAATAACTTGATAGAGAGTCAGAGGATTAAAGACGAAAGCAATCAAGATATGTTACCATTGATTTGTTAATGGAAGTTACTAAATAATCATATTGGCAATTCAATTATCTATTTTGTGAGGATTTTAATTAATAATATTTTTTAGTTAGTTTTTAGTCTACCGAATCTTCATTAAGAATTAATTGTAACGACAAAAAATATTTATTTATAATATAATCGAGTTAAAGTAGCATGTACAATATTATTAAATATGATAAAAGCACTAATAAGAGTTTAATGCATGTAAGGAGACTTTAGTTCTTTGAAAACAACTCCTAATATATTAAAACTCTATTATGATAATACTTAATAATGATTTTCTTGTCAATTAAAGAAGAAAAAAACCTAAAAATTATTAATGAAATTACTTTTATATCCCATTCATTAAGGGTATTTTTGTCCAAAAGGGGAGAAACTTTCAAGTAACTCGTGCTTATATATAGATATAGATATATGCATATATATAGATATAGATTTGTGTAAATGACTAAAACGACAATTAAAAAGGAAGGTGGAGTTAATCGAATAGCCTAGTTGAAAAGGCTCTTGGTAGTGATCAAAAGGTCCTGGGTTCGGAACTCACATCTATCGCTAATTTACAAAAAAAAGGAAGGTGTAGTTGTATTTGATAACCGTTCAAATAAAAACACTTAGATTAAGTTATGTTGACAACCTTGCCCTTACATTATTCATATATATATAAAGAAAAATTATTTATTAACATATGTTAAGAGTTTATAGGGTTCCACTCTAAAACCAATTGGCAATAGAGGTAGTAGCCCAGGATATTATAAATTGACCTGGGAGGGCATCGACTTCTGATATGGGATGTTCATCTTGACACTCCCCCTCACGTGTAACTCAATCGTCGGCAAAATTTTCCTCGTCTGTACTATTTTTCGGAATAACATCGGCGGGGTTACACGTGACTCAATAACTCTGGCTTGGCTCATAATACCGTGTTAAGAATCTATGAGATTCCACTCTAAAACCAATTGGCAATAGAGAGAGTAGCCCAAGATCTTATATATTGACTCGGGAGGACATCGACTTCCGATGTTTTGTTTAACTCGTTAGACTTATTTTATTTCAACTTGGCCCCCCCTAATTTTTCATCTTGGTTTCGCCCCTGGTTGAAGATGTTGATCCTTGCAAGCTTTGTTTTCCGGAGGTAGTTTATGCTCACATCAAGAAGTATGCAGAATGATATTCGTTCCAGGTTATGACTGAACTTGGGGCTGCCAAGCTGCCTACATACCCATAAGGATCAAGTCAAACGTAATTCAGTAGGGTTGATCTTTTAGCCTCATACCAAGGAGGTGTGTTAGACAGTTTATACTCGTGTTTAGGAGTCTGTAGATAGTTTATACTCGTACCCAGGAGTCTATAAGTAGTTTAATCTCGTACTTTGGAGGTGGTGTTGGACAGTTTATACTCGTGTTTATGAGTCTGCAGATAGTTTATACTCATACCCGGGAGTCTATAAGTAGTTTAATCTCATACTTGGGAGGTGGTGTTGGACAGTTTATACTCGTGTTTAGGAGTCTGTAGATAGTTTATACTCATACCCGTGAGCCTATAAGTAGTTTAATCCGGTACTTGGGAGGTGGTGGGCAGTTTATCCTCGTACTCAAGAGCTATCTCATTTTTTTCCCTTTTTTTTGTTTTTTTTTGTTTTTTCTTGTTCTTTTGTTTGTTTTTGTAGACAGTTTACCCTTCTATCTAGGAGCATCATACATACGTTATTTTATGCATAGTAACGCTTTAAGTAGCGACCGTTGATCGGCCCTACCCTAAATCCATTTGGATATGCTATTAAGTATGTCCCACCAGTATAAACTTCTTGTACCACATATGGACCGTTCCACTTAGCTACTAACTTCGCATTCTTGCGATGTGTAGTAATCGGTCTCTTCACAGCTAGAACTAGGTCTCCCACTTGGTAGAACCTTTGACGAACCTTCTTGTTATACGCCTTGGTCATGCGTGACTGGTAACATTCTAGCCTCTGTTGTGCGTTGAGCCTTTGCTCATCGAGTGAATCCAGCTCTTGCAATCTTATTTTGCATAGCCTGCTCGTGAGTCAGTCCCTCGTTTACCACGACCCTTAATGATGGAATCTGTGTTGGTGTCCGGTAAGTGGTTCTGTAAGCCCACAATGTTTCTTGCATGAGCCACCAGAGTGTCTTGTTGAAAGCCTCTGCTAGACCATTAGCCTGTGGGTAGTACATAGATGAGTGATATTTCTTGAACTTGAACTTGGTACACAGATCTGCCACCAGCTTGTTGTCGAATGACTTTCCATTGTCTATGATAATGTACCTCGGGACACGATACCGATATATGAGATTGAACTTGATGAAATCAGCTACCTCTTCCTTTCTCCCACTCAACAACGGTATAACTTCCACCCACTTAGAGAAATAGTCGGGTCGCAGCAAGGATGTAGATGTGCACCTCTTCTGACTCTGGCATGGGTCCGACTAGGCCTGTCAGCAAACGTGCGGATCCGAAAAAGCTTGGCATATTTGGCTCGAAAAGGTCCGGTTTGAAGTTTGGCCCGGAGGTTCAAATATCAAGCAAAACGATTATATTAGTTTTTATGCAAATCGAGCCAAACCGTTTGAAAAGGTTTGGCTCGATTCACCCCCCTCCCCAGTTATATTATTTAATGACTTGAGTTGAGTCATTAACCATTTAGGCTTTAGTGAGTTAGTCCACAATCCATTATTAATCAGTTCACAATCCACAAACCATTTAGGCTTTAGGGTTATATATTTTCATATCATATATAATATTCCCTTCTAAAGTCTAAATTTTAACCCTCATTCTGTCTTCTCCCTTGTCTCTCTGGCTCTCTGTGACTCTGCCGATACATATCAAATCTCTCTCAAACATTATCACAAATCGGTCCTCCATCAGCTGTAACCTTTTGAAAATATGTCGATGATGACTGCCTTGTTGTCTCTTGTTGGAGGTGAAATATCCATTTCTTGTGTTCAATAACATGTTTGACTTTTGTTGACCTATGAATTATTGTTCTTTTTTTGTCATGCATGTGTTGTTTAAGTTGTTTGTGGCCTTTATTATGTAATATTATCACCGGTTTGTATTTTTGGTGTTCGATTTGGGTTTTCAATGGAGTTGACTTTCGTTGACCTTTGAATTCTTGTTCAATATTAGTATGAATATGTTGTTTAAGTGTGTTTATGGCTTTGATTAAGTAATATTAGCCCTCGTTTTGAATTTTTGGTGTTAGATCTGAAATTTCAATAGAGTTAACTTTTGTTGACCTTTGAATTCATGTTCTATTTTGATATGAATCTGTTGTTTATGGCGCTTATTATGTAATATATGTCTTTGTATTTTTGGTGTTAGACCTGAACTTTCAATAAAGTTGACTTTTGTTGACCTTTGAATTAATGTTCTATTTTGATATGAATCTGTTAATAATGGCCTTTATTATGTAATATTAGTACTCGTTTTGTATTTTTGGGGTTAGATCTGAACTTTCAATAGAGTTGACTTTTGTTGACCTTTGAATTCATGTTCTATTTTGATATGAATCTGTTGAGGTTTGTCTTTGCGAGGGATTGGATTAAGGAAGCTTACGGAATTCGAACTCCGAAATTGGTAATGTGTTAACTGTTGTACTTTATTCATTTGTAATTCTATTTTTATCACTATTAACTAATAACTAGTATATGTTTGTGTTGATTTAAGGATAATGATGATCCTGGGGAGTTGAAATTTCATGAGGAGTTTGACATGGTTGATCCTATATCCAAAACTGCTGGTATAGTTATTTGTTCTCATTTTTGTTATGTATTTTATTCTGATTTTTGTTCTATACATTTAATGTTTCTTTTGTTCTAGTTGTTGCCGCTTCTTCTGAGCCTCCTGTGGTGCCTAGTACAGCACAAACTGCAGTAAAGAAGAAGCCTGGTAGCGGCAGTGTTAACCCCCCAAGAAGAACCAAAAGACTCAAAAGAAGACCCGTAAGACTTGACATTCAATCTTCTGGATTTCTGTTGCCTATTACACTATTGACTGTTCTTAGACATTTTCTATTCTATTTCCTACCTGGACTTGTATAATTATTACAATGTAAGATGTTGCCTCTTAGTCCTTAGATGTTGCCCAAACAAGAACGGCGATGATGAAACAAGTAGGGGATTGAGTAACTATCATACCAAATGACCCGATGCGTATCTTGGCGGGGCAAACACTTTGCAGCTATGGCGTGTCGCACTTTTGGTTGATTGAGAAAACCGAAATCTGAGCCGAATTATGTTAACTATTATTATTTTGCTATTTTAGATCCTGGGACTGTAATATATAAATTTTATGTCTTTTGTCCATTCTAGATTTCATGTTCAAAACATCAGATTTTATATGTATTTTCGAACCAAACGTTTTCAAACGGTTTGGCTTGAGTCAAGCCAAATAGGACCAAATATGTACTTAAAAATTTCATTCAAACCTCAAGCCAAACGACTATAGTTGATATTTGGCCGAACAAAGCCAAATCAAACCTCACTTAAATAATTGATCAAACCAAATACAAATGTCTGATAATTCGGCTCGATTACAGGCCTACGTCTGACCATGTCTAGTCCCCATGCGTCAAATAGCCATGATGTTATTGTCGGATGCAACAGCTCTGGTGGCTGATGGATGAAATTTGCGTGGTATTGACAAGGCTTACATGATTGTGCGTAATCCATGCAATCCTTTACCATGGTTGGCCAGTAATATCCCATCCGCTTGATCTGGAAGTGAAGCTTGGCTCCTGATTGATGTGCACCACATACCCCTGAATGCGCTTCTTGCACAGCTTGAGCTGCTTCCATCCTTGAGAGACAACGTAGAAGTACCCGTTCGAATGATCTTCTATATAGTGTGTCATTATAATACACGAAATGTGGTGCACTTCTTCGGATGTCAACTCTTTTGCGTGGATTATCGGGAAGCTTCCCGTGATGTAAGTAGTCAACGAGACGTTGTCTCCAATCAGCTGAGGCGCATGCGGCCGTAGTTACGGCCATGGCTTCTTCTTCGACTATGTCTTCGTAATCTTGTGCCTCGAACATAGGAGGTATAATGCACTCTCTTACATATTGAGACTTTTACTTCTTCCTTTGGCCGAACAAGTGATGAAGCTAGCGCTGCTAGGGAGTCTGCTTGTTTGTTCTTTCTCCTTGGGACATGCTTGATCGTGATTGAGCTTATAGACTGCATCAGCCTTTTGGCATAGTTAAAATATTGGATAAATTCAGGCTTTCTAACCTCATAGTCCCCTAGTAGCTGATTGACAACTAGTTGTGAGTCCCCGTACACCTCCAAATGGGGTATTTCCAATTCTGTAGCTGCCTCTAGCCCAAGTATGAGTGCCTGATACTCGGCCACGTTGTTCGAGCATTTACTACTTAAGTAAAATGAGTATGGCAAGACGTCTTGTTGCGGAGTGATGAAAATGACGCCGCCTCCTGCACCTTCTTGGTGTGAAGCTCCATCAAAGCACATCGCCATGGCGGTAATACTTCTATATTCATCACATCCTCATCTGGTAATTCATCATTTAATTCCCATTCCGCTGGTAGAGGGTGATCAACCAAGAAGTCTGCTAACACCTAGCCCTTTATTGCTTTTTGTGGGACATACACTATATCGAACTGTTGTAGTTGTAGATACCATCTAGCTAATCGATCTTGTTTTGACATAACATACTTGATGGGATTTGCCTTAGATGTTGAGATTTATGGTATGTGCTTGAAAATAGTGTTTTAACTTCTGAATGGCAAAGATCAAACCCAAACACAACTTCTCGATGGGTGTATACTTTAACTCATTTGGTGTGATCCCGTGGCTAAGGTGGTACAAGGTGTTTTCTTTCCCTTCCTCATTCCCTTGGGCGAGTAATGCCCCGACCGATTGTTCTTGAGCTGCCATGTAAAGAATAAGCGACTTCCCTTGGACGGGTGCAGCCAAGACTGGTGTTTTCATGAGGTATGACTTGCTATCCAGGAAAGTCGTTGAGCATGCATCATCCCAAACATTTATAGCACCCTTCTTCATCAACCTACTGAACGGCTTACATTTCCCGGCTAAGTTTGATATGAAGCGTCGTAGATAAGTTAACTTTCCCTGCAAACTTTTTAACTTATGTATGTTTCTTGGCTCAGGCATGGATATAATCGCGTCGATCTTTGCCTTTAAATTTCAATCCCATGTCTTCGCACAACAAACCCAAGGAACTTTTCAGATGTCACTCTGAAAGCACATTTGAGGGGGTTCATTTTCAGCTGGTACCACCTCAACCGTTCGAAGACTACTCAGAGGTCTTGGATGTGGCTGGATCACCCCCGGGATTTGACTACCAGGTCATCAAGATAACACTCGACATTCTTATGCAACATATCATCAAATATCTTCTGCATGGCTCGCTGTATGTAGCCCCTGCATTCTTCAGCTCAAAGGGCATGACTTTGTAGCAATAAACGCATATGGGGGTGCGGAATGTTGTTAGCTCCTCATCCTCTAGGGCCATACGAATCTGGTTGTACCCTGAAGATCCATCCATGAATGTTAATGATTCGTGTCTTGTGGTTGCATCTATCATCAACCCGGGTATTGGCAATGGGAAGTCATCTTTCGGGCATGCGTGGTTCAAGTCTCAGAAGTCTACACATACCCTAATTTGCCCATTTTTCTTGCGGACATGGACTATATTGGATAACCACGTTGGATACCTGACCTCCCGGATGAATCCTGCGTCAATCAATTTATTCACTTTGGCTTCTATGAGTGGAACCAACTCTGGGCGAAACCTTCGATGTGCTTGTTTTATAGGTCTGACACCTTTTTTCACTGCCAAGTTATGGATGGCGACCTTCGGATCTAACCCTGGCATCTCTGTGTATGTCCATGCGAAGACATCTCGAAACTCATTTAGTAATGCGATATATTTTGCTTCTTCCTCCGGAGTTAAGAGAGTGCTAACATAGGTCGGTCATGGGTTTTCGGGGGTTACCCAAATTAACTGCCTTGAGCTCGTCTACTGTGGCCGTGATACTATCTTCCCAAGTTGGTGGAGCATATTCTGTGTCTTCAACTGAGACATCGCCTTCTTCGACGGTCACATGGAATGTTGAGCGTACACCTTAATCGGGCCATGTTATGTCCTTTCTTGAGGCTCTATCTGCTGTTAGTTGCGACCAAACGTCGTCGAGTGCCCTCCTAAACCGCGGGTGATACAGGTGGATGAATCTGGGGCTTTAACTTGGAGATTGACACTCGTTCCACAATGTCTGCTCATAGATGTACCAGTATAGTGGTTTGTCCGGACATCTTTTAATCAAGTTTTGTACTTGGTTTCCCTTAACAGGCTCTCTCCCGCTATTTTCCCAAATTGTTTGTTCATAAATGAAGCGATTAGTTGCTAACTCCATTACATCCTCAGTGGTTTTCTCATATTTTGTAGTTTCGTATTTAAAGACGAGACTTCTCTCTCCAGAGATCTCATCTGTTGCTTCCTCGACCTCTGATTGGTATGCTAGGAACCTGTCCTTTAAGTCTTGGAATCCGATGCTAGTATCCTCCCGTTTACACGAGGGTGGAAATTTGGTTACATCGGGCATCAAATTGTCATTTATTATCACATAACAAGATGAACCAACACTTTCTTCGGGTTCAATATGTTCCCTCAAAGCCTTAGGCGCCTCCACTTCTATTTATAGTGGCGTGAGGGTTGTCTTTTGGCCGTTGTATTGTGTAATGGGCGTTTGACTTATAGGCTTCCTATTCGGTCGAAGACGGACTTCCGTTGGATCAGATTCTTACATACCGTCGCTGCCCCCAATCTTTGAAATATTGATTTTTTGTGAGTTCTCTTCGATGGTTGTAAGTTTGCACCCGCTGTTTGAAAAACTGGCTTTCCCTGACTTAGCTTCCTACATGTTGTGAGCACTTCTTCTTCTTCTTCTTCTTCTTCTTCTTCTTCTTCTGATGTGTAATGGTTACTCACTCGTCTAATTCGGATGCGCAGCAGAGTCTTTGGTGTGTATCCGAGACCTCGACTAGAGCTTTTCACTGCGTACCCCTCCCTTTGAAGTTTTCGTTGAGCGTCATTCAAACCATACACCTCATCCCCAGTGGCTTCTGGTGGTAGCCGCCCCATATTTGTGTCTTTGTGGGGGTTATAACCAGCTTTGACTAAAAGTCCATACGATTTAGGTCCGAAGCTTCCATGTTCCATCTTTGGATTATCAACTGGTCTTGATGCTACCTTCTCTACTTTGGTGATTGGCAATGTTAGTCCTCCAAGTGCCTCGGTGATTTCATCGTCGGCCTTATGTAGGATCGTAGAGATAGCCCGGGGTATTTTTAGGTATCCTAGGCCTCTACAGGTGGTGGGAACTGCACCTTAGTCTTTTCTTTCCTCACATAATACTTAGCATCTGCGAAGTGCGACTCTTCCACCGTGAAAGGATTGTCGTCTGCTTTGATAGTCCCTTCGACCCCTTCTTTACAATACTTCAAGCATTGGTGCAAGGTAGAAGGTACAACGTTACTACTGTGTATCCAATGTCTCCCAAGTAAGGCATTGTAAGTGGTTTTGAAGTCTATCACGTGACACCATGAAATAGTATCCAGCTCACCTATTGATAGATGTAGTGATAACTTTCCTAGCGCTCGTTGTCCACCTTGATTGAACCTTTGAGTCATTACACGGGTTTGTTGTAGGTCTTCTGAGGACATACCTAACTTTTTTAAAGTCTGGAGGGGCAATATGTTTACTGTGGACCCTTCATCTACTAGCATCTTACCGATCTTGACTTCGCACACATAGCCCGATACATAGAGTGGTCGGTTGTGTTCGACATTTTCTTCTAGAAGGTCTTCATCGGTAAATGTGACAGCAAAACTTTGTGGGCTGCCTGCCCCCAGTTCTGGCGCCTTTAGGGGTGCTTCGGATGTGACTAGTGTGTTATCTTCCTCCATATACACATGACATGCCTTTCCTAGGTCTTCACAATCGGAGTCACTTGAGTAATCTCCCCACAACTTCCCGGGTTCCAATTTGTTCCCCCAGAAGCCTTCTGGTATTTTAACTTCTGTTGGACGAACAATAGTCAGCGTGGTCACTTGGTTAGTAGCGACCATGTCCTCCTCCAATAGTATCGCCCCTTGTCGTGCCAAATCCATGACCTTCTCCTTGAATATGAAGCATTTCTCTATGGGGTGTCCCAACAGACGATGATACTGGAAGTAATTCGGCTCTGTGGTCTTGTTGGTCTCTTCCTGTCGTTTTGGTATGGGTAACTCTATGAGTTTAGCTTTGGTCAATTCCTAGAACAACGCAGGGATGTCCGAATCAAAGAACGGGTATTCCTTGGCCTGCATCTCTTTCAGTGTCAAGCGTCCCTTTTCTCCCAAGTTAAGACCTCCGTCGGTCTTCTTTGTTTTGAAAGAAACCTTGGTAAACTTCGAGGTCGTGGTATATGCATCCTTTTTGACAATCTTAGATGCATCTCTTGGCTTTTTAACCTCGCACTTAGCCTTCGAGGAAGTGACATTTGGCGTGGCGAGCACGTGTCCCCTATTTGCTACGATGCTCAGCTCCATGTCGTGTGCCCTCGTGGGTAACTGCTCAAAGGTCGTAGGAAGGATTCCTTGCAAGATATACTGCAAATCCCAGTGCATTCCTTGGATACACATGCCGATAGCAGATGTTTCTGAAAGTCGGTCCTTGCACTTGAGACTGAGATTTCTCCAGCGGTTGATGTAGTCTGCGATTGGCTCCTCTACCCGTTGCTTTGCATTTGTGAGTTCCATCATGCTGACGGTACGACGAGTGTTGAAGAAGCGGTTCAATAATTCTCCCTCTAGCTGTTCCAACTTTCTATTGAGCCTGCGCCCAGTTCGGTATACCAGTCAAACTGTTGCATGTTTCCATCATTGTTGCATGTTTCCTCATTGTGTGCTATATGATCACCATCAGTTCCAGCATTGTTGCATGTTTCCACAAAGTGTGCTATATGTTGCTTAGGATTCCCCAAGCCATCAAACTGTTGGAACTTTGGAGGCTGGTACCCAGAGGCATCTTTAATTGATCTATACGAGCGGTGTACATCTTGACATATGAGTGAGAGGGAAGGGCCATTTCTTTGTTATTCTTAATTTCTCCCATGATAAATTCTCCGAGTGTTGTTGTCAGGATTGTCCCAACGGTTGAGACCAAATGGGGCTCCATCACACTTCCCGATTGTCCTTCAGGCATGTTTGAGGCATGTGGTTGAATTGTTGAGGACACTCCGGCTGGTTCACGAGAGGTAAGAGCTGCTTGTTGAGATATTAATCTTAGGCTGGCTTCAGTCTCTTGTGCTCGTTAGTCATGGTCGTAAATCTCGCCCCTTATCTGAGCGAGTGACTCATCTTGTTGTCTCATATGTTTCGCCATATCCTCCATTAGTTTTGACATTGCAGCCAGCTGTTCTTCAATAGTGGTGGTACCTGTCATCATGACAGGTACGTGAGAGTCTACAGAGTCATCATACGACCTATACTCTGGTTGTACCCTTTTCGCAGACGAGTTGAGTGTAGGACCACAACTCGAGGTTGCATCTTCCGGGTGACTAGATACTGAATCGCCAGGCTTAGTGGAATCTAGTCGACGATGTTGATACGGATCGTTGGGCTGGCTTGTCTGTCTGATAAACTGCCTTGTTGTGACTCGTGTAACTGTTAAGGAGCCGGGCAGTATGTTGGATCTGGAAACCTCAGCAACGTTGATTTCCGAAGGCATCTTCTAAGTTAGCAGGGACGAGGAGTAGAGATAGTCCCACCGGGCGTGCCAAAATTTGTAGCGTTGGAAAAGTTTTATTATAAATAAACCCTTAAAGGCAACTTTCTAGAGTACAAATAAATTTTTATCAAACGATTGAGGTTCGAATATCAATCTATTTATCTCCTACGTATGCTAGCTTTTAACGTTTGACTTGAACTTGGATATGTGTCGAGCCTGGGTGCTTTCGCATCTTACTCCCGTATGGATGGACTGGACTAGATTTGGATAGGCTGAATGATTCGTCGAGTCGGGTGCCTTGGTAGCTTACTCCGTATGACTGGACTGGTTGAGGGGCCTTCGCAGCTTAATCCTGAGCTTGTTTTACAGCTATCCAGCTGTGTTTAAACCAATAGGGGCTTTAGAGGCTTGATCCCGGTGGTAATTTCAGCTATCCAGCTGTATTTGGGGCTTTAGAGGCTTGATCTCGATGGTGTTTTGGGTAGCCGAAAGTCTAATGGGCGTCAGTCTTGGTGTTTGGTGGTTTTGTGGGGGGATGTAAAGAAAGTTTTTAGAGAAGGTTTCTAAGCTAAGAAAATTGTATCTTAGTAATTTTTTCTGACCCTCCAAATGAATAGGTATTTATAAGTATCATGGGCTTGAGCTCCTTGCATCTCATTGGTTAATTTGAATAAAATATTAAAATAATAATATTTTAATCCAAAACAAGTGGCCGACCTTTTTGAAGCATGCCGCCTACCCTTTTTTTACTCTTTTCAAATTACTTTACCCTAGTTCAAGCTCCATTTTATTTTATCTGATCATCATTTTGGGCTCGTTTATAATAGAAATCCTATTTTCTTTCAATTTTTTGCCCCCATAATTTATTTTAATAACACATAAATTAGTTAAATGAATTAAACTCTATAAATTAGAATTTAATTAATTAATTAATTTTCACATGTCAACAATTATGAAGAGAAATATTTTAACAGCTAGTGATTTTAAGCTGATCAAACCCACATCATGTAGTTATGTTCCTTTGCTAAAAATCAAGTTTTATTAAAAATAATATATATTCTAAAATAATTAAAAGACTATTCCTTACAAATCAAATTAATTCATTAAAAATAAAAAATGTTAAACTAAAATAAACTGAAGAGTACAATGCTAACAACAATTTGATATAAATGGAAACGAATAATTTGGACAAACAAAAGAAAGGAAAAATTAATTATATATGTGAAGCTACTAATTATAATTCATTCATAGTTCGGGGAGTATATGATTGCAGCAATAATTGGTCAACATTTGTTGGAGCTCAATCAGGTCTATGCTATTGCTTCCGACCCCATTTACCTGTCCATTATCAAATAATTAAAATGGTTAGTTTGGAAGAACGATAATGTTAATGTGCGACTAGTCCATGAGTTCAGTCGAACATATATAAGATTAATAAGTTTATTATTTGATTATAAATATATGCCTTCTCTGTTGTATCTGAATAACAATTTCTTCGGTAAAACCTCTCTCTAAAAATATGAAAACTTATAAAGATTCAATTCAAAATATAATTTAGTATTAGTAACAAATAAATTCTATTGAGAGTCATATTATATATTCTTAAATTTGAAGGATGTTGTTATTAATGTTTTTAATTAAATTTCAAATCATGCTAGTATCAAACATTGACAATAACAAATTTACTGTTCATTTAAGAAAACCAAACAATTAGAGTTTTAACCCAGAATATCTACTATAAGTGGATGTTTAACCATAGAAAATCCCTACCTGAACCAATCAGTTACTCAATTATTGCAAGTAATGTGTGTGTTTAACGAATAAATAAATTATAATTTAATAAATCATTAAAGTTATCGCTAATTTACAAAAAAAAAGTACCTATTAACAAGTTTGGGTTAGATGTTAACAAACCATTACACCATTAACAACTATTACAAATAGTCTTGAATACACATTATTATTATTATGTCATTGATCGGGGGCTAGCGCTCGAGTTCAAGGGGAAGGTTGGAATACGAGAAGGGACGAGGGGTTTAATTTTAGGGGGGGGGCAAGTTAGTGGTGGTGGGTAATGATGGTAGTGGTGTTTTTCGTGAAGGCAAGAATATTAGTATATTGAGTGAGAGATCAACGAATGATCTAGTGGTTAGGAGGTTTTCAGTGATGTAAAGGTTTTGGATTTGGTTCTCACGGTAAGGACAGGTGCGTTTGAAAAAAAAAAAAATTGATATAATGAATGTGTATTTCAGTCGATTCATAAGGAGAGTTGATATTTATGCACAAAAAAATAATAAGGTGTACACCATTTCATTGACTTATGTTATTACCTTCATTTAACCCCATAATCTAGAAGTTCAAGTCATTAATAATAAGTATAGAATTATTTATTATTAATGTTGTTCTTCCAAAAGCTCTATCAATTCATTTAGAAATATATAGATGAAGCTTGTAATATGCAGAAGTTGGTGGAATAGGTCAATATATGATCGTAAGGATATGAATTGAATTCTTTTATCAACACTTTTTTAATTAAATTTGTCATTGGGATTTGTCTGATTTGCTTAATTTTCAAACTACATCAGCTCAAATAATAAATTGGTAGAATGGTCCCACTAAGTGGGATTCTAATGCAGTTTGATCCTCAAAAGTGGCACTGTTACGGTCTTGTGGAAATAGTTCTTGAAACTGTGTATAATGGTGCATTTTGGTCCCTGGTCAATCAACATTGACGGTTTTTGCCTTGAATACTGAAGTTTTGGGGCAAAATGAAACTTTTGAGAAGTTGATTATCTAAATGAAATTTGGAGGGACATAATGACTAAATTACCCCTTGATATAGTTTTTTTCTTTTTTCGATTTTTTTTCCAATTTTAATGATTATTATTCCTAGTAAAAAAGGTTCCACTTTAGTGGTTGTTTTAGCAAAAAGTTTCGATTTTTGGCAAAAATGCTCGAAATAAAAAAGGTTCGATTTTCGTAATTTTTTGACAATGAACTATCAAAACAAAAATCGTACATTTTAGCCAAACCCGAAACTTTCATCTAAAACAACTACCAAAATCGAATTCTTTTTACTAGGAAAAATATCAAAAAAAAGAAAAAAAAATTGTATCAAAATATCGGGGTACGTAATTTAGTCATTTCGACCCTCCAAGTTTCATCAAGGTAAATAACATCTCAAAAATTTCATTTTTGCCCCAAAATATCACTATTCACGCCGAAAACCATCAATATTAACGGAACAGGGACCAAAATACACCATTATACACACTTTAATTGACCATTTTTGCAATATTACCAATTTCAAAAACCACAACTACACGAGACCTTCATTTACTGGGACTATTCCAGCAATTAATTCTCATCCCCAAATATACTTAATAACATTGAGCCAATAACATTTACGGGTCCCTCCAAACAAGGAAAACATAAGTGAACCTTTGTTATTCACAAACTAAATAAGTCCGATATTTAAATTTTCGTTACGATCCCATTAATTCTTTATTTGTTTGTTTTAGTCTTTTTCATATTTTTGTATGACAGGAGATATCAACATCGCTATTATACCACAATCGCTCATTTTCCATAAAGCAATAATTAGTAGTCTATAACCTAATTATAAATTACGTATCATATAATTATATTGTGATTTAATATTTTATCGTATTTAAGAATTAAATTAATTTTTTATTAGAGAAATTTATTTTATCACTAATCCATCTTCAATAGTAGTGATGTCCCTCAAACTTTTTACCCTCTAAATCCAAAAAGAATAAAGAAAGCTCACATATGTAATTATATTTTCCCTCATTCCTTTCGATTTTCCTAGTTTATAATTATGGTACTCAAATAATAATACAATATATTCTTTCTGATTCCCTCTAATTTCGTTTCCATATATGTGTTTGGCTCGGGGTGAATTAGAGGGAGGATAAATTTTAAAAATTATCCTAGGAGAAGGGAATAAGTGGGTATCGGAGAGAATATATACTCCCTCCGTTCCAATTTAATTGACGTTTTGGAAATCCGTGTCAAACTTTGACTACAAATTACTTTATATTCATTAGTCCAAAATATATAAAATTGATATAATTGAATTCGTTTTTCAAAATACTTTCATAATATTTTTTTTGTAATTTTATATAATGTAAATATAAAGTAATTGATGATTGAAGTTGTGTATCGAAAAGCGTGAAGTCAAGTATTTTGGAACGGAGGGAGTATATTTGATTGTTATTTGGCTACCATAGTGGTAAACTATGAGAATCAAGGGGGAATGAGGGAAAATACAATTAAAAACGTGATCCTCCTCCATTCTCCTCCGATTTGGAGGAGAGAAAATTTGAGCGAATCAGTGGTAATGAGGGTGAATTAGTGGTAATAAACTCTCCTACCTAGATATCAATTTAATTTGTAAACACAAAAAACTATTAAATTCCCTTCGATTCCCCCTGACCCCAAAACAAACACACTAAGGTGTGTTTTGATCGGGTGAATCAGAGGGAGGAGATTTTTTTTTAAGATTATCTTATGTGTTTGAATTGGGGTGAATCAGGGAAAATCTAGGAAAATTTAATAATATTTTGTGTTTGGGAATTAAAATTGGTTTCTAGGTAAGAGAATTCATTATCATTAATCCACACCTATTACCACTAATTCCCCCAAAATTTTCTCCTCTACAAATCGAAGGAAAATCGAACTTTTAATTATATTTTCCCTGAATCTCCTAGTTGATAATTATGGTGCCCAAACAACAACAAAATATATTCCTTCTGATTCATACTAATTCCTTTCCTCTAGGATAATTTTAAAAAGTTCTCCTGCCTCTGATTCACCCAATCCAAACACGCCATAGTGGGGAAGGGAATTAGTGGGAATCAAATAATAAATTTTATACATTGTTGTTTGGGTACCATAATTGTAAATTAGGAGAATCAGGGGGAATGATGAAAAATATAATTCAATATGTGATTCTTCTTCATTCTCCTGCGATTTGGAGGGCAAAAAATTTGAGGAGAATCAGTGATAATGGAGGTGGATTAGTGATAAATTGATAATAAATTGTCTTACCTAGAAACCAATCCAGTTCCTAAACACAAAAAATTATCAAATTTCTCTCGATTTCTTCTAATTCTCGCCAAAACAAACACACCATTAGGATAATTTTAAAAGTTTTCTCTCTCTAATTCACCTCGATCCAAACACACCATCACAGGCGAAATGAGTATATTATATTTTGTTTACCTTAGTTTGTATGTTGTGTAGTAGTCTTCCATTTACTTGAATGGAATTGCAGCTAATAACAACCAACCCTTTTGTGATTAGAATATGAAGCACCTTGGAGAGTTTGAGCCCTCCTTCAATATAGGTGTTTACAAGAACATCAACTCCTCCTCCTATTGAACCTTCAATTGTTACATTTGATTCTTTCCCCTTAAATGGCTTCACTTTCTCTCTTTTTTCACTCAGCTTTTCAATTCCAATCTCCAACTCTTTTATATATCCCACTGCCTGTTGAATATGGTCAGATGCCGATCTTTTCCCCTAAAAATAAACTCATACTAAGCAAGAATTAATTCAAGAAAAGAAAATGGAAGTGGGGCAAAAATAAATAACTAAAATAAGATAGTTTCCTTTTTTAATAAAAATTACAAATTAATCCTTTGACAAAAATTATAAGTTAGTCCAAGAATTGATCCAGATGTTTAGACTTTTCTAAACTTCTGTCTCCCAAAGTGGAAACTGTTGGATAATTAGAATTTCCAATTGAGAAACCAATTACTGTTAAGTTTTTACACGTCTTAATAATTTTTTGTTAAATCATAACTTTTGTTCAATTTCAAAAAATAAGTATTCCCTTCTTCCCAAATTATTTGTCCCATTTTGACTTTTACGGTCTACGAGACACAACTTCAAACGTAAATATTTCTAATTTTACAAGCGTAAAAATTATAATACATATACATTGAGACGAATCTAACAAGATCCAATATGACTATATTATATCTTATCGGCTAATGAATATTCATTGCCAAAATTTTCAAAGTTTGACTACTAAAATAGAAAGTAGACAAACAATTTGGGATGGAGGGAGTAACAATTTTAACCCAATTTTTAGGATCATTTCCGTAACTTCCTCATTTTTCTAAAATAGAAAGTAGTCAGAGTTGTTAATGTATATATTTGTAAAATTAAAGAATTCAACCGTGATAACAGTATGATCGATTCAAGAAAAGCAAAAGTGGGTAATCATCATAACTTTGGAAAATGATTCATAAAATAAATTAAATATATAAACAAAAATAAAAAATGGATTTGTTATGTATCCAAAATCCAACAGTAACTCCTCTAGCTCCATGAATGATCACTACTAACAAAACACGGCAAAAGCGTGGGTCGAAACCCACACGATCCCGACGCGGGTTCGCGTCGGGATAGCTTCTGGTAGTGTCCACGGAAATCTGATATCGTTAATCCATGTCCGACGCCAACCGACGCTGAATACAGTAACACTTAGTGTTAAGATGCACATCTCAAATCGAAAGTCGATGTCCTTCCGGGTTAATATACAAGATATTATATATTGACCCGGGAGGTCATCGACTTCCGATGTGGGATGTGCATCTTAACACTTAACCCGTTTAGTTTCATTGTTTGTAAAAAAAAAGAAAGCAAACCTTGATATACTCTAGAGGAAGAAGTGATCTTAAGGATCGATAATAGCTAGCCATTTGTTCCCTTTTCATCTTCTCATGCTCTCTATGAGAAATCTTCTTGATGGGGTTTGGGGGTTTTTTAGCTTCAAGATGATTATTAACATCCATATTGGTGTTATGTGGTAGGGTGAGTATAGGTGGGGTAAGAAGGGGGGTAGTTGAAGGAAGCATATCTAGTTGCTGTTGGAAAGGACTAGGACTAGACAATTGTTGTAATAAGAGATCATGTTGGAATGTTTCAAGAAATTGTAAATGATCATTATTCATAGTATCATTAAACCAATCCATTATTAGTATTGTTCTTAACTAGTAACACAACAACTAATCTTCCTTTATAGTGATCCATTGTGGATGTTTTTTGTTCTTTAATAAGTTATTGTGATATATTGATAATGATGTCATTTGGATGTCAAAATTGAACAATGTTGGTGTAACTTGGTTTAGGACTCCCTCCCTTCCAGAATGGTTGACGTTCTAGCTATTTGCACATAAATTAAGAAAAATTAAAAGTGGTCAAAAGAACATTGAAAAAGTAGAAATGCAATTATTTCATCATTGGTTGATTGCTAATTTCAATAAAAAAATAGCCAAAAAGTTAATTGAAAATATAAAAATATAACTTTCAATATTAAAACATCAACTATTTTAGGACGAAGAGAATAATTAATATTCCCTCTACCCATAATTGATTGGAGATGTAACTTTTAAGGGTCATCCGGTTATGTAAACGTAAATAATGATCTCTGAAAAGTATGACCCCTCATTTAGTTGATTCTTAATAATTGAAGAAGTCATACAAAATTTAGCCTAGTTATTTTATAGGCTTAAATTCTGACTGGCCCCTGAACTTTGATCATCTGGTCAATTTAGCCCCTGAACTTTGAAAATAGGTCTACTTGCCCCCTGAACTTTCACAACAGGTCATTTTGGCCATTTTCATAACTGTTCAAGGGCAAATTAACAAATTTTAACTTTTCATGAAGGACAAAATAGGAATTTAGAATACAATAGACATTTTGAGGTCACTTTTAATAAAAAAATATTAGGGCTCTTTTAAAAGAAAATAAAACTTATTAAAAAAAAAAAAACAATCCCCCGTCGTCCCCAACCCCCATCTCTCATCTCCGGCAACCGCCTTTTCCTTCCCTCATCCCCTCAATCTTCATCGTCCACAACCCCTCCCTGAAATAGCCCTACCCCCTCTCGATCTCCGTCCATTTTCATCGATTTACAAGTCCCGATCTCCCCCTCCCCCTTCCTCCACTAGCTCGAGCTTCTTCTCGTGCAGCCTAGCTCGATCGTCTTCTCGTGAAGGCCTCGTCAATGGTGAACGGGGTTGGGGCTAGGGTGGTCTTCTCGTGCAGGTTTTATCAATGGTGAACGGTTTTAGGGTGGGGTGGGTGGGGGTTTATTATTATTTAATAATTTAATATTAATTTTATGTTACTTTTTAATTTTTTTAACTTTTTTTTATTACTTTGTCTATTATAAATTGACTCGTAATGCCTATTATTGTTGTATGCCTATTTTACCCTTCATTTTAAGGTGAAAATGGCCAAAATGACCAGTTAGGATAGTTCAGGGGGCAAGTAGACCTATTTTCAAAGTTCAGGGGCCAAATTGACCAGATGAGCAAAGTTCAGGGGCCTGTCGGAATTTAAGCCTATTTTATACTACCTCCAATTTAAAAGTAGTGATTTGTTAGAATTTTTATACAAAACAAAAAGACATTGAAACATTCTCACAATGGTCTCTATACCCTCCTTTAGTTACAAAAATATTTGTGAGTTTTTTTTAAATATTGAGTTTCAATTAATGCAACTAAGGGCATTGAGAAAAGAAATAATATATTTTAATTTGATTTATGTAAAAAATTACATTTTTTTGGACAATTTTAAAATATTTAGAATACTATTTTTTCTTTGAATTGAAGAAAGTACCTAATAACATGTAGGTGGTATAAGAACTAAGCTAGGTCAGTTGGTAGAGATACCCCTTTCCAAGTTCCAACAAGTGGATTTGGGGAACAAACCTTTTTGGCTTTTAATTTTCCACAACTTTCTAGTTTATGTTTTCTCCTCAAAATTTGGCCTCTTATTCTATTTTGTAAAATTTATCTCCCTCTTATTTTTATCTAAATTTTATTTATGTGTAATTGTGTAATACTTTGTTCATTTTGAATGAAGCAAATAATGGTAATTTATAATTACTAGTATTTTGTAGTGATGCTTTTGTGCAATACTTTGTTCATTTTGAATGAAGCAAATAATGGTAATTTATAATTTTCTTTTTGATAGATAATTTATGATATTAATGAAACAAATTTGTTTGTGGCCTTCGCGGCTACTACATGAAGAAATGCTACATGAAACTGAATAATGGTAACTTATAATTACTAGTGTTGTTTAGTGATGTTTTAGTAACTCAAATTCTCATAAGAGCATTTGCAATAAATTCCTCCAAATAATTTTCTAAACTTAACTCCTTATAAATTCAGATTTTATATTTATAACTTACAATACTTAGGAGTTAATTGTTGGAATGATCTCAATAAAAATTGAAAAGAAATCGAAAAAAGAAAAACAAATGATTCTTCTCTACTAAAAAAGGTTCAATTTTGATACTTGTTTTAGCTAAAACTTTTGATTTAATGTAATTGAAACAACTTTATGGATATACTTTGGCTTTAATGCAACATACATGAAGTGTTTAAAAAAAAAAAAAAACATACATGAAGTGTTTGAAGGAACCATTATTAGTAAGTTGCTCTTCATTAATTACATTTGTGGGGTTAGATTAGATTGTCTCTCCTAATTTAATTGTATGAACGAATTAGATTAATTTTATTTATTGATGTATATGTCTCTCATAATTGATTTATATATATAATAATTTATAATATGTGAATGAATGTTAAATTATTTAAATAATTAAAAATAAAACATACCAACGATAGCATACCTTAGGTGTTACGTGTCGATATTTGACTAATGGAAATAATTGTGCGTGGTTTGGAAACCTTATCTCTTTCTATTTATGGACTCATCCATCATTAATTTAAGAAACCTATAATTAGGGTGGTCCATGTAAATTGTTTGTGGTTGTGGTCCAGGAGACCTTCCTAATTTTTCCAATTTTGTACACTTGTATATTAAATTCAAGAAACTTCTAATTTGTTAGGCTCAATTAATAGACATTAATATTAAAAAGGACTTTAAACGGTGCTGGCTTAACAAAAAATAAAAAGATCTTAGACGGCATGACATGATAGTGATACTTAAACGCTTAATGAAGCGCCATCTAAATGAATTTTAGACGGTACTCAATAAAACGCTATCTAAAAGAGTCTTAGACTGTGCTTTCTTAAAAGTCGTCGAAGGTCTAACTTTTATGTCGTTTTCTGTTGACTTTATATGGAAATAATGAAGCAATTAACTAAACTCTTTATTACATAAGTCTATAGAGCTACTCAATTAAATATTTTATGTTACATAAGTTTCAATAATTTAGTGACTATTAGTACGTAATAATGAAAAATATTTATTTGTAACTAATACTGAAGTCAAATCATACAGTATGCACATATTTATTCTGAATTCAAATCCAAATTTTAAGCTGATATTATTTTGTTATTTTACAAAATTTATAATTTGAAAAGGGTGTTATATATAGTAAAAAACAGGTTAATTAAAAGGGTTTTTGACGTCAAACATCTCAAAATAGATCGTAACAAAAACAATATTAATATAATGTTTGATGGACTTTTTTTTTTTGCACACCATTCATACATATGAAGATATATATGTCACGTAACCTATAAAATTTATATGCACAAATGTAATTGAGATATTTTGTAACATAGCCAACATGTCCCAGGCCCGAATTAATGAGGCACGTATAACCCCACCGTTAATGTTGTTTCCGGCATATAACGTCATGGGCAATTAACCTGGCCTAGCCCCTTAGCCTAACACACTTAACCTTAAATAATCTTTCATAATAATGGTCGAGTTAATAAGTTATACATACATATATAATAATATTTTTCAATATAAATATTGGAACAAACTTGGTGGAGAAAGGCCTATAAAACTATTACAAAACTTTCTCTTTTTTACGATAATGCAAGAGTATTTTATCAGATTCTTATGTTTTCAGAACGAAGTAAGAAAGTATTATAGAGGTTTATTTTATAATACTCTAATATTTCATGATTGTCCACTTATTATAAGATAACCTATGTGCTTTATGTCGTTTTATATATGTACGTGCCACAAGTTTACAACTTTTATTAAGGTTAGTCTCTTCAATGGACGAAAGTTGCACTTTATTGCAGGGACGAATTTAAGAATTCAATTTTAGTGGTGTGAATTTTTTTATGAAAAAATAAGGGTTTTGATTTTACATTTCAAAAATTAATTATTACATTCCATTTTCTCTATGTTACCGCTTAATTTACTCTATAAAAATCTACAAAAAGTGATAAAGTGGAGTATGATTATGAAATTTGGAGAGTAAAAATCAAAGACCAAAAATATATGCAAACAGCGTCAATCGAATAGCCTAGTGGAAAAGACTCTTGCTAGTGACCAAAAAGGTCCTGGGTTCGAAACTCACCTCATCGCTAATTCACAAAAAAAAAATATGCAAACAAAAATCAAGATTAAAATGACTTATTTTTATAACTATCATTTTCATTCCATTAATGAATGAAAACAAGCTCAGTTATGATGAGGGTGGATAAGAACCAAACCTAATCTAGTTCAAATAGAATATGATCGAATTGAGGTTTTATTAACAACATTTGAAATCGTATTCTTATTCAATCCGAATAAATATTTGAATTCGTACTCTTATTCGATCCGACTAAATTTTTAATAGCAATATTTAAATTTAAATCTTATGGATTTCAATAATAAAAAAATCATTACATACACTATCTATTGATCGATGAATATAATATATTATACAACCCAAATAAATATACTTATTATAGCTTAGGGAAAATATGGTATTATCTACTAAAACTTTATTATACATGTTGAAATGGTCTAGAAAAATGTATTTATCTACTCCCTCATTTTCAATTTAATTGACGTTTTAAGATTTCGTGTCAAATTTTAACTACAAATTAATTTATATCCATTCGTGTGTTAAAAATAATTTATCTACTCCTTCATTTTCAAAATATTTTCATAATATTATTTTTTTGTAATTTTCTATAATTTATATATAAAGTAATTGATGATTAAAATGGTATTTCAAACATCATGAAGTGAGCAAATTGCTAAAATAGTCCCCAATAGTGTGACCGAGTTGCACTTTGGTCCTCAATAGTTACACGGTTGCACGTTAGTCCCCGAAAGTGGCCAAAAAGTTTACTTTAGTCCCCATGTCAAGTTTTCCGTTAATATTTCAGGTTTGAGCGTTAACATTTGGGGTAAAAATATAATTTTTCATATTTAAAGTTGATTTTTTGCCCCAACTGGTGCGAAAATGAAACTCCACAACCCCCTCCCGCTAAAATTCCCTTTCTCCCTCACCTCAATTAGGTTGTGGAGTTTCATTTTGACACCAATAGGGGCAAAAAATCAACTTTGAGTAATCATTCTGATGGGGCATATGCACCACTATTCCATAAACTAGATCCGTCCCTGCCTTACCATTTTCGATCAATTTAAATTTTAATATAAATTATGTAAGTTTTTGTAAAACTCCATTTGTTACCGTTCATGGAGCCAATAAAGCTTGATGGGCCGGGCTCCATGTAATAAATAGGGATTTTTTCGAGATCGATATAATGATTTTGTTTCTACTATGATTAGTCGAGAAAACAAATATAGACTATAGAGTGGTCCAAAAGTGGCAAAATGATAACATTAGTATTTTATGTTGACATTAATTTAATGAATCCCATTTGTTTGGACTTGAGTGACGGCCAAATTTGGATTATATGGTGAAATAAAATAAGCAAGTAATTAAGGCACTAATAATATGATGACACACATTAATTTTTCATAATCAAACTATTTACTTTCACATATGTGCACCTCGCACGGGATTTATATTTAATCTTCTTCCGTACAACTTAAACCATTGTTTAATATCAATAATTGCACTATTAGATTGTTTACTTATTTAATAATACTAGTTGGTGTTGCCCGTCAATCGAAGGACTACTATGTAATGAACGGCGGGTATGATTATTTAGATTTGCACAGTGGACATAATTATATTGGATTATTAAATTATCAAATAAAGAGAAGTTAATTTGAACGTTGAAGGCTCAAAAGTAAATAATGAAATAAAGAACAAGTTACGTTTAAGGTAATGGGATGAGCCTGGTAAATTATTAATTTTATTATAGTAAATTGTCATCAAAATGGTATATAAAAGTACTATTGTGCATTAGTATAAATTTGGGATTTTTATTGGAGGAAGAAAATTTTTTAGAAAAGATTAAAAAAAACAAAATGGTGTATAAAAGCACTATTGTTCATTAGTATAAGTTTGGGGTTTTTGTATTGGAGGAAGAAAAAGTTTAAGGTAAGAGGTTGAATGGGAAAAAACTAACCTAACAATCCGCCAATGATACAACTAATTAATTATACACGAGGTACAACACTTTAAGATATGACATAAGCTAAACACGGAATGTACAACAGTTTATGCGCGTAGTACAAGCGGGTGATGGACCACGCGCTACGATGAACGCAAGTGGAACACATGTTTTTCCTTTTGTTTTACTATTGTAGTACTTCGGGATAACTTACATTAAAATGATGCTCATATATTGAGGTTCACAATAACGTTCATAAATCACAAGAAAATTATTCATTTCATAAGGATGTATATTGAACCTCCAATTCACAATCTAATTGCCTGTGCAATGTAGGAAGTAGGAGCATTTAGGAGAGTGCGCTTTCATAATTATATTTTTTCTCAATTGTTATTGATATATTGGATTTTAAATATATTTGAAAATTTATCATTTTATATGTTTTAAAATGAATTTTTCGATCACACTTGTTTCAAAAAGTATCTCACTTGGTACTTCCGTTATGTTGACGATTAAGTTTGACTCTTTTTTTGCCAAATTGATAAGGGCGAAATTGTCCAATCAAATTTTGAAGTATTTTTTTAATTTTTAGCAAATAATAGATATAGTTTGCCTTTAATTTATTTTTGTTTGTCATTTTCACTAATTGTAAATTATTTCAAATACATCTAGACATAAATATTTGTCCTTGAAAATTTGTTTACAAAATGCAAAAATTACCTCGAAAATGACTTTTTTTTTGTCAGTTTTACCCCTTCCACTTTGTAAAGAAGAATATTAAAGGGGCAACAAAATGAAAGTAAAAAGTGACATACTTTGTGAAGTATGTGTGATTGAAAAGTTGATTTTGATACATGTATGATCGGATGGTGAACATTCTGAAACATGTACATATGATCAAATATATTATTAATACTTTCCCAATTTACAATATGTTCTTTGTATTTCACAACCAAATTTGTTTGTCTTTTTTGAAAATGTCTTAAGTGCATCCAATCATGAAAGTAATGAATTTCGTCAAAGTATATCTCTTGTCCCCTCGTTTGTCCCTGCTTTGAGAATTATTTTTTCATTATATTTACCCTTTTTCATAAACATTAAAATTAATGATTATTTCAAAGATAAATGTATGTAATCCATTTTAAATAGTTGAGGATTTATGATAAGTCATAACTCATCAATAGTTTGGGCCCAGTCCACTTTATTTAGGCTTGATCTATTAGATAAAAAATAGTCCATCAGACAAGTCCATCCATAGATCTAGATGTGCTAAACGAACCAGGTCTGGTGGGCCACCCGTGACCGGCCCGGTAATCCGGCCCCCATTCTGCGCAGGCCCCTTTGGATCCAGTGTTTGGCCCCAGCCTGTTATAGATGGGCCGAAAAGGGACCCAGGATTTGGCTCCAGGGTCCGGCCCGGTTCGAGACCCATAAAAAGCCCAGGGTATCCAGCCTGGTTAGTCAATTTTAAGCCCAATTTATTTTATATCCAAGTATGTATATTGACAGATTAAAATAGTAAGCTTTGGTAAGACTTGTAGAATTTGAACTTTGTTTGCTAACCATTAGGGGTGGCAAACGGACCGGGCCCCCTCAGACCGTCCGAGGCCCCGGCGCATCAGCCCAACTCGTGTTCGGCCCCGGCCCACGAACGGCCCCTGGTCCGTTTAGTAGTGAGACGGATAGGGGCCAATGGTTAGAGATCCAGGCCCGGTTCGAGTCCACCACAAATTCGGTGGGCATTCATCCCGGGCCCGGTTCGAGGCCCCCTAGGCCCCTTAACAACGTCCCCACATTATATTCCAGTTTGGGGACGTTGATATGGTATGAAATTTGTTCAACCAAATCAACGTGGGGACGTTAATAACAACGTCCACACGTTGGCACCAGCAGAATGAGCACACATTCCAAGGCAAATTAGAAAAAGTATTGCTAAGAACGATTTTTTTATTTTTAAAATAGTTAAAAGCACACATTCCCAAAGTAGAACGAGGGATTCGTTTAGCCCGAGGATTAATGGCCTTTTGAATCCAATTAGTAAAACACCACCCATCACAAAATCCAAACGGTAAAGCACTACCAATAAAAATTTCATACTTTCCATTCTATAAAACAAAATATTAAAAAGAAACGTCAAATCGGTTTGAGCATTTATCGTTCCGTGTATGCCACCCGTCACCCCCATAACACCATTCTTAGTAATTTTATGAGTCTCTAAGTGCTTACCCAAATGACCCGTTCCACCTTTACCCCCACCCGTTTTATATGATAACTCTTTTCTACATGTTAAACATATTGCAATTTCCTTAACTCGATTGGCCTCAAAATGTTTCCAAACCCAAGAAGTCTTTTTTCTCTCATTTGTATTAACCGTAGCACTAGATTGGGAGTTCAAGACGGGGAGTTATTTTTCCTTAAACATATAGTCGTTGCAAGTATAAACGTGGCCACGTTTGAACACAACGTGGACAAGTTTAGATAAATAAAGCCGTTATTTCTCCCAACATTCGAAAACTAGCCGTCATAGAAGCAACGTGGCCACGTTTAGAAAGAAACGTCAGTACGTTTTGTTAAACGTGGCTACGTTATTTTAATAACGTTGGCATGTTGATCTAAACATAGCCGTTACAAGTGCAACGTGACCACGTTAGTGACCAACGTGGGCACGTTGTCCCTTATATCACCATCACAAATTACATTCTTTTGATCTATAAATATGATACCTTGAGCATCTACTTCATTACCAAAGACTTTTAATTCATCAATACGTGGGACAAATTACATCAAATGGATCGAGAACAAATTCCAAGTGAAGACCATTGAAGAGGTTCTACAAGGTTATTCTCGAGGCTACTTGTGAACGTCTTGAACTACCTAAGAAGTATGTTAGAGGATGTCGGCTTTTTCTTGAAGGGGAGTGTAAGTTTTTTATTGATGATCAAATATTCGTTGTGAAGTTCGAAAATGGAAGGGGAGATAATGGAGAACTAGGACGTGTCTTCTTTAAGGATGGATTACGCCAATATGCAACTGATTTCAACTTAGTACGAGGGGAATTGTTAACGTTCAAGTTTCATAATGAAAAAACCGAGCGACATGGATGTATCATTTATGTTGTTCGCATATATGGTCTTAATGCTTGCGAGAAACGACCAATTGCACCTTGAAGTCTTTAATTAGCTATGTAAACTCCTTTTTCATATGAGTATAAACTGTGATTTTTAATAATATCATAATAAAATATTGATGCCTCATATTATAACAAATAAAAATAACCAATAATTTGTTCAATTTATCGAAAGTTCGATAACGTGACAATATAAAACGTGCCCACGTTAGTTTTAACATGGGCACGTTTTCCTCTAAAATTGGAAAAGAGAATGAAGACATCAACTTGCCCACGTTAATTATATAACGTCCCTACGTTAGGCCCCCGATCCAGGGGCCTCGAAGTGAACAGGGGCCCAGATTTCCCTTAACGGACGGGCCCGGTTTGTTAAGAACTATGTGTTGGAAATTGATGTGTCAATTTCCTCAATTAGTGCCCGTGAACTATATCATCTATATATACGGTTCAACAACCGATAGTTATCTGAACTATCAGTAGTCTCACCCGAGATAATGCCGGGGGTCATCGAATGGTAGACTAGGCTCTCACGATGATCTTCGGGATTCGTGTATACGGTCTTATACGTTGAATCCCGATGCCTTCGTTACTCGGGCTATGAGGTCACACACGTAACAATTACCGAAGATACTTTCGAGTAATGACCCGAAAGTGAATAAGGGATTTGATCCATATTGAGGAATTTCGGTTCGATCGAGATCGTGTCCCGACCGAACCGATGGTGCGCCCGGAATTGGTTCCGGACACACCATTTGGGGTTTATGTATATATATATATATGTGAGATATATATGTATATATATTATCATTTATTGAAATGATTTAATTAATTAATGAATTAATTAAATAAGATATGATTTAATTAATTAATTAAGATTAATTAATTCCATCATCATGAATGGTTGACATCTTGGTGGCTACTTTATGCCTTGGGAAGGCTTTGTAAGTCTTGGGAAGAACTCTTGTAAGAGAATCTTCCATGGACCAAGAGGCATTAACCATATGGATGGTTAATGTGTTTGTTTAGTGTATAATGTGTTTCATCATCCATTCTATATCATAAGATGATATAGAATGGGTAGAAAAAAAAGCTAAGTATCACACAACTCTTGTTAGAGAACAAAAACAAACATACACACTTCATCTTCAAACCCTCTAGCAAAACTCTAAGTGTTAGAGTATAGAAATTGTTCTATAGTTTGCTATAGTAGTTAGACTACACACTCCTCAATAACACACACTAGTCCAAGTGTGTCTTATTGCTATCTAAGGTATTGGTGTGGACTATTTCATAGTAGTTCCATATCACCTTGGTGATAGAAATTTCTTCAAGAAGAAAGCAAGGAGCAAGGTGTGGGGATAAGCACTTGAAGATCATATCGCTTCCGCTCACGCTTCAAAGGTATATCTTTGTAGCCACACTATTTGATTATGTTAGTTGTAGCATATTCACACTATCTTTAAACATATACTTCTATGAGCTAGTTCTATTGTGTAAGTTCTAACGATCAACGAATTAGGGTTTTCTAGACATATGAACTATCGTAGTTCATTGTGTCTTGCAACCCCGGGATATTCCAACATGGTATCAAGAGCTATATTACACGTTTAACATGTTCTAGAAGTGTTTAAAGTAGTACCATATAGTATATATGTCAATATATGAACCGTAGCCGATTTTCGTATTCGGAAAACCCTCCCCGACAAAACCTAAGTTTCGCGTGAGTCCAGGCAAGCCAAGGACACGGCTCCACTGGAACGCGCACCCTCGGCTTTTTCTGGATACGGAACGCCTTGGCCCGAAGCCTGGTTCGGCCCTCCTGGACGCGTCCATGCACGTCCAAAGTCATTTGATGATTTCGAAACAAAACAAATCGATTAAGTCCAAAGTCATTTGATGATTATGGACGTTTTCGGTTTGTTATGGGTGACTTAGAGATTGTTTTCATTCCGGAAATAATCTTATAAGTCCAAAACATTCTTTGAGAAGTTTAAAATAGTTTAAAATTAGCATGTATGTCAAAATTTAGCTCTTCCAACATAAGATCGTCTTATGGCGAGTCTTGTGGAGGTAAGTGGGAGCACTTTGATTTTATCCAATCGGTACTAATTAAATTGATTAATTGAGTATCGAAAGGAAGTTTGAGGTTTGAATTATTATGAATTTCAAACCTTAACAAATATAACTTATGCTAAGTCTCTTTGAATGAAATCGGGTTATTAGTTCAATATGTTGAACTTATGATAGAACTTCCTAAAATTGGCTAAGTTAGTTGTTGGACAACTAAAGGTTATGATATGCATGTATGACTATGTTCACATTATTTGAATGTGAGTATGTGTGTGAGTTGTGTGTTGCTTGTGTGTTTTATTCCATTCCTAGCATGTTTATGTGATTTATGTATAATGTGTTATGCATATATAAACTGTAGTCTGAATGGAATGGGGATTTGATATGGCCTAGTATTTATTCGAAATACAGTCTGCGTACTGTCCTTGATATTGAAATACGACGCATGTGTCGTTTTACATTCTTGTATTGTCATTTCTTTTTCGCGGCGCATGTGCCATTTAATGCGAAAGTTGATTATGTAACAAGACATGAAGAGACGGACTTGGAGCATGGCGATGTCCAAGAAGACGGAGACCAATGACTTAGTTTAGAACTAGTTAGACTAGTTTTATTTAATGTTCTTTAGGCCATATCACGTCCCTTTAAAGTGTTTATTATTCATGTCATGTTTCATGCTTACATATATTTTCTTGACGTATATGTACACCTTTTGTGATATGCATGAAATGTGGATTACATGTTTAATCTAAACCCCTCCACGTTATAATTAAGTGTTTGCCAAACCTTAAGTTCAAAGTTGTCAAACTTTCCTACGTTTCGGGTGGATCATCCCTAGATGGGCACTTTGATTCATAGGAATAGGAGGCAATGGGATTACATGCGCTACAGGTTAGCCCATCGAACCGGCAAATGTAATCCATCCCTTTATGGTGAACTAAGGTTACTTAAAACGTGGCTACAGGTTAGCCCATCGAACCGGCCCGTTTGGCAAAGGAAGTCTATAGTGTCATAAAACGACTAGTGATAGACGCCAAGAGTCATATATAATCATTGGATGATTAATATATGATAGTCTAGTAGGACTTACCCATGGATTGGACTATGAGGATGATTGCGTGTGCCGCTCATACCCAAGTCCGTGGGGTCTTGGTATACTTGTACACTTCGAGGGGTTGTTGGTACTCGTATTATTATTTCAAGCATGCTTTACTTGTATCGTATGTTTTACATATAAATTAAACTGAATGTCGTTTCCTACTCGCATGTTTTTAGATGGCAACTGCTAAGAAATCAACTTCAAATTCACTCCGATCTACACTTGAGAAGTGTAAACTCAATGGCAATAACTTCAACGACTCGTCTCGTAACTTGAGAATCGTTCTCAAGCACGAGAGAGTCGAGTATGTTCTTAAGGAAGAACTTCCTCCACCACCCGGAGATAATGCCGATGAGCTAGAACGTAGTGCATATGATGTACACGTGGATGATGCATTGGATGTCCAATGTCTTATGCTGGCCAACATGGAACCGAATCTTCAAATTCAGTTCGAAAATGTGGCAGCATATGACATGTACTGCAGACTGGAAGAGATGTTCCAGAAGCGGGCAAGAAATGAGCGGTACGAAGCTGTTTGTGCCCTCATGGATTGCAAACTATCCAATGGTCAACAGGCCAGTCCTCATGTTCTCAAGATGATTAGGATCATCGAGAGACTTGAGTCTTTGGGAACTCAGTTTTCCAAGGATTTGGCCGTTGACATAATCCTCCGTTCCCTTCCTGACAAGTTTGGTAACTTTGTCATGAACTTCAACATGCATGACTTCGATAAATCGTTATCGGAGTTACATAACATGATCAGCACGGCTGATACTGCGTTGAAGTGTGGGAAGAGCTCTACCCCTACTCCCTCTGTTCTGATGATTCAGAACAAGAAGGCCTTTAAGAAAGGCAAGGGGAAATGGAAGGGAAAGGCCAAGACTGGATCTATCAAAACAGTCAAGGCCCAGACTTCCAAAACTCCGGCTAAAGGTCCTAAGGGGACTGACCAGTGTCATTATTGTAATACACCTGGTCACTGGAAGAGGAACTGCAAGAAGTACCTCGAAGACAAGAAGAGTGGGACTCTTCCGGCAGGTATATTCGTTATTAAAGCTTTTATCACCTCTAATAACTCTACTTGGGTACTTGACTCAGGATGTGGTTCTCATATTTGTCGAAATATGCAGGTACTACAGGACAGTAGAGCTCTTCGGAAGGGAGAGGTGGACTTGCGGGTGGGCAATGGAGCAAAGGTTGCTGCAGTTGCCGTGGGCAAGATAGATTTAAAACTACCATCCGGGATGGTCTTAGT
Organism: Echium plantagineum; assembly: GCA_003412495.2. Taxonomy (NCBI): domain Eukaryota; kingdom Viridiplantae; phylum Streptophyta; class Magnoliopsida; order Boraginales; family Boraginaceae; genus Echium; species Echium plantagineum. The sequence continues at coordinate 233,212 of QFAX02000689.1, forward strand.
TTTAAATAATGTATATTGTATTCCCGCTATTTCTAGAAATATTATTTCCATATCTGTTTTGAACAATGATGGTTTTACCATCCTTATGGAAAGAAATATGTGTTCTATTAATCGTGACGGTTTACTTTATGCAAAAGCTTCAAACCAAAATGGCCTTTTCATACTAGATGAGGATCATGAGGTATATAACGTAAATATTAAAAGGAACAAGCCTAACGACTTGAATCCTACTTACCTATGGCATTGCAGACTTGGTCATATAAATGAAAATCGCATCAAGAAACTCCACGAAAGTGGAATTATTAAGTCACTTGATTTTGAATCATATGACCAATGCGAATCATGCCTTTTAGGCAAGATGACCAAATCGCCTTTCACTGGAACGAGTGAAAGGGCAAGTGATTTATTGGGGATAATACATACCGATGTATGTGGTCCAATGAACACACCTGCAAGAGGTGGTTTTCCCTACTTCATTACCTTCACGGATGACCTTAGCCGTTATGGCTATGTCTATCTAATGAAGCACAAGAGTGAAGCCTTTGAAAAGTTCAAAGAATTCCAAAATGAAGTAGAGAATCAACTCGGCAAGACTATTAAGACTCTTCGATCCGATCGAGGAGGCGAATATATGAGCCACGAGTTTGACGCTCATCTTAGAGATTGTGGAATTGTTTCACAACTCACACCGGCCGGAACACCACAACTTAATGGTGTGCCCGAAAGGAGGAATCGCACTCTGTTAGACAGTTTGCGATCCATGATGAGTCGAACCGACCTACATGTCAGCTTCTGGGGTTACGCGTTGCAAACTGCCGCACTTACCTTAAATAATTGTCCAACCAAGTCAGCTGAGAAAGTACCATATGAGATGTGGTTTGGGAAACGTCCCAAGATTAGCTTTCTCAGGGTTTGGGGTTGCTTGGCCTACGTCAAGAAATTGAACGTAGACAAGCTAGGCCCAAAGGCTGACTTGTGCCATTTCATTGGTTATCCAAAGGAAACCAAAGGGTATTATTTCTACCTTAAGCCAGAAAATAAGATTTTCGTGGCTAGGACAGCGCATTTCCTTGAGAAAGAGTTCTTATCAGGAAATGTCAGAGATACGGTACAACTTGAAGAAGTTCAAGATGATGAGCCAAATGAGTTAATGAACTCATTCGACACGTTTAATGAGCAAGTTGAGTTATCGAACTCAAGAAACTCATTGAATAGGAGAGTTGGGTTATTGAACTCAAGGGTCTCATCAAATGAGCAAGTCGAGTTAACGAACTCGGCAGGCTCACTTCAGGAAGTAGATCCTCCATTCATGGTGGATCCTATCTTGGACCCTAGATCCACGGTAGATGAAACTCCTGAAGAAGTATCGACCCTTAGGAAATCCAATAGGACTCGTCATGTTCCCGATAGATGGTATGGGGAATCCTTCTTGATAGAAGACGACGAGCCTTATACTTATGGAGCCGCAATGAAAGGGCCAGATAGCGAGTCATGGCTTGAAGCCATGAAATCCGAGATAGACTCTATGTACCAGAATGATGTCTGGACATTGGTTCACTTACCCGAAGGTGCTAGACCTATCGAGTGTAAGTGGGTCTTTAAGAAAAAGCTTGATAAAGATGGAAATGTCCATGTTTACAAGGCTAGACTAGTGGCGAAGGGTTTCAAACAAATTCATGGTATTGACTATGATGAAACCTACTCACCGGTAGTCATGTTCAAGTCTATTCGGATCCTCTTAGCCATTGCCGCATATTATGACTATGAGATATGGCAAATGGATGTAAAGACCGCTTTCCTTAATGGAAACCTTGAGGAGGATGTGTACATGACACAACCTCCAGGCTTTACATGTCCAAAAGGACCTAAGAAGGTATGTAAGCTTCAGAGATCCATTTATGGACTCAAGCAAGCTTCTCGCAGTTGGAACCTCCGATTCAATGAAGCAATTAAAGAATTTGGCTTCATTCAGAATGAGGAGGATGCTTGTGTATACAAGAAGGTAAGTGGGAGCCACATTGCATTTATAGTCCTGTATGTAGATGACATACTGATCATTGGAAACAACAAACCACTCCTTGAGTCAGTCAAGAGATGGTTGTGTAAGTGTTTCTCAATGAAGGACTTAGGAGAGGCGCAGTATATCCTTGGAATCAAGATATATCGGGATCGAGCCAATAGGTTGATTGGCCTGAGACAGGACACTTATATTGATAAGGTTCTGAGACGATTCGATATGATCGATTCCAAAAAGGGAATACTGCCTATGACAACTGGCACTATTCTCGGCAAAAGTCAGTGCCCCACCACTGACGTCGAGAAGGAGAACATGAGTAGAGTCCCGTATGCTTCAGCCATAGGATCTATCATGTATGCCATGTTGTGCACTAGACCAGACGTATCGTACGCTCTGAGTCTGACCAGCCGATATCAAGCGAATCCAGGCAACAGCCATTGGACCGCTGTGAAATCTATCCTTAAGTACTTGAGAAGGACTAAAGATATGTTTCTGGTATATGGCGGAGATGAGGAGTTGATTGCAAAAGGTTTCACCGATGCCAGTTTCCAAACCGATCGAGACGATTTTCGTTCTCAAACCGGGTTTGTATTCTGCCTGAACGGTGGAGCCATCTGTTGGAAGAGTTCCAAGCAGGACACAGTTGCAGATTCTACTACGGAGGCCGAGTACATTGCAGCTTCTGAAGCAGCCAAGGAGGCATGTTGGCTTAAGAAGTTTATGACTGAGCTTGGGGTAGTTCCTAGCGCTGATGGTCCAATTGAGTTGTTATGTGATAACACTGGAGCCATAGCACAGGCTAAGGAACCCAGGGCTCATCATAAGTCCAAGCATGTCCTCAGGAAGTATCACCTCGTCCGTGAAATGTTCCAGAGAGGTGACATCAAAGTATCCAAAGTAGATACAGACGACAACGCAGCTGATCCCTTGACTAAACCATTGCCTCAGACCAAACATGAGTTCCATACTTCAGCTATTGGACTTAGACTTAGGTCCGAGTGGTCTTAGTCTTAGTGGGAGCTTTATTTCAGTTTATTTGATTTATATGTATGAAGTATACTTTTGTAAAACTCTTATTGTTGAATAAAAGTATTACTTCTTGTTTATTGATTGCCTATTCTTTTATAGCACTTGAATAAACAATTGAATATTTAATCATAGTTGTATGATAAATATTTTAATTCCCATGTAATCACGAGTTCTTGAAGAGGAGCCAATAAGTGTATTGGCTAAGGAACCCCTTTTTCAAGACAAGAACTATGGTGATTACATTGTCCCTAGTGGTATGTCCCGGCGTTTTGGGAACGGACACAACCAAACTAGTGTGTAATGATTCGTTTGACTTTGTTTCTTAAGTCAAAAGGATGGTCCCAATCATTACATGGGTTCATTGTCAAGAGAGTCTTGACATGGTACTGGACAGTGACCGTTGTGAAATTATAGAAGAGATCTTGTGTCCTATATTTCACACGAGCCATATGATAGAGGTTCTGAGACCTACATGCATATCATTCTCATGCTACGTGAGCATGAGGCTTTGACTACTTCCGGACCCATCCGTTACTGGTGGTAATGGGGTACGTTGGGTCTTATGTGAATGTAGTGGTGAGATGATCGGTGATGCATTGGTAGGGTCTTTGTCCACCCTGGTATACAGGGAAGGTTTTTCTGGCCACTCGGAGAGTGAGTCTTACTTATGAATTCACCCATTATGAACGGGAGTGAGACTATCTCGTGTTCCGAGAAATTATGTCATAGGAGTTGGCGACACGCTTTCTTGCTTTAGCCTATGACGAAAACCGAGGACAAAGGGAATCATGTGACAAGGATGCAAGTGTACATCCAAGACATTGGTAATAGTCCAAGGGCAAGTGGGAGTGTTGGAAATTGATGTGTCAATTTCCTCAATTAGTGCCCGTGAACTATATCATCTATATATACGGTTCAACAACCGATAGTTATCTGAACTATCAGTAGTCTCACCCGAGATAATGCCGGGGGTCATCGAATGGTAGACTAGGCTCTCACGATGATCTTCGGGATTCGTGTATACGGTCTTATACGTTGAATCCCGATGCCTTCGTTACTCGGGCTATGAGGTCACACACGTAACAATTACCGAAGATACTTTCGAGTAATGACCCGAAAGTGAATAAGGGATTTGATCCATATTGAGGAATTTCGGTTCGATCGAGATCGTGTCCCGACCGAACCGATGGTGCGCCCGGAATTGGTTCCGGACACACCATTTGGGGTTTATGTATATATATATATGTGAGATATATATGTATATATATTATCATTTATTGAAATGATTTAATTAATTAATGAATTAATTAAATAAGATATGATTTAATTAATTAATTAAGATTAATTAATTCCATCATCATGAATGGTTGACATCTTGGTGGCTACTTTATGCCTTGGGAAGGCTTTGTAAGTCTTGGGAAGAACTCTTGTAAGAGAATCTTCCATGGACCAAGAGGCATTAACCATATGGATGGTTAATGTGTTTGTTTAGTGTATAATGTGTTTCATCATCCATTCTATATCATAAGATGATATAGAATGGGTAGAAAAAAAAGCTAAGTATCACACAACTCTTGTTAGAGAACAAAAACAAACATACACACTTCATCTTCAAACCCTCTAGCAAAACTCTAAGTGTTAGAGTATAGAAATTGTTCTATAGTTTGCTATAGTAGTTAGACTACACACTCCTCAATAACACACACTAGTCCAAGTGTGTCTTATTGCTATCTAAGGTATTGGTGTGGACTATTTCATAGTAGTTCCATATCACCTTGGTGATAGAAATTTCTTCAAGAAGAAAGCAAGGAGCAAGGTGTGGGGATAAGCACTTGAAGATCATATCGCTTCCGCTCACGCTTCAAAGGTATATCTTTGTAGCCACACTCTTTGATTATGTTAGTTGTAGCATATTCACACTATCTTTAAACATATACTTCTATGAGCTAGTTCTATTGTGTAAGTTCTAACGATCAACGAATTAGGGTTTTCTAGACATATGAACTATCGTAGTTCATTGTGTCTTGCAACCCCGGGATATTCCAACACTCTGGGCCCATAGAAGATGGTACGTGGGCCGGCCCGGTTCGACCTTAAGGGGCCGGGGCCATCCGGCCCGGTTCGTTTGACACCCCTACTAACCATTGTGCCAAGTTAGGGGTAGATACGAAGCGAACCGAATTGAACCCGAACCGAATATATACGAATATGCAATTTTGAGATAGTATTCGGATGCGTATCGAATAACAAAATTGTGTTCGTATTCGATTCGTTCTCATAACTAGGATATTCGCATTCGGATTCGGTAATCGTTATTAGTTTTCGAAGCCAAATATCCGGTTCGTATTCGGTATATATTCGCATTCAGTTACGTGTTCGTATTCGGTTACATATTCGGATTCGCGTTTTTATTCGGATTCGGGTTCGTATTCGAATTCGGTTTGAATAATTATATATCTACCTATACATAGTTACACCAGCAAATTGCATCGAAACTCGATATAAGAAGCCATTAATACTCCCTGTGAACTCATTGCACTAGTTATAGTATTGAACAAAGACCAACCCAAAGAGCTACCTTTTCATTTGATCGCCTAAAATGGGTCAAGTACTAAGAAATGAAGCAACGAACGAATATCAATTCAACATTGAAACCAGTTCTGAAACATTACCATATCACCAATATCGGTTTGTTCATATGAGCTAAATTCAAACAAATAAATATAACGAGAATGATCATATATAAAATACAGAAATTAACTATGTAGAAGAAAGCATATAATGAACTACATCCATAGAGCAGTAGGTCATTTCCCACCATAATTAGAGAAAAAACTCATAGAGCACCTATGTAAATCACATTTAACAATCATTAACACCAACAATCAAAGAACAATCACCATCAAACACAAATTAACACCAAAGAGAATATTAGCATATACCAAACGAGTTCATTTCTTATATACTAGAAGAGTATATATCAAAAGACATCACAGTAGAATAAAGAACAGGAGAATTCAAGGCTTAAAAACAGAGACAAACAGAGCAAAAAGAGAGCCTACAACGGAATCTCTCAAACATTTAAACTCCAAAGCTTCAAAATATGAACATGTTTCGTTTCTTCAACTCCAATGCACTCTTAACGCAATAACCAAACACTTCTCTATTGTAATCTACTACATAAATCTGCCCAAAAAAGTCAAAAACCGCACTCACAAAAACTTGATTTCTTATTTGATCAGCTTCATTTCTTCCAAATGGCAAATTAAATCATTCATCAATTTCATTTTTTCCTCTTCTAGTTTGATGTAGACGGGTTATTTATCCGGAAATTAACAAATAAATGAATTATGCATCTAAAAACTAAAAATATATAAATTAAATAATAAACTCTTACTAGCATCGAATTCCTTTTCACGATACCATGTTTCTTGCCAAATCAGTCTCCTACACAAATTAACATTTCTACGATTTTCGGAAGCAAATTAGCTCTATAAGGATCTAGGATCCTACTTCGAGTGCTAAACGTAGCTTCTGATGTTATTGTAGTAACTGAGTCACTAAACTATCACAAGCTAACTTAGAGAAAACATGTACTTCAGTACATTCTATTTCCACCACTCAAAGACATCAAAAGGATTTTCACAAGTCAATGTTCCTTCTTGAAGATAGACATCCAACTCCGATTTTTGTGGTTGTACAGTTTGTTTTTTCTTAACATAAGTTTCAAACTTCGACCATTATGTCATTACTGGTCCATTTGGTGTCTCACTAACCGTTGAACAGGTTGCTTGAGAAGATGGAATACTATGAATTTGACCACTTGATCTTCGTCTCACAGTTAGTTCCATTTCATGAACCAACATATTGTTGGAAATCATAGTTTATTATTTCCATCCATTATGCCCGTTACAACAATTGTTGACAATTCATTTACTAGTCCAGTTAAATGTGATTACATATACTTAATGTCCATATTGTAATTGTAATCACAAGTTCGGTTTCTCACGATGATTTAAGGGATTATGAGCGTTTACTAGATCCACCTTATTAATCTTTATAAACTAGTAATTGGTCAATTATTATTATTATACAACTTAGTTTTATCTAAGCCCAGAAGGTCACACACAAACAGTGACATTGAAATGGATTTCATGTACAGAGTCAAAAGGGACTTGTTTGATCGAAGAATGTATTTCTTGATTATAAAAATTTTACATTAATTGTGAAATATAAATGATAAGATAATTAATTAAACATGTTAAGTTTTATTAATTATAAAAGGATGATCGAATAGTTTATAAATATTTAATCCAATTAAATATCACAAATTATTAAAACTCATTATTTGATTAGAGACGTGAACGGTATGTTTAAGTTAATGAGTTAGAGAGCTAAGAAGCCCATTGTGGCTAGTGGTTCACCAATTGACCTTCTCTAAATACAAGAGTCATAAGCTATCACCGTACTGCTTCTCTTTACTTATTTTATTCTTGTTCTACTAAATCAAAGAATCTTATTCCAATTATCCTCGTGTGGACTAAGCGTTAGAGATCCTGGTCATGGGCATTTTAATGTAATAATCATTTTAAGTGTTCATAGAAATCAACAATGGATTCAAAGCCATTCTAGTTGCATATGTTTTATCTAGTAATAATCACGATTTTCATAATCATGTATTCAATTCATGAATATATGGTATGAAGAATTGATTTATCATTACATTCATATAATACACATCTATCAAATTCATTAGAGATCAAATTTAATAAATTGATAGATAAACGAACTTCCATGATTTGAAAAGGTTTTTAAAACACATATAGATTGTAGATCTATAAAGTTTTGACTGTTTTGAGACACATAAATAGATTAAAACGGCATGAGAATTTTATGTTGGAACAAATATGATATGCAGAAGATGTCCACCAAATTTCATAATTTTCTCGATTTTCTAAATATCTCAAAGGAATTGTTTCCATTGTGAAGTATTTAATTGTTAATTAAATAACAAAAATTTATTTAATAAAAAAATAGTTGGAAGATTTAGAAAAAATAATGTTTTAAATCTCCATAAATTTTTAGAAATTTCCGTAAAGTTTAAGTCGGTCAAAACAACTTTACAAATTTCTTGAATTAGGTTGCAAATATGAAATAAATACCAAAATTTTAATGCCGAACTCGTGATATGGCATTGAGTATGTGGGGCATCCATGTAAGACCCTTCTTGTAACGCCTTTTCATATAGTGGATTTTCCTTGGCACTGTATTGGAGTTCCTCGCCAAATGTTTGCATGAATCACGTGTGCATGGATTGCAAACATGAATGGGAAGCCAACTAGAGTCATCTATCAAGAGTTCGATTAGAAGTGAAGTTGAATTGAAGAAACCTTATTGGATTAGAAGAGGAAGTCGACCCTCGTCAAATCAAGAGAAGTTTGAATAGGATTAGGATTGTAATTACTAATCCATATAGGATTCTCATTGTATTTGTCTATAAATAGGGTAGCCATTCAATTAGTTCTTTACTTGAAGCTTGATAGAAAATAGACAAGAGTTAGAGTTTATAGTTAGATTCAATTGATTGTAATCGGTGATTGAATTAATATAATTTCTAGTCTTAGTGGGGAAGGAGATTCCTGAACCACAAACCAATTCTATTGTTGCTTTAATTATTGCTTTGATATTGCTTTAATCAAACAAGAAACTAGCCGTTATATTCAAATAGTGAATTAGGGTTTTTCAAGTTCGAAATTGGGGATTCTTGATTAAGTACAAATCGATTGTCGGAGTTGTTTGCATCACATTCTTTGGCTCAAAACTCAACAACTGGTATCAGAGCTACGACAACCGGCCATCATGGGCGGCTCCGGCAAACCAAAGATGGTGTTCTTAAACTCGACAAACTACCATATCTGGAAAACCAAGATGATGGATCGTTTGTATGTAAAGGACCTTGCAAAACCAATAGAACAAGAAGGAATCAGACCTGATGGTGCTGATATACATGAATGGAGTGCATTAGATCGGAAGTGTCTCGGATTTATCAGAGAATACATAGATACCGGAGTGATTCACCATGTCGAGAAGGTGACCACTGCTTATGGCTGTTGGACAAGGCTTCAAGGCCTATATGAAAGGAACAATTCGAGCCAGAGAGTTTCACTAATCAGACAACTAGGAAAGTTGAGATATGTGGATGGAGCTTCTATGACAGAACACCTAAACAAGCTTGAACACATATTCAACAAATTAAACACTATGGGATTTGATTTTAATGATGAATCTCAGGCTATTTGGACACTCGGATCACTGCCTGATTCATGGGACACTCTTTCTGTGTCACTTAGTTCTTCTTCCACAGAAGGAAATTTAAGTAAAGAAGCGGTCATCAATGCTCTCCTTAATGAAGATGAAAGAAGGGGAGGCAGTGAAGGACATAAAGGGAGTTCCTTAGGGGGTGATGCACTTGTTTACGAAAAGAAGAAATGGATTAAGAAAAAGGGGAAGCCTGGCTTACCTAAAATAAATAAGAAAGAAGATAAGTGTCATTATTGTGAGAAAACAGGACACTGGAAATCTGATTGCTATACATTCAAGAAGGATGTAGCAAATGGAACAGTAAAAGGAAAAAAATCTGATCAGAATGTTGCCATTGTAAATCAGACTGGAGATTTAATAGTGGTGGACAGTGATATTTGCTATACTGCAAGTGATGATGGCTGGGTTGTAGACTCAGGAGCATCCTTTCATGTTACACCACATAAAAGGTTCTTCAAAACCTATGAAGAAGGTGAATTTGGAGAAGCCAGAATGGGAAATACTGGAGTGTCCAAGATTGTTGGAAGAGGAGAAGTACACCTGACAACAAAACTGGGCAACACCTTAATCTTAAAAGAAGTAAGGCATATTCCAGATTTCAGATTAAGCCTGATATCTTCTGGCAAATTAGATGATGAAGGATTCATCAACATCTTTGGCAATGGACAGTGGAAATTGAGAAATAAGAACACTGTGATTGCAGAAGGAAAAAAGGTTGGTACTCTATACAGATCATTCTTTAAAACAATGAGCAATGAAGTAAATATAGTTCAACCTACACCTAAAATCTGGCATGAAAGACTTGGTCACATGAGCTTAAAAGGCTTAAATATATTATCAAAGGGAGGTGCAATTCCAGTGTTTAAGGATACTGACTTAGACACATGCTCACACTGTATAATGGGGAAGCAACACAGAATGTCCTTTAATAAAACAAGCACTAGGAAAGATGAAATACTGCAACTAGTGTATTCAGATGTATGTGGACCAATGAGGACAAAAACTCTGGGAGGCTGTTCCTACTTTGCGACCTTTATAGATGACCATTCAAGAAAGGTATGGGCAATTGCAATCAAAACAAAAGATCAAGTGTTTGAATGTTTCAAACAATTCCATGTATCTGTGGAAAGGCAGACAGACAAAGTTCTCAAGACCATTAGAACTGACAATGGTGGAGAATACATAGGTGTCTTTGATCAGTACTGCAGAGAGAAAGGGATCAGGCATGAGCAATCTGTACCAAAAACTCCACAGCACAATGGAGTTTCAGAAAGGATGAACAGAACTATAGTTGAGAAAATAAGGTGCATGTTATCAAGAGCAAATTTACCTAACAGTTTTTGGGGAGAAGCAATGATAAATGCAATCCAAATAATCAATCTGTCACCTACTCAAGTGTTGGAAGGAAAGGTACCTGATGAAGTATGGTTTGGAAAGAAGGTAACATATAAACATCTAAAGGTGTTTGGATGTAAAGCCTTTATGCATATTCCAAAAGATGAAAGATCAAAACTGGAAAATAAATCAAGAGAATGCATATTCTTGAATCATGGTAATGAAAAATTTTGATATAAACTTTATGATCCTATAAACAAAAGGATATATAGAAGCAGAGATGTAAAGTTTATTGAAGATCAAACCATACTAGATATCAGCAAGAAGGATATTCAAGAAGTTCCTGAAGATGATTTGATTGATTGGGACTCTGAAGATGAATTATTAGATACAGAAACTGTTAAGAAATCTGATAATCAGATCAACAATCAAATCTCAGGAGACAATAATGAGATCCCTGATGCAGTCAATGAGTCAGCTCCTGAAGAATTGGAGGATCCAATTCAAGAACAAACAACAGATACAACACAAGCCTTGAGAACATCTTCTAGGATCAGAACTCCCTCAACTAGATATCCAGTACATGAATACATATTACTTTCAGATGGGGGAGAACCACTATTTTATCATGAAGCTATGGAAAGTAAGGATAAACAAAAGTGGATGGAAGCAATGAGAGAAGAAATGAGCTCCTTGCACAAAAATAATACATTCTCTTTGGTAAAGAGAATTCCTGGAAAGAAGGTACTCAAGAATAAGTGGGTATATAAATTAAAATATGAAGAGGGCAAAACAGAACCTAGATTCAAAGCCAGACTGGTAGTAAAAGGCTTTGAACAAAAGTTTGGAGTTGATTATGATGAGATTTTCTCACCAGTAGTTAAATTGACATCTGTTAGATTAATTTTAGGGCTTACTGCTAGTCTTAATCTAGAATTAGAACAGCTTGATGTTAAGACAGCTTTTCTACATGGTGACTTGGATGAGGTGATTCATATGGAGCAGCCAGAAGGCTTCATAGTACAAGGAAAGGAAAAATTAGTATGCAGGCTAAAGAAAAGTTTGTATGGCTTAAAGCAAGCCCCTAGACAGTGGTATAAAAAGTTCCATTCCTTCATGTCTGAACAAGGATACAGGAAAACACTAGTGGATCACTGTGTTTATAGAAAGGTTTTTAAAGATGGTGATTTTATAATGCTACTATTATATGTGGATGACATGCTGTTAGCTGGACCTAGCATTGATAAAATTAACAAGTTAAAAACTGATCTCAGCAAAGTGTTTGAAATGAAGGATCTAGGGGGAGCTAGTCATATACTGGGAATGGAAATCAGAAGAGATAGAACACACAATTGCTTATGGCTATCACAGGAAAACTATATAAAGAAGATCTTAAAAAGATTTAATATGGAGGATGCTAAATCTGTGAGCTGTCCACTTAATGCAGTTGTTAAATTGAGCTCTTTAGATTGTCCTAAGTCTCAGAAAGAAATACAGGACATGGAGAAGGTTCCCTATGCATCAGCAGTAGGGAGTCTCATGTATGCTATGATCTGCACAAGGGTAGATATAGCATTTGCACTTGGAGTTGTCAGCAGGTATCTTGCAAATTCTGGCAAAGCACACTGGGAAGCAGTTAAGTGGATATTTAGATATTTGAAAGGCACCAGTGATAGATGTATTTGCTATAAAGGGAAGGAAGCAGTATTAGAAGCTTTTACAGATGCTGATATGGCAGGTGAACCTGATACAAAGAGATCAACCTCAGGTTATCTATTTGTTTATGCAGGGGGAGCAGTGTCATGGCAATCTAAATTACAAAAGTGTGTAGCTTTATCTACAACAGAGGCTGAGTATATAGCAGTCACAGAATGCTGTAAAGAGCTATTATGGATGAAAAGGATCTTCAAAGAACTTAACATTAAGCAAAGCAAGTTTACAGTACAAAGTGATTCACAGAGTGCTATTCATCTTAGCAAGAATCTGACATTTCATTCTAGGTCTAAACATATAGACATTAGATATCATTGGATAAGAGATGTCTTAGAGAAGAAGCTGTTGTACATTGCTAAGGTACATACTGATGATAATGCTGCTGATATGATGACAAAAGTGCTACCAAGGAACAAACATGAGGTTTGTTGTGTCAAGGCTGGACTTGGCACATGTACTCTGAACTAGGAAGGTCAGAAAACTTCTCTCAGCTTTGAGGCTCGGAAGGGGGAGAATTATTGGAGTTCCTCGCCAAATGTTTGCATGAATCACGTGTGCATGGATTGCAAACATGAATGGGAAGCCAACTAGAGTCATCTATCAAGAGTTCGATTAGAAGTGAAGTTGAATTGAAGAAACCTTATTGGATTAGAAGAGGAAGTCGACCCTCGTCAAATCAAGAGAAGTTTGAATAGGATTAGGATTGTAATTACGAATCCATATAGGATTCTCATTGTATTTGTCTATAAATAGGGTAGCCATTCAATTAGTTCTTTACTTGAAGCTTGATAGAAAATAGACAAGAGTTAGAGTTTATAGTTAGATTCAATTGATTGTAATCGGTGATTGAATTAATATAATTTCTAGTCTTAGTGGGGAAGGAGATTCCTGAACCACAAACCAATTCTATTGTTGCTTTAATTATTGCTTTGATATTGCTTTAATCAAACAAGAAACTAGCCGTTATATTCAAATAGTGAATTAGGGTTTTTCAAGTTCGAAATTGGGGATTCTTGATTAAGTACAAATCGATTGTCGGAGTTGTTTGCATCACATTCTTTGGCTCAAAACTCAACACACTGAACAATAAAATAATAAATACGATCTAATCAATAGCAAGACAGAAGAAGATTCAACTTTCGTGCGTGTTTACTTTTCTGTATTTTGTTTATTAGTAGACCAACAGATCTAACAATTGGTGTGTTGTCTAGGGTGGGTTGCAATAACAAGTGGTATTAAAGCGGGCACTAGACATAAAGAGTGAATAAATTAAACCACATCTGTGACAAAGGAGAATTTTCTTGTATGCTTAGGAGGTCATGCTCACATGGTGCTCACAACTATCTGAGCCGTTAGATTAAGAGTTTAAGTGATATTTTAATCCTATGGTTCATATTTAATTGGGTATTTTTGTCCTTACATCTTTAAGTGAAAAAACAATAATAGTGGTATTTTGGGTATTAATGATAGAGTAATTAGCAATTAATTGAGATTGGAGAGAGGAAGCTAAATGCAATGATTACTTCAGCTCACCAATGTCGAAAATATGAATTCTAGTATTAATCTCATTTAAAATAAATTGAAGTATAACTTTTTTTTTCTAATTTTAATTATTTCATTCAAAAACCAATGAATTTTCTCAGTCTCATGTCAATAACACCACTGAATAATATACATTGGTGTTGCATATTTCTTCAATAACACCATATAGAATTTATTTATATATTTTTAGTAGAATTAATCTCATTTTAGATATATTTCTTCAATAGTAAACAATTCTAGTATTAATCTCATTTTAGATATATTTTTAGTGAAACCATTTACTAATACACACTGGTGTTCCGTTCTTATTCAATAACACCACCGAATAATATACATTGGTGTTGCATATTTCTTCAACAACACCACATAAAATTTATTTATATATTTTTACTAGTATTAATCTCATTTTAGATATATTTCTTCAATAATAAACAATTATAGTATTAATCTCATTTTAGATATATTTTTAGTGACACCATTTACTAATACACACTGGTGTTCCGTTCTTGTTCAATAACACCACCGAATAATATACATAGGTGTTGCATATTTCTTCAATAACACCACATAAAATTTATTTATATATCTTTACTAGTATTAATCTCATTTTAGATATATTTCTTCAATAATAAATAATTCTGGTATTAATCTCATTTTAGATATATTTTTAGTGACACCATTTACTAATACACACTGGTGTTCCATTCTTGCTCAATAACACCACCGAATAATATACATTGGTGTTGTATATTTCTTCAATAATACTACATAAAATTTATTTATATATCTTTACTAGTATTAATCTCATTTTAGATATATTTCTTCAATAATAAACAATTTAGTATTAATCTCATTTTAGATATATTTTTAGTGACACCATTTACTAATACACACTGGTGTTCCGTTCTTGTTCAATAACACCACTGAATAATATACATTGGTGTTGTATATTTTTTCAATAATACTACATAAAATTTATTTATATATCTTTACTAGTATAAATCTCATTTTAGATATATTTCTTCAATAATAAACAATTATAGTATTAATCTCATTTTAGATATATTTTTAGTGACACCATTTACTAATATACACTGGTGTTCCGTTCTTGTTCAATAACACCACTGAATAATATACACTGGTGTTGCATATTTCTTCAATAACACGACATAAAATTTATTTATATATCTTTACTAGTATAAATCTCATTTTAGATATATTTCTTCAATAATAAACAATTCTAGTATTAATCTCATTTTAGATATATTTTTAGTGACACCATTTACTAATACACACTGGTGTTCCGTTCTTGTTCAATAACACCACTGAATAATATACATTGGTGTTGTATATTTTTTCAATAATACTACATAAAATTTATTTATATATCTTTACTAGTATAAATCTCATTTTAGATATATTTCTTCAATAATAAACAATTCTAGTATTAATCTCATTTTAGATATATTTTTAGTGACACCAATTACTAATACACATTGGTGTTCCGTTCTTGTTCAATAACACCACTGAATAATAAACATTGGTGTTGCATATTTCTTCAATAACACCACATAAAATTTTATTTATATATCTTTACTATTCATGCTTAAAATGTATTTTGGTATCTCTCATTCTCTCTAAACACAAAATTAACTATAATGAAACTTTGCATATTTGATGTAATTCTTGACATAATGAATTCCTTGATTTTAGCCATTGTTTTGAGCAGCTTTTGATTGTGGTTTAAAGATTGGGCGAGATTTTGGTAATTAAATCGGGAGAGATTTTGGTAGAATTAAATTGGGAGAGATTTTGGTAGGAGTAAATTGGGCGAGTGAAGCTGGTGGAAGAAGGCGTGTCAAATTTTTGCATTGATGTAGTTGCTAAATTGTCTTTATATTTTATAATTTATTGAATTCCCAAAATATCCTTGTGAGCATGGTCCTCACAAAAATTCTGTAAGCATACAAGTATAACTCGTCACAAAGATGTCTGAAAAATTCTATCCTCCACCACCTTTGGATGAATCGAACTATGCTATCTGGAAAATATTTCAAATGACCAAAATGAATGTAAAAAGTCATTTTGACTTTTGAATTTAAACACATTTATTAATTTAATAAGTGTGGTTTAGTAGGTGGGGAGGTTACACTTTGGTTTAATGTGATTAAACACAAAGGATGATAACATCTATTTCTATTCAACATAATATTAAGTGGTGAATAATTGAGAGGGATGTTATGTTCCAATGTTTTCGGTTCTCTAAAAATCGACCGAACCGAATTTTAACCGACTTGGTTGAAAAAAAAATGACACCGAATCGAGACGGTTCAAAAAAATTTGGAACCGACCAAAAATTTTTGGTTTTCGGTTTTTGATTTTAGCATAAACCGAACCGAACCGACTTTCTATATATATTAATTAAAATATTTATATTTGGGATATAACCGACGAAATTTTCAACCGACTTGGTTCGTCGAGTTAAAGCACCGATAGAATCGGTTTCACACAAAAAAATCCAGAAAAACCGACCGAACCGAACCGAAAACATCCCTCATGTTATGTTTGTGTTAATGCTATATAAACACCATTTGGTGACAAAACATAACAACAATCTTCTCATTATCATCTTTTCATCTTTTCCCTTGTAAGACAATTGAAAAGAAAAATACTCTCTTCTCCTACCTCACTTGGCTGATAACACCAAGAGAAATAGTTCTCTTTGTTCATTCTTTGTGAAAACAGTCTCAAGCTCTATTTGCTTCAAATGAAGAAATCAACATTGCATTGGTGTGGACTAACTAGAGAGGGGAACGAGTGTTTCTCTTCCTCTTCACGCTCAAACACGCTTCAAAGGTATACACACCAACTCATAGTTAAATGTGATTTTAGAACATTGTATTCGATTGTTTATACGATTTTACATAATTTGATATGTAAAATTCGTAACAAAATCCAACATTTCCACGATTACATCTTTCATGTCAAACTTAGAGTTTAACATGTCCTTGGAGGACTTAATCATCCTTTGATTACTTCCAACAATGAGCATGTCATCCACGTACAAGCAAAGAATTACATATCCCTCTTTAGTTGATTTCACATGAACACATTTGTCACACTCATTGATTTTAAATTCATTAGACAGTACTGCTTTGTCAAACTTTTCATGTCATTGTTTAGGTTCCTCTTTCAAACCATACAATGATTTGACGAGTCGACATACTTTCGTTTCTTTAGTTAGAACTATAACATGTAAATTCTTCATCTATCTCTCCATTTAGGAAGGTTGTTTTTACATCCATTTGATATGTATCTAAATAGCGCAATGCCGCAATTGCTAGGATTATCCTAATGGATGTTATCCTTGTGACCGGAGAATAAGTATCAAATAGTCTAGGCTACCTTTTGTCTATTTTTGCAAATTACTAGCCTACTTTTGTACTTATCTACTTTTGTACTTATTTACTATCCCATCAGCTTTCATTTTTCTCTTAAAAATCCACTTGGATTTTAAAGGCTTACATCCTGGTGGAAGGTCAACCAACTCCTACGTGTGATTCTGTAAAATTGAATCAACTTTACTTGAAATTGCTTCTTCCCAAAGTGGAGCCTCAGTTGAACTTACAGCCTCACGCAAGTACGAGGTTCACTCTCAAGCATATTGTTGGAATTATGAGATGTTTGACACGTCATAATTAGTGCCCATTGAACAATTTGATTGTTCGAAGTGATTACTTATTTAAGGTTAAGTTCATACGTATATTATTTGTTTGACAATAATATACGAGCTGGGAATGAATTCGAAATACATTAGGGGTCTTGATGGTTTTACTAGGACCCGCTCATGATTTATATGATAGTAAAATACTTGTCGATATTTTATTAACATATGACTAATGTTATTTCGATCCTAGAAGGTCACACACAAACAATGCGCTTGATTTTCAATACGATTGAAACTTCCGGGTTAAAAGTGTAAACGTCAAAGAATAAAGGGGAGGAAATTCCAAAGTGGAATTTCCACCCCATTAACCGTCCAAAAATGATGCATAAGAATGCATTTGACTTTTTGAATTCAAATGCACTAATGCTAGTCTTGAATGGGAGCTTGAAAAAGGGGGAGGTTACATATGGATGTTAATGTGATTAACACCATATTAAGACCACATTTGATGACAATGTTGATCATCCTTTTTGTACACTTTGTAAGACAAGAAAAAAAAAACAGCAAAAAGAAAAATACTCCCTCCTTCCTCTAGTTTTTGGCCGAAAATATACACACAAACCAAGAGAAGAAATCGTTTTTCTCTTGGTTCATTCTTGACATATACGCTTCAAGCTCTAGTTGCTTCAAGGGAGGAATCAATCACGCATTGGTGTGGACTAACTAGAGAGAGGAACGGACGTTGCTCTTCCGCTACGCACTCGATCACGCTCGAAGAGGTATACTCGAAACTCGTAGTTAAATGTGAATTTAGAACTTTGTATTCGATCGTTTATACGTTTTTGTATAATTTGATATGCAAAACATGTATAAAATCCCAACAGTGGTATCAGAGCCCGGTACATATGTTCTAATTCACTTTAAATGTCTTGAAATTTGATTTCATGAATTATAATATCATATGTGTATGTTTTGATATCATCAATTAAGGTTGTTGTGCATTATGTGTATTGTGCAATTATGTAATTGTTAAGGCCTGTAAATATTTTTCTAAAATTCTGTAAAAATATGTTTCGAACAGTAGACAAAATTTCGAGACCACTGTAATTTTTCTGGAATTGTTTCGATTTGTTAAGTGCTCGAAATAAATGTTTGAAACAGCCATATGTTCATCCGAACGGATTTGATATACCTTTCGTTTGAACAGTTTTAAGTGCTGTATATATTTTTATAGAATTCTGGAAAAATATTATTCAAACAGTACATTGAATTTCGAGTTTACTGTAATTTTTCTGGAATTGTTTCGATTTGTTAAGTGCTCGAAATAAATGTTTGAAACAGCCATATGTTGATTCGAACGGATTTGATATACCCTTCGTTTGAACAGTTTTAAAGGCTGTATATATTTTTATAAAATTCTGGAAAAATATAAATAAAATATTAGAGTCAATTTCGAGTTTACTGAAATTTTTCTGGAATTTTTTGGATTTCTTAAGTGCTCGAAATTGACATTTGAACAGTCATATGTTCACCCGAACGGATTTGATATACCATTCGGTTGAACAGTGTTTTAACGGCTGTATATATTTTTCTAAAATTCTGAAAAAATATAAATCAAATACTAGAATGATTTTCGAGTCTACTGTAATTTTTCTGGATTTATTTGGATTTATTAAGTGCTCGAAAATGATTTTTGAATAGCCATGTGTTCATCCGAAAAGTTCGGAACACTATTCGGATGAACAGTGTTTTTCGGATGAACAGTGATTCCGATTTCACTGTTCACGAAACACTGTTCACGACTGTTCACATAATTAAAATGGTCCTAAAATTGTTTTGGATTTTGTTTTATTAATTATTGTGAATATTTTGGCTATTCTAGTATTTTGACTTTTGATTGTCAGAAGAAAATTAATTAAATTATTATAACTTGTATGATAATTTGATTAGATTTTAATGTTACAATATTTTAATTAATAGCACTAATATGATTAGTTGTTAATTTTATTTATATTGGTTATAAATAATATTAAATGCTTATTAATTAAAATTAAAGGCCTTAATTAATTATGTAAAACCTATGAGTTATTGATTTGGTTGTTACATTTGATGTACAATTTATTACATATATGTGTTATAATTGTGTGTACCTTATTTGACATCCTTACATGTTTTAATTGACTTAATTCATGTATTATATATATTTTGATATATTGGATGTTTTATTTTCATTGTGAATGAATGTTGGGATAAGTGATATGATCTGGTTTTTGAAATACAGTCTGCGTACTGTCTTTTATATGACGACTTGTGTCAAAAAGAAATATAGCCTGCGTGCTATTTTATGACGACTTGTGTCACTTTTATTTTATTATTTATTACATTGACCTGCGTGTCAATTATTTATCACCACGTGTGATTGTAATCAATAGAAGACGAAGCCACCGAAGGAACTGAAGGAGGACTGAAGACTTAGTTTAGAATTAAGTCTAGTTTTCTTTTCGGTTTTTAGATCATATCACTAATCCCATTTATTTGCGTTATAATTCTTAATTTTCATGCTCATATGATATATATTCTTGCTTGAGTGAATGTATATATGCATGTATGATCATGATTATATATTTATAACTAATCCTACCTTAAGTCAAGTAATTTGCCATACCTGACCCTAAAGTCGGAATAAGACATACGTATGCATGGACCTGCCAGATTGGCAGACATGACATGTCCTATGACTTGATCCCGATGGAATAATCGAATGATTTCCGATTCAGAATCGGGCTTCGATTGTTCATTCTGACTTTCGTCAGTAGGCTCAGGTTACTTGAACAGTGATTCCCATAATCAGATTTGGGCCTGTTGGCAAAAGTTGTCACCAATGCAATCTTGTAAGATTTTTGGTGACACCGAGAATTATGCCCGGCATAAATGGTGATCATTCACCTACTCACATGATTGGTAGTCGAAATGTTGCGTGCTGCCGTTCGATTATTAATTATCTGAGTTCTCGGATACATTGTGTATTTTAGTAGGATTATGAACACATTGTATGAGTTCAAATATTTTGATATTTTGAATTATCACTATGACATGCTTATCTGAGTTATTTATTCGCCTTTTACCGTTGTAGTTATCATGTCTACGAACGATAAAAACTCTAAGTCTCTCCGCTCCGCTTTGGAGAAATGCAAACTTAATGGTGCTAATTTCCATGACTGGGCTCGCAACTTGAGAATTATTCTCAAGTCTGAGAGAACAGATTATGTGCTCACCACCAAACTTCCTGAGGTCGTTCCCACCGATGAGAATGAGTATTATGTCTATGAACAGCACATGAATGATGCTACAGATGTCCAGTGCTTAATGTTGGCCAACATGGAATCGAATCTTCAGATTCAATTCGAAGAGGTCAACGCTTACGATATGTACCGCCAGCTGGAAAATTTGTTCCAGCGGGAGGCACGCAATGAGAGATACGATACTGTTTGTGCTCTTGTTGACTGTAAGCTAGGCAATGGACAGCCAGCAAGTCCCCATGTCATCAAGATGATAGGGCTGGTCGAAAGACTGGCCTCATTGGGGGCACCCGTCTCTAAGGAGATGTCTGTGGATATCATTCTTAGGTCGCTGCCTGATTCCTTCAGTGGTTTTGTGTTGAACTTTAACATGCACCAATATGACAAGACGTTGTCTGAACTGCATGGTATGATCAACAATGCTGAACAAAACATTAAGAAGGCAAAAGGCACTTCTTCCTCTGTTCTGACCATTCAGAACAAGAAACAGTTCAAGAGGAAGAAAGGTGCCAAAGGCAAGACTAAGGTTGCCCCCCGTGCAACAGCTCCTACTCAAAAGGCATCCAAGAAGGATGCCAAAAGGGAAGACAAGTGTCATTATTGCGGAATAATTGGCCATTGGAAGAGAAACTGCAAGAAGTACCTGGCAGACAAGAAGAGTGGTTTGACCACTACTACTCCGCCAACAGGTATTCATGTTATAACTGATTTACCTTCTGATTCTAATTCTTGGGTGTTAGACACTGGATGTGGTACTCATATTTGTCGAAATATGCAGCACCTGCAGAATAGAAGGAAGCTCACAAGGGATGAAGTGGACCTACGAGTAGGCAATGGTGCAAAAGTTGTAGCTCTTGCTGTAGGAACACTGTCTTTAAATTTACCATCTGGATATTGTATTGTTTTGAATAATGTATTCTATGTTCCTACTTTATGTAGGAACATTATATCAATTTCCTTATTAAATTTGGATGGTTTTTCCGTTACTATTGATAAAAGTGGTTGTTTTATCTCTAAAAATGGAAATGTTTATTGTACTGCATCCCTGCAGAGTGGTCTCTATATCTTGGAAACAAGTGTAGAAACTTATAACATCAGTATGAAAAGGAACAAGCCCAATGACTTGAACCCGACATACTTATGGCATTGCAGACTCGGTCATATAAGTGACAAACGCATTAAAGAGCTCCATGACAATGGAATTCTTACGTCATCTGGTTTTGAATCTTATGACAAATGCGAGTCATGTCTTTTAGGAAAGATGACCAAGTCACCTTTCACTGGTACGAGTGAAAGGGCAAGTGATTTATTGGGAATCATACATACTGATATATGTGGCCCAATGAACACGCCCGCTAGAGGAGGTTTTCCATACTTCATTACCTTCACCGATGACTTCAGCAGATATGGTTACGTATATCTGTTGAAACATAAGAGTGAAGCCTTTGAAAAGTTCAAAGAATTTCAGAAAGAAGTAGAAAACCAACTCGGCAGGACAATCAAGATTCTTCGCTCCGACAGGGGAGGAGAATACTTGAGCCATGACTTCTTGCAACACCTAAGAGAATGTGGTATTGTATCACAACTCACACCTGCTGGTACACCACAACACAATGGTGTCTCCGAAAGGAGAAATCGAACCTTATTAGATATGGTTCGATCAATGATGAGCACATCAGAACTCCCAACTAGTTTTTGGGGTTATGCATTGGAAACTGCCGCTTCCACACTAAACAAATGTCCAACCAAATCAGCACCTAAGACCCCACATGAGATGTGGTTTGGGACTCTTCCCAAACTAGGGTACTTGAGGATTTGGGGATCCGAGGCCTATGTTAAGAAAGTTAACAAAGATAAGCTTGGACCTAAATCCGACAAGTGTTACTTCATTGGTTATCCTAAGGAAACCAAGGGATATTACTTTTATCTCAAACCCGAAAATAAGATTTTCGTGGCTCGTAATGGAACTTTCCTTGAGAAAGAATACATTACAAAGAGATATAAGAGTAATGAGACTCTTGAAATTGTTCAAGAGGGTGATGTAGCAGGTACTAGTACCTTAGCTGAATCACCTCAGGAGGTGGACCCTTCTTATGAAGAAGAGGTTCAACTCGATCCACGGGAAACCGTAGACGAGCCTGCTGATACTCAAAACATCCCTCGGAGATCCGAAAGGTCCCGTCAGGAACCCGATAGATGGTATGGGGAATTTTTCCTGATTGAAAGCGGGGAACCCTCAACTTATGAGGAAGCCATGAAACAACCTGATGCTGATGAATGGCTCCTAGCCATGCAATCCGAGATGGAATCAATGTACCATAATAAAGTATGGACATTGATTGATTTGCCGAGGGGTGATAGACCCATCGAATGCAAATGGGTATTTAAACGAAAGCTTGATAAAGATGGAAATGTCCATGTTTATAAGGCTCGACTTGTGGCTAAAGGTTTCAAACAGATTCATGGTATCGACTATGATGAAACTTTTTCTCCAGTCGTTAAGTTTAAATCCATTCGGATTATCTTAGCCATTGCCGCATACTACGATTATGAAATTTGGCAAATGGATGTGAAGACAGCTTTCCTTAACGGGAAACTAGAAGAGGATGTGTACATGACACAACCTCCTGGATTCACAAGCTCGAAAGAGCCTAAGAAAGTATGCAAACTTCAAAGATCTATTTATGTCTGAAGCAAGCATCTAGGAGTTGGAATCTTCGCTTCAATGAATCAATCAAAGAGTTTGGATTCATTCGATGTGAAGAAGATTCTTGTGTATACAAGAAGGTTAGTGGGAGCAACATTGCATTTGTCGTGCTATATGTAGACGACATTCTTCTCATAGGAAACGACATACCCATGCTTGAATCAGTCAAGGCATGGTTGTGCAAATGTTTCTCTATGAAAGACCTAGGAGAGGCTCAGTACATTCTTGGAATTAAGATCCATAGGGAACGATCTAAGAGACTCATTGGACTGAGTCAAAACACTTATATTGATAAGGTATTACTTAGATTCCATATGGAAAATTCCAAGAAAGGTAATCTCCCTATGAGACATGGCATTTCTATTAGTCGTGCTGACAGTCCCACAGACAGCATCGAAATAGAGAAGATGAACAAGATCCCTTATGCCTCAGCCATAGGATCTATCATGTATGCCATGCTTTGTACACGACCTGACGTTTCTTACGCTTTGAGTGTAACAAGTCGTTATCAATCGTGTCCAGGACAAGAGCACTGGAAGGCCGTAAAGGCCGTTCTTAAGTATTTGAGAAATACTAAAGACATGTGTCTTGTCTATGGGGGAGATAAAGAGTTACAGGTTGTAGGCTACACCGATGCGAGCTTTCAAACCGACAAAGATGATTCTAGATCTCAGTCTGGTTATGTGTTTTGCATCAATGGTGGCGCAGTGTCTTGGTGCAGCAGCAAGCAAGGCACTGTGGCTGATTCTACGACAGAGGCAGAATATGTTGCAGCATCTGAAGCTGCAAAGGAAGCATGCTGGATCAAGAAGTTTGTGAGTGAGCTTGGTGTTGTACCTAGCATTGACGAGCCAGTAGTGTTATACTGTGATAACACTGGTGCAATTGCTCAAGCCAAGGAACCAAGATCACATCACCGCTCCAAGCATGTGCTCAGAAAGTATCACATCATTCGTGACATCACGGAACGAGGCGATGTGAGTGTATGCAAGATACATACAGACGATAACCTGGCCGACCCATTGACCAAACCTTTGCCTCAGAGCAAACATGACAAGCACGTATCTGGTGCAGGACTTAGATATATGCTTGAATGGCGTTAGGTTTAGTGGGAGCTGTATTGTCTGTATTTTGTCATAGTTTAGTCCTGATAAGATTATGTTGAATAATTGATTCAAATATATGTATGTTTATTTTCAGTTTTACTGTCTTTCATACATATATCTTTATTTTGATTCCATTGTTATCCATGGCTTCTAGAGAGGTCTTTGGGGTTGAGGATCCCAAATGAGAAACCCTCTACTAAGCCTAGAAGCAAGGGGATAACTTATCTCTGATCAAATGTTCACTGATTGGAATCGAACATTGTAATGATCAGCATGCACATGATTGTCTTGGTCACGTTTCTTAGACAAGAAAGGGAGTAAGTGTACTCTAGTCATGTACATGGGTATATATCTTGGAACTAGTCCAAGCTATGATACTGGATTCGACCGCCATGAGAACTTAGAAGATGACATATCTGTGTCCTAAGTGTTTCTCATCGAACTTATGTTAAATGGTGATTCTTAGACCTGTATGGCAGGAATGCGTTAGCATGAGACTTGCGTGTCTTGACTATGTAAATCGTCTCCTGTAGAAGGGAGGCTATAAAGGCATATGTTGGGCATACTTGGAACATGTTGGTACATTGGTTGTACATCAGAGGGGATTCGCACAAATCGGTTATGTCGATTGATTCATAAAATCTCGGTAGATTAATGGTGATTAAGATGGCCATCTCCAGTAGCAGTACTGGGTATCACATTAATTCTATGTATCCGAGACAGTACAGGTGCAAGAGTATGGTGACACATATCTTACCATAGCTTGACTGTGAGAATCGCGATGCGAAAGAATCACTTCACAAGTAATCGTCCAAGGGCAAGTGGGAGTGTTGGAATTATGAGATGTTTGACACGTCATAATTAGTGCCCATTGAACAATTTGATTGTTCGAAGTGATTACTTATTTAAGGTTAAGTTCATACGTATATTATTTGTTTGACAATAATATACGAGCTGGGAATGAATTCGAAATACATTAGGGGTCTTGATGGTTTTACTAGGACCCGCTCATGATTTATATGATAGTAAAATACTTGTCGATATTTTATTAACATATGACTAATGTTATTTCGATCCTAGAAGGTCACACACAAACAATGCGCTTGATTTTCAATACGATTGAAACTTCCGGGTTAAAAGTGTAAACGTCAAAGAATAAAGGGGAGGAAATTCCAAAGTGGAATTTCCACCCCATTAACCGTCCAAAAATGATGCATAAGAATGCATTTGACTTTTTGAATTCAAATGCACTAATGCTAGTCTTGAATGGGAGCTTGAAAAAGGGGGAGGTTACATATGGATGTTAATGTGATTAACACCATATTAAGACCACATTTGATGACAATGTTGATCATCCTTTTTGTACACTTTGTAAGACAAGAAAAAAAAAACAGCAAAAAGAAAAATACTCCCTCCTTCCTCTAGTTTTTGGCCGAAAATATACACACAAACCAAGAGAAGAAATCGTTTTTCTCTTGGTTCATTCTTGACATATACGCTTCAAGCTCTAGTTGCTTCAAGGGAGGAATCAATCACGCATTGGTGTGGACTAACTAGAGAGAGGAACGGACGTTGCTCTTCCGCTACGCACTCGATCACGCTCGAAGAGGTATACTCGAAACTCGTAGTTAAATGTGAATTTAGAACTTTGTATTCGATCGTTTATACGTTTTTGTATAATTTGATATGCAAAACATGTATAAAATCCCAACACATATACGTCACAAAATTAGAACCAAATGTCTTCTCGACACGAGCCCTTTTGCTTCTTCGAGGTTCTTCATCCTCAAATTTTCTTATCGTGACTATCTATAATCTCGATATTAAAATTACCCTATGGTTCATGTCCTCTTTTCGATGTTGCAACACCTTCATTAGACTTCAAAGGAAATACATGTTTAAAGAACGTTGCATTCCGCTAATATTGTATTTTTGTGCACTCTTGACTTATCACTTTTATGCACAAAAAATATGCATTACAATTGTGTACATTTTCAATAAATATTGCATCAATATTTTTAGGTCCAATGGTGACCTGCTTAGGAGGTACCATGACCTTGGCTAAGCACCCCCACACTCGAAGACATTTGCATGTTGGGGTTCTACCTTTGAACAACTCAAAAGGGGTCTTTTCCTCATCTTTACGAGGAATTTTGTTCAATAGGTAATTTGCCGTAAGGATTGCTTCCCCCCTATATTTCTTAGGGTAAGCCTGAACTTATCAACAGTGCATTCATCATATCTTTCAATGATTAATTCTTTCTTTCAGCGATTTCATTGGATTGAGTAGAATATGGTGATGTCACTTCATGTACAATACCACGTTCTGCGCAAAATTGGCCGAAAGGCGAGACATACTCACTGCCTCTATCACTTCGTACCACTTTTATTCTGTTCTTTAGTTAATTTTCAACTTCTTCTTTGTAAAGAGCAATTTATCAATTGTTTCATTTTTACTTTTCATCAAGTATATATAGCAAAATTTTGTACAATCATCCACAAAGATTATAAATTACTCATTTTCACCTTTAGATTGTATTGGGCTCATGTCGCAACATCACTATGAATAAGATCAAGAGGTTTTGTATTAGAAACCACGGTTGGAAATGTTGCTCTTGTTGATTTTGCTTCAACACATGTTTCACACTTGTATTTTTATTAACATGGTCATTTGGTATGTGATTCAATTTCATCATTTTTTGCAAATAATTTGAATTCATATGACATAATCTACTATGTCATACATTAAAAGACTCACAAACATAAGCAATAGTAATTTTGTTAATATTCTTCATGACCATTACATTCATCTTGAAAAAGCTGCTTACAACATAGCCTTTTCCAACATACATGTCTGACTTTAAAAGTAAAATTTTATCAGACTCAATTACAAGTTTAAACCCATTTTTTCTAAGTAGAGAATCAGAGACAAGGTTCTTCCTAAGTTCAGGTACAAAGAGGACATTCCTCAAGGTGACTTCCTTTCTCGAAGTCATCTTCAGCACCAACGTTCCTTCTCCCTCGATCTTGGAAGTTGCTGAGTTGGCCATATACATCTTTTCCCCATTTGTAATTGGATTGAAGGTAGAGAAGTGGTCTCTCACGGAGCAAACGTGCCTAGTAGCTCCAGTATCTACCCACCATTCTTGTGGGTTAATACCCACAAAATTGACATCAGAAATCACAGCCGACAAGTTCACCTCATCTAATTCCTCGGTCACCATATTAGCCACATTCTTAGCTTTCTTGGGTTGCCTACATTCAAAGGATTTGTGACCTTTCTTGTTACAATTGTAACATACCATCAAAAGCTTTTTGAATATTAGAACCACTCTTCTTAAATTTGTTTCCCTTATGTGCAAACTCATTCTTCTTCTTCCCCTTTTTAGAGGAGTTCCATATTCACCACATTAGCCTTAGACTCTCCCGCGGAAGAGTTAGGATAAACACTTAAAGTCCCCGCGTTTCTATTATCTTCTTCAATTTTTAGGCGTAAGGACAATTGTTCAACAGTCATGTCATTTCGGTTATGTTTGAGATAATTTTTCAAGTCCCTCCAAGAAGGTGGCAACTTTTCAATCATGGCCGCAGCCTTAAACATTTCACTTAATTTCATGTCCTCGGCATGAATGTCATGAAAAATGAGTTCAAGTTCTCGAACTTGATCACTCACAGAATTCCCATCGACCATAACAAAGTCAAGAAATCGTTCAACTATGAACTTCTTGGCTCCGGCATCTTGAGTTTTGTACTTGTACTCAACTTCTTCCCAACACTTTTTCCCAGTGGTATATGTTCTATATATACCATACAAAATCATCTGATAAATAAGTCAAAATGTAATTTCGACTTAAGTAATCGGAGTGTTTCTAGGCCTCAACCGCGGAAACATCCCATGGTCTATCAGCTTGAACCGTAGGAGGTTTTCTCAACCAAGAACCTTTTTAAGTTCAAGGTTGTCAAATAAAACATCATTTGATCTTGCCACCTCTTACAATTCTTACCAGAAAAAGGAGGTGGTTTGGTCAAAGCATGTTTAGGAATGGGGTCTACCTTTTGTGGTGGAAGAGGAGGCACTTAAACCACAGTGAGTTCGACCACATTCAGGGGGGGGGGGGGGGGGGGGAAGATCACATTATCATTCATATCGGTTACAACATTCCCTATTACATTCTAACTATTGGAATCCACGTTAGCATAATTATGGTCCATTACAACAGTAGTAAATGTTGACTTACTGTCAATCTTCCTTATCTTGATAATAACAAATTACGTTTTATGATCTAACATTCTTTGTTAAGTGACTTGTACAATGCGTCCTAAAACGGCATTAGGCACTTACTTCATGTCAGAATGCAAAGTCTGGAGCTTACTTGTTTTTATTGCTTTAGGAATTGTGTAAGAATTGTTTCTAATTCTTCATTGTTTGTTATGCTTTGAGTTTGAATGGCTTTTCGAGTTTTAAATGGTATTTAAAATCGTTTTGTTAATTAACTCGTTTGATGTGTGTTGATATTCTTTGACCATCTATTTGAAACAATCTTGAATTTAATATATATGATTGTGTGTTATTTATATTGAGATTAAGACTAATTCAATTATATCGATCCTAATGAATTTCAAATTTACACTTCATAGAGAACAGCCACCGAGACCTCCTGGTCTCTATGACTGGTCTCAATGACGGTATTTTAACTCTTCTATTAAGTCCTTCGAAAGCTGTCATCGAGACCAGGTGGTCACGACGACTGGTCTTGATGACTGGCAGAAGGAGCTTAAAAATCATCGAGATCTATCATAGAGAGTTGTTGCTCTCGATGCCTGGTCTCGATGGATTCTAGGAAAATCAAATGAGTTTCATCGAGACCAACCATCGAGATCACCTAGTCTCGATGCAGGTCTCGATGATGAGTCCAGTTTGAACGTTGTTTTTTTATAAGGTACCATAGTGAGTTGTTTTGGTCACTATGGTTGATCTCTATGGGCTTAAATTCAGCTATTTTTAGTCCAACTATAAATAGCAACGTCACCCATTTAAGACATTTCACTTTTGCTAAAAACCACAAATCAAATCT
Organism: Echium plantagineum; assembly: GCA_003412495.2. Lineage (NCBI taxonomy): Eukaryota > Viridiplantae > Streptophyta > Magnoliopsida > Boraginales > Boraginaceae > Echium > Echium plantagineum. Next base: position 263,023 of record QFAX02000689.1, read on the forward strand.
TAAATCTTACAAGCAAAAGTCATTCAACTTCAATTGCATCACTAATCTTTGTTGTTGAAGAACAATTCATAGAGCCAATATTATTTATCACTCTTTATCTATCCATTGAGGGATTATTTTGTACAAGAGTGAAACCTTTCTTTTCCAAACATTGAAATCCTAATTTGTAGAATTGGGTTCTAGTTATCTAGAGTTGAAATTCTTTAACTTAGGTTTGGGCTACTAGCTTGAATTGGTTAGTAGTGAGATCCTAGTGGTGTTGAGCATTGGGTGGTAGTTTAGGATTGAAGTGAATTGTGTGTATCAAACTTTCTTCAAGTTAAAAAGTTAGCCATTTCCAAATCTCGAGGTTGGAACGCCGAGGGTCGAGCACGTAGGGAAACCGAAGCTCGTAAAAATCGTGTTCGCATTCTTCTTCCCTTACTACTTATTATTATTGTTTGTTTTCTAGTTTTATTTAAATTTTTCATATTTTGTTGTATTAGTGTTTAAGGTGTTTGGTATATTGTTTAAGTGAACCTATTCAGATAAGCATATTATATTTCACGTTTTTCACTTATATATCAAACTATCTTGTCATAAATCGAAAAAGCTGGCATAGTTAATCGATATACCTTATTCACCTCCCCCCCCCTCTAAGGTTATTTTTAGACTAACAGTAAAGGTATTGAAACTAGTCCCGTAAAAATCAGTTTTAAGTTGTAGGGAACTTACAGGGAAGATGGAACTAATAACCAATATTTTACAAATAAACTGAATAAAAGTACACATACGAAATCAAATATTAGAATGCTAAAGAAAAAGAAACAATAGCCAAGTCATGTGCAACACACTTTCCTTAAAACTGATTTGGTCTCTTCCCTTAGTGCTTTGGAAACCTTGAAACTAAATGTCTACCAGGATAAGATGACCTCCAATTGGCATAACTAGCACTGCAACCCAAAAAGCGAACCTTTGAATGAGCTTGAAGAATCACCGGACAAGAACAATATAGAAAACAAAGAGGATGGGAGTTCTCTGGTTTTGTGTGTGTATTTCGAAAATCTGATGTGTTTTTTGTGCTCAAAGAGTCTTCTGATCAAATGATTAACATTAGCATAAATAGGAGTTGAAGTAACGGTTTGCAATTAAGTCACCATTAATCTGCAAAATCGTTATGTAACGGTCCAATAGTTATTAGCCAAAAACCGTTTCATAATTGTCCAACGCTTATTAGGCAATAACGTTTGGAAGGTTTGAAATTCAAATTCATATAAGCTTTAGACGATTCACGGATGAACATTTGCGTCCGCATAAAAGCTGAAGCTTTATTTTAGTTTCGGAAAACTTTTCAGACGGAACGCGGAGGATGCCTTGCATCCGGATAACACCTCAAACCTCGGATGCAAAACTCGGCTCGCACGAGGCCGGTTCTTTCGAATCAGCACTCGTGCCCGCAAGTCGAGCACACGCACCTGGGCTCAAGAATTTTTCCAATCTTATCTCGAAATCTACACTATATATAATGTGGGAATGGGGGATTAGAGGTTTTATATGAAGCCCTATGTTCTCCTACAATTAAGGAGGATTTTTAATTATTTTATTTAAAATGTGAATATGTGATTTTACATGGAGTTAATCGAATAGCCTAGTGGAAAAGGCTCTTGCTAGTGACCAAAAAGGTCATGAGTTCGAAACACACCTCATTGGTAATTTACAAAAAAAAAATGTGATTTTACATTTATATATTCTGTTACACATTAGTTTTAAGTTTAGTTCAGATGAATCAAGTAAAATTACATAGTATATTATATTTATGCAGAAGTATTTTTATAGTTCATAAAAAATGTTTTATTATCATCATAACCATATATATAAATTAATTGAAATTATATACTTATAAATATAATGAATAAATTTACACAAATTGCATCGTGTACAAACATCTAATTTATTTTAATAAGTCGAGTAGCCGATCATTTTACCGGATCATTAAGAGCTATAGAGTTGCCGCTAAAACCCCCAACAGCAAATAGAATTTGGTAAAATGGAAAACGGAGGAATAATAAGGCCCGAAGATGTAATATCCAAGCTTAAAGATGAAGGCCATTTTGATAAGCTCCGTCTCAAAATCATCCGCAAACTCAAAGATAATGTAAGAATTATATAATTTTGCATCTTCATAATACCGTCCAATTTTGGTTTTATATTTTATATTTATTAATTTTTTTTGTAAATTAGTGATGAGGTGATTTTCGAACCGAGACCCTTCGAGTCACTAGCAAGGAGCCTTTTAACTCAATTTTGATTTTATTGTTTAATATAGTGTATTATTAATATATTTATATATGGTTTCGGCCTTAGGGTTGTACACTTTGAGGTGGTGAATGCTTGTGTTGCCGAGTTTGAATTGATTCAGCAATTTATTTTGTTGTATGTGTGTTGAATTAGATGTGCTTATGTATAAATTGTTTAATTTGAGATGGACATCTTTGTATCTAGATTGATTTAAAAGGTGTTGGATATCGCTAGACGCTAGTCATACTTGTACTTTACGTTGCTCGATGTCGTGTTGACCTAGCTTCTTTTGCGGATGGCTTGAAAGAGTTAGATAGTGGAAATATTTGACTACGGAAGGAAGAATGGTTAGTCGTCATCTTCGTTTGGATATTCGAATTACATTTTGTTTTATAGGTGTCCGAGGTTAAGTTGTTAAAGCAATATTGCAATGAATGAATTTTGAATGGAAATTTTATGACATATTTTGATGAAGGTTTTCCTAATTAGATGTATTTAGATGTAGCCGACAAAAACACTTTAAAGCAATTTGTTCTAATCTATAGAGTTCTCTTTCTTGAGGTTGGAATTTTTTGTTTTGGCGTCTTTTTTCAAACTGCTTCTTCTTTCATCCTCGTGTAAGTAAGATTTGATGTTTGTTAAAACAGGATTTCTTATGACTGATATAAATGTAAAAAGCAGATCCCGTCATAGCTTTCATTTAAATTTTGACCGTCTCAGGAAGAGTTGCGGATGAGTGTTATATCAACAGTGAAACAATCAGCAGTACTTAATCGTCCAGGTGCAGAAAACATGAAACCTCGGCAACTCTCTGATGCCATACATGCAGAAGTCGGGTAGGTTGTTGATTTGAGTACTAAAAACTTCCACTTGTGATGTTATATGTTATATATGGCTGTTTCCCGACATATTTTTTAGTCGCAATCTCTTTGCTGAATATATTGTAGATGACTTTCATTACACTTTTGATTGTGAAACTGCTGTTACGTAGTACTACACCCATTTCACACACTTATTTAAAAATGTGGTAGACTTAGTGTATACTCCCTCCATTCCACTTTAATTAACTTCACGCTTTTCGAAACACAACTTCAATCATCAATTACTTTATATTTACATAATAGAAAATTACAAAGAAATAATATTATGAAAGTAATTTGAAAAACGTATTTAATTATATCAATTATATATTTTTTGGACTAACGAATATAAAGTAATTTGTAGTCAAAGTTTAACACGAATTCCCAAAACGTCAATTAAAGTGGAATAGAGGGAGTATTAGTCATTTACCCTTGGAATAAATTAAAACAAGATTATCCAGTAAAACGTTTGGTTATGAAATAGACAGTGAAAAATGTTGGTGTTGTTAAAAAGAGGTAGATCATTATTCTTACAAAAATAAATTTTGAATGTAGGTTATTTGAATAGAATAGAAGAAGATAAATTCAAGTAACATTGCACCATATGTGACATAGATATAATTTTATCCCAAACTGTGCTAATTTCTTCCCCGTAAACCTTAGAGAAAAGGTTATGAGCCAAATCTCGGATCACCTTTGGGGTATTATACAATCTGGTGATGGCATGAAGACACAAATAACAGAAACTGTACAATCAGTTTACAGTGAGTTATTAAATCCAAAAGGAAATGAGAATGGTCAATCATCTTTGAACAATGATCCGGTTATGGATCAGAGGGTACTTGGAACAAACGTATCTGCTGCTGCTCTAGCAAATCCAATTGATAGTACACATTCTGATTATAAGTCGGAAGAACGACCAGTCTTTGCTCTATCTGCATTATGTCAAAATGGAAAAAGCAACCATATTAAACAACCAAACGAAAAGAAGAGGAGACCTTCACCTAATAATGTGAAAGCACAGGATGATTATAGAGTCGAGGCACATTGCACAGTTAATGTCCTGGTGACTAAGAATGTGAAGATAAATACACTACCTTTGGTTTCTGAATCAATGCAACAATATGACGAGTCCAATGAAGACCCTGATGTTCCTCCTGTATTTGGCTGATGTCTGCTGATGTTTATATGTCATCTGTTCATAAATTCTCTATGCCTGTCGGGAAAATATTTTAGTTGAACATGACCAGAGCGTGTCTGTTTACTCTTGATAACCTATTCTCAGTTTTAGCTTTTAAAAGAGGATTCAGTGTTTGTCATCTTCTGAGGTCAGCAAGGCGCTGTTTTTTCTTAAAGTTTTCACTGTATTATACTTATGATTTTGGAAATATGTTGTTTTATAATGTATCTTGTTTTAGCTACTAATGTGTTGCCTGGCCAGCTGTCCTACCGGGCTCCCCCAGAGTATCCCCATAGTAGAGAGACTAGCTTGTGCATAACTGTGCAATTTGTTCTCAGGGCTTCACATTAGACAAGATAATATCTGTCATTTATACTTCAATCGTTGCGACTTCGATCAAATGTAACGAAAACTATCATGAAAGCTTCTGCACATTTTTTTTCATACTTTTGATACTTCATCTGTAAGATTGTTTCTTATATGCAACTTCAAAAGCTTCGACTGTCAGTGTTTTGTGCTGCTACACAGTTGAAGTATGTCTAGCACGGATAGCTGCGATCACTGCTATAGGGAGAGGTAAAGATAAATTTGTACCAGAAAACATACAATGATTAAGATGTGGAGCGATAATTCTTGATCACACAATTAATCGACAATGCAAAACCTGACCTCTCAGTAGGTCACCAAGCAGATGTAGGCATGTAGTCACAGAACAATCTCTGATTATATCTGATTTGTTATTGTTTTTTCGATTCCTTCGATGTGATGAACAATCTATATTCTTATCTGAAATCTATCTGTTTTGTTTCGATTCCTTTTATGTGTTTTATCATAGGCGAAAAACATATGAACTTGATACATGACCTGGGACACATTGAATGTCACTGTTATGTTGGTGTTGTCATCTAAACGAATCAAGCGCAACAATGAAGTCGATGCCTAGACTGATATTGACTTTGGTTTTCTCAAGTATAGAAGACTATACTTGCTAATGGAGATCATGTAAACCAGAGACGAGGGGTAGACGACAAGAACCTAGTCTTCACTCTTCAGGTTGGAAGATAAGAACGAAGTCTTCACTCTTCAGGTAGGAAAGTTAGCCGTTGTTTTAGGTGTTAACCCAAACCTTTTCAACATAGGTGACAACGAGCGAGGCAGAGATGGGAGAGATCAAACCCGGGAATAGGAAGCAAGCTCGCGTTCCTATTTGATTATTTAGTAGAGGGGATGTAGAAAGTGGACGAAACATACTTGCATTTGTAGTGAAATAATCTATCTATAATACTTATAAAAGAGCCAACATCCTTATGTGTTTCTTCCACATTTTGTCAAGACTATTTTACCCTTTTCCATTCATATATTACTATTAATTTAATTTTTCAATTATATGTATCTTTTAATGAGAAGTTGAAGGGATGGGCACATTATGAAGTAATATTAATGATTATTTGAAAAATGAAAAATTCATCTCAACCAATTGTATCCATTAATTATTGGCCACAACTACATTATTTCATTCGAATGCAAATAATTCAGAGAAGATGAATCACTACCGTTATTAGTGTTATCATTTCCTACACAATAAATGTAATTAAATGTGTTATTTAGTGTAATTTTAGGATCACCACTTTGATGAGCCAATTCAACTTTCTCCAATAATAATTATACCAAAATAAAACTAAGCATATATAATCAAATTAAACTAATACAATTTGAACTTTATAGCACATTCAAATACTATATTTTCAACAATCCTTGTGATAATAACAAGATAGAGAATTTCAAGAGCCAATAAGAATCACATCATCAAGAGTATAAGGCTCTCCATTAAATTTATTGATGACATAACCTAAATGCTCAAATAGTTTTTAATATTCCACGAGAGTCTAAAAAACAGGTAAAAATATTCATATTTATCAAAATAATATTTAGCTCTAAAGATGATAATATGGAGAACTATTTCTTTTACATGATTTAATTACAAAATATCAATTGATATTGAGAGATGAAAATGACAATATGCATATTATGAGATCAAAAAGCAATACCCAGACACAAAAGTTGCAAAAATTATTAAATATTTATAAGAGTTCAAATTCGACTATAACAAAAGTTAGAAGTTAAAATTAGTAGAAAGATCTTCAAAAGATACAACAATTACTAAAGATAACATTTAACTTTTAAAACTACACTATATAGTTGGTAATAATATCAATTAAAAATCTAATTTAAAAAAAATAATGAGAATAAATAATGTTTTTGAGAAATAATGACACTCAATAAATGTGTTTTAACACTATATCTTGAATTACCTTACTTTTAACATTCCTTTATATCCTTCAATCTATTATATATCATTTTTTCTTGTCTTCCATCTAAAGTAAATTCATTTTTTTTGTTCGAGCAGTTCACTTTTTCATTTTCATTAACATCGATGATTAAGAAAAAAAATCATATTTGCACAAATTCTCTGTTGTTTATCAACTAACATCGTTTTTGTCTTTCATCTACAGGTTTGGACATACAATGTACAATTGAACAATCATCAGGAATATTGGTTTGTTGTTGAGACTTCTCAATGTAAGATTTCCTTTATATTATAGTTCTTTACTTACTTTTATGAATTATTGTTAGTTCATTCACAATAAAAACTAGAAATATGATCAATATACTAAGGTTAATATATCTATATATAAAACAAAAAATACATTCATATAATATTATTTAATTATTAAACTTGGATGAGATATGTAAAATTAACTGATGACTTTTATATTCTTTCTATATAAATTTATTTATGCATAAAATAATAATATGTCTTCTATTGATATATAATACTCAATAAGAATATTATGAAAATATTTCTTTAATGTTATCGTAAGCTCAATCTACATATAATATTATTTTAAATTTTGTAAGAGTGTTATTTTATTATATATTAAAACGATATATATACATACATATATATGTATACATGATGAAATTATAAGGATCAAAAGTCAAATTAAAAAATTAAAATTGTTATTACTAAAAATATAAACTAAATTCATATAAGTTAATATAAATTACTCCCACCATCCCTTTTTAATAGAGCCATTTTGACTCTGGGTCAAACTTCGAAAGTTTTTACCGTAAACTTTTATTACTCGATAAGAAATAATATAGTCATATGAGATCTTGTTAGATTCGTCTCAATATATATTTTTGAAATATCAAGTTCTTATAATTTTTACACTTGTAAAATTAAAAATATTTATGTTTTACGTCGTATCTTGGAGACCGTAAAAAAGTAGATGGGTCTATCATTTAGCGATGGAGGGAATAAATGTTTGGGTTAATTTGCAAAATTATATATGACCCTTTAGTTTCTTTTAGAATCAATATATACAACTTTTTCATTGTAAATTACTTAATTCATTGTTTCTTTATAAGCTTTTCAATCATATGATTAATACTCAAATAAGGCTAAAATATGTATTTGTATGTATTTATATATGACTGACATATGAATGTTAACTATGTAAATTGTAAAAAAAGTTGGATTCATAGTTTCCTTTAGCAAAAGTAGTCATCATACCAGATAAATCTTACAATTAGTTTAACAAATTATTACCATTACATATCTAATTTTATTTGAATTTTGATCCTTACAATTTCATGATTAATATATATTTTATTCGTTATTTGTTTTAGGAAAAGTAGTCATCAAGTTGTATTAAAGTTATTATTGAAAAAGGAGGTCTTCGGTTATTTATAATTTCAAACCTTGTTGACAATTTAGCTCATATGTACTTTAATTGTATACTACTTAAAAATTTATTGTAATAGTTAAGTGTAATACCATCGCACTCATACTCTCATCGCTAATTTATATATAAAAAACAATTATATTAAAGTTATTATTAAAATATTAGTTTCAACTACAGATTCAATATGTGAATGTATTAAAGCCCTTATATTTTAGTGTAATAATGTTTGTATTATTTTAGTATTAAAAATCATATTGATGACTTCAAATTGATTTTTTACATTCTTTTTATATTAATGTCATTGTTCTTTTCATTATAGAAGATCAATTTAAAACAAAAAATAAGAAGAACAATTATATTGATTTTATGATTTGATTAACTATCTTTTTTATACGAATAAAACATTAAGGTAACTGTTTTACAAGAGAACTATCTAAGAGACGCGTTAGCGAATGACTTATATTTCTTTATGAATAGATATTTGAAGAAATAATAACAGTCGATTAGATGAAGTTCTTATAGTCCTGATACTATCTAAGGCCCAAAACATGTTATGTAACTTCGTCTTAGTGTGTCTCATAATCTCATCATCACATATATTAATATAATTTAGTTATTTAGTATTACGTAGAAAATACACTAAGTAGAATGGTGAACTATCATATGCGTATTCTTAGCACATGAAGATAGAGAACAAAAAAAGAATTCAACTTAATTTTCAAATAATATAATTTATATTCATACCCCATCATGGGGTCCCCATCGTCTATGAAAATGACATTATCTTCAATTTAAAACAAAAGATAAATGCTATGAAAAATACATAAATTTACACGGAGAAGAAATCATATTCATTTATTTCATTTTATTCATCTTCATATCTTATTTTGGTCTTCATAAAGAATATAATCATCACCCAGAAGTTGATTAGTCACTACTCTAGCCACAAGAAAGAAAGATATTAGCAGTGTTGTTGAAAGAAAATGAACAATATGAAACGAAATGCACCCTTAGCACTTTGAATAAAGAACTTTTATAAGTATTTCAAGAAGAAGTTTGAAATAAGTGTGGCATACCTTGTTAAGAAGATCAAGTAAGGCTTCACAATAAGGATTTATGTCTTTGGAGAAATCGTCTTAGGTTATCTTGCACCCTTAGCACTTTGAATAAAGAATTTTTATAAGTATTTCACGAAGAAGTTTGAAATAAGTGTGACATACCTTGTTAAGAAGATCAAGTAAGGCTTCACAATAAGGATTTATCTCGGATGTCTTTGGAGAAATCGTCTTAGGTCATCCTGCAACTATAGAGAAGCAAAAAACCATAAATTAACAGCAAAACAATATCATCATGATAACAATTCTCAAATTCTAAACAAACTTGATTACATGTATAAATATGTATATGAAGCCAATCTTGCCAAGTAAAATTCATGGAATTGACATTCTAGAATATGGCACACCTCATTTGTATATTAAGATGGAGTAAGACACATGATATTTATAATGATTTATGTAATTGTGTTACTTATAAAGAGTAACTTACTTTCCCCACTAAATTTTTACTTTCTTTAATGTTATCGTAAGCTCAATCTACATATAATATTATTTTAAATTTTGTAAGAGTGTTATTTTATTATATATTAAAACGATATATATACATACATATATATGTATACATGATGAAATTATAAGGATCAAAAGTCAAATTAAAAAATTAAAATTGTTATTACTAAAAATATAAACTAAATTCATATAAGTTAATATAAATTACTCCCACCATCCCTTTTTAATAGAGCCATTTTGACTCTGGGTCAAACTTCGAAAGTTTTTACCGTAAACTTTTATTACTCGATAAGAAATAATATAGTCATATGAGATCTTGTTAGATTCGTCTCAATATATATTTTTGAAATATCAAGTTCTTATAATTTTTACACTTGTAAAATTAAAAATATTTATGTTTTACGTCGTATCTTGGAGACCGTAAAAAAGTAGATGGGTCTATCATTTAGCGATGGAGGGAATAAATGTTTGGGTTAATTTGCAAAATTATATATGACCCTTTAGTTTCTTTTAGAATCAATATATACAACTTTTTCATTGTAAATTACTTAATTCATTGTTTCTTTATAAGCTTTTCAATCATATGATTAATACTCAAATAAGGCTAAAATATGTATTTGTATGTATTTATATATGATTGACATATGAATGTCAACTATGTAAATTGTAAAAAAAGTTGGATTCATAGTTTCCTTTAGCAAAAGTAGTCATCATACCAGATAAATCTTACAATTAGTTTAACAAATTATTACCATTACATATCTAATTTTATTTGAATTTTGATCCTTACAATTTCATGATTAATATATATTTTATTCGTTATTTGTTTTAGGAAAAGTAGTCATCAAGTTGTATTAAAGTTATTATTGAAAAAGGAGGTCTTCGGTTATTATAATTTCAAACCTTGTTGACAATTTAGCTCATATGTACTTTAATTGTATACTACTTAAAAATTTATTGTAATAGTTAAGTGTAATACCATCGCACTCATACTCTCATCGCTAATTTATATATAAAAAACAATTATATTAAAGTTATTATTAAAATATTAGTTTCAACTACAGATTCAATATGTGAATGTATTAAAGCCCTTATATTTTAGTGTAATAATGTTTGTATTATTTTAGTATTAAAAATCATATTGATGACTTCAAATTGATTTTTTACATTCTTTTTATATTAATGTCATTGTTCTTTTCATTATAGAAGATCAATTTAAAACAAAAAATAAGAAGAACAATTATATTGATTTTATGATTTGATTAACTATCTTTTTTATACGAATAAAACATTAAGGTAACTGTTTTACAAGAGAACTATCTAAGAGACGCGTTAGCGAATGACTTATATTTCTTTATGAATAGATATTTGAAGAAATAATAACAGTCGATTAGATGAAGTTCTTATAGTCCTGATACTATCTAAGGCCCAAAACATGTTATGTAACTTCGTCTTAGTGTGTCTCATAATCTCATCATCACATATATTAATATAATTTAGTTATTTAGTATTACGTAGAAAATACACTAAGTAGAATGGTGAACTATCATATGCGTATTCTTAGTAACAAATATGAGTTAATCCAAAAAATGTAATTTTTTTTAATCTTTTATGGATAATATTATTTGATTTAAAATCATCATCTATATATATACTATAAATAGATAGATATAGTTGAAAAAGTATTAATTATTTTAGTTAGTAACAAACTCACTTTTAAAAGAGAGGTTCTTATGTAAATGATTCTTTTATTATATTTTTAAATTTAGATATTTTTGCTTAACTTTATATATTTACTGCAACGATGACCCAGTATTGGTAATAATATTACATAGTATTTCTCAGTTATCTATTAGTGATGAAAAACTATAACATTTGAAGTGTTTATCATGTGAGATAATTTTCATTCTCTTTTATTAAATCGTTATCTATAAATTATCTACATATGAAGAATTTTAATAATAAGCTTTAACGTATTACGTATACGTGAGTGCATGTAGTCTGTTAGATATTTTTATTGGTATATAGTATATCAATTATCCATATATGGATATCTTTAATTAAGTATATCAATTATCCATATATGGATATCTTTAATTAAGTATATCAATTATCCATATATGGATATCTTTAATTAAGTATATCAATATTATATATTACTTAATGCATAAGTAAATGTCCTTTTTAAATTCATTATTATTTGGTAAAATATTTATAAATTATAATGGTTGTACACTTGTGTTTGTTGATTACTATAAATCAATCATGTGCAATGGTATAATTTTCGTTTTTTGATGTTTTCTTCGAGGAAGTTACAAATTGCCCATGAACTGACATTGAACTCGATTAAAAGTGAAAAGTTACACATCCATATAAATTTTGATATATGTAGTATATATCATTAACAATTTATTCAAAAATTTATCACGTGCAACGCACGTAACATAATACTAGTCATATTTAAAAACGCTTATAACCTAACCCCTTCCTTTATAGATCGTACTGTAAGTGATCCGTACTTGCCCGAAGCCAACCCCTGGGCAGGTTCGTTTCAGGTGTTGGCCTTGTCCAGATAGTGGACATAATGTCGTAGTCTCTATAGGAACTAGATATGTCTTAGCTTGTATGAACGACTCATTAATTCAAGAACAAAGATAGCTTACGATTGAACTAAATTGGACGTTTTATCGTAAGGATTCCGGGCACCTTATATGACATCATGATTCATGGGGTGGCTTTCAACAACTCAACCCTTTTCTAAAGATTGAAAAATAAACTAAAAATCCAAAAAAAATAAAACAAAATCCAAAAAAAATTGAAAAAATAAGATTGAAAAATGTGTATCAAAATCTGGGGGTAATTTAGTCATTTTGCCCCTCCTTGGTGCCATTTATTTAATAAAAGTGGAATAGGTGCCAAAAATTTTAAAGAGTGGGATGGGTGTTGTTCTGCAAAAATTCTCCATGTGAAGTAGAGTTTGTATTTTTTCTTACTAACGCGCTTGTCATTAAAAATATTTTTCAACGCCAGATAATGCATTTTAGTTGAGTTTAATAACAAATATAATAGAGATGGACAAAAATACCCCTTTGAAAAAAATTTAAATAACACTTCGTTGTTTGCGCATAAAAAACGCGTGACTGACAAAAAATATATACTATACCGAACATAAGTGATCGAAAGTATACAAGGTGATGTTAGGCTGATCGACTGGGGTCTTTTAGCAAACATGAATGATCTTTGTTGCCATTTGCTCTTTTCTTTATCCATCCAATTCAAATAATTGTTATTGGTGGGAACTAATAAGTTGTTTAAATAAAATATTGACCGAAAACAATATTGGAGAAACATGTAAAGAGCTCCACGCCTCCACCCATCATCTCAATTTTTTTTCTTGCCAAGGGTACTTCATATCTAGGACTCCAAATGCAAAACAACATCACAAGTTAGCTCAATAACACAAATTGTGAAAAAGGTATCTATCAAGCCCCTGCACTTATCTACTTTCAAAAGGTATTCAGTCTTTTCTGTACAGATAATAGATCGATGCACAGGTGAAATCAGTAACTACCCCTCCGAACGACGAATTGTCATACAATTGTTCGTCACCTTGTAAAAACGAATTTGCAGTTTTACATATGTGAACCCCTCGAAATGGTTCTCATTAGATTTAGTACTAAAAACAGGAGAATCGAGCGATGACATTTCACACTACGATCTTACTCCAAATAACCAGTTACTAACTTCACAATATCTGGCTGCGATGGAAACCACTAACTTTCATGGATAAAATGTCACTATTGATTATCTGAGGTTCAAGATTCCAAGGGGAGAAATAGCTAGAGTGAAGAATGTAAAATGATGTGTTATTTCCTTAGAATTCAACAAGAATTCAGCCATTTTAACCTCTCCCAAACAAGAAACAACCCATAATTCGACAAAGTCTACGAATAAAGCATCAAAAACACCAAGAACGCAGCTCACCGACGTAGAAGAAATTTATACATGTCTGTATTCATTGAAGGTTTAGAAAATACTTGAACATGGAAAACTTCAAACATCTACAACACAATAGTGAAGAATAAATTAAGGTATAATAATGTATCAGCTAAACAATAAGACTCTCTCTGATGATTCATCAACAACATATCTGCAGCTGGACTTTATTGGATATATGGGCAAATTAATATATATATTAAATGAGTGAACAATAAGTTTTATTGACTTGCTAAATTATCATAGAAGCATATCTGTCTTGGCTGGCAGCCTCTTGAAGAAGTTGGCAGGAACCGACGGCAATCGGCCCCTGAACCGTGGATGGCGGAGCCAGTACACCCCCGCTAGTACTGCTAAGATTTGGAATGGAGTAACATACAGAACTAGTGCCCAGATCAATGAGAAGATGATGACTATAGCCGTCGCCCTGGGGTCTCTCCAGCTTAGTATCCCAAGAGCTCGTTCTCCTTGTGTTGCCAAATCCCCAATCACGGCTTGTACCCTACCTGCCACGCTCCTTAGCCTATCATATCGCATCCTCACCATGTCAGTTGGCCGAGATGTTGGGAATGTATCGAATTCCTCATCAAGCTCGTCTGGGTGAACGTTCTCTGCCTGTGAAATCCGGGCGTCCATGTGAGGTGGCTTGCGTGGCCTAAATCTGTAGTTCCACAAGCCAATGACAAACAAGTAGAGGAAAATGGTTGGCAAGATCAAGTCAGGGTAGCAAACCAGTATGAAGAACAAGATGTGGACAAGTATAGTTGTGATCGGGTTCTTCCAGTGGCATATTGCATCAAACCACCTGCATACAGCTGAAATACCAGATAACAGTGACATTATGCGGAAGAAGTTAGCTTTGCTTCTTCTTAGGCTAAACATATGGTAATCAACATCCAGCATGTACTCGACCACCTCCCTCCTCAATGGCGGCTCTGATCTGACCAAGCGAGTTGAAACAATCTGCATTGCCTGGTGCCGAAGCCAATCTATGTGTCTAACAGAGATTGGGTGGACATAATGCATTTTCGGCAGCAATGGCCTCCCATATTGTGCAACCATATTCACCCATGCCGTGCAAGTGAATCTTAGTGCTAACTCAAGCTCCCCATGCTTCCTTAAGCCCGACGGTGTAAGAACAAGGAGTGGATAGTTATGCGTATAAATTCGATCAGTTTCCAAAGTCGAAAGCCTAATCCTCACCTTACCAATCCTTTGATCTTTCGCATCATCTCTGTGTCCATTGATGTGGCAATTGTCAAAGACACCGACGGTAATCACTGTACATGGATCATGTACTTCCCAAGTATACTGCTCATTCCAGCGAGGATGCAAAGTATCGAGTAGGGTCCTTGTTCTCACCCATTTGTTACCATACTTGGCTACACAATAAGCATCCGTCATTCTGCCATCTTTTCCCTTCATTGGCATAAGATTCTTGGCACTCAGAATACCAACCTCAAGTATGCCAATGCTGGACTTCCTCAAGACCTTGGCAGATGGTTGAAGGTCGCTGCTAAAATGTGTTGACTCGTCAAGGACATGATAACCAGCATCTATGCACAACCGAACATGTATCTTACTCGAAAACTTCGATTCTTTCTTTTTGTCATCATCGTCATCTCCCATAGATGGCCTGTGCAGATTGAGCCACAACGGATCTGGCAGCTTCGACGTATCAATTCGCTGTGGGATATTCCTGACAGGTATCATTTGCCTACCAAGAATCTCATCCCTACCAGGACCAACCCTATCCTCCACACTTATAATCAAGTACTCGTCAAATGGCTCAGACGCTACAAACATAAGTTCTTCATTCCACATTGGATTCAAGGTTTTCATTTGGGAAGGCCTAGTGACCCTCCCCTGATGCCCTAACTGTATCTTCACAAATGCATCCGGAGGCCTACTTCTATCAGAAGGTACAAGATCTTGTGCTTCAATTATATGAACTCTAAGATAATAAAGTTTAGGAGAGAAATAAACCTTTGATCTTGTATTAGCAAGCGTTTGCTGACTCACGCTATGAGCATCAGAATGCCAAGCATCAGGAAAAGCCTCATCTGCTTGTGTCCCCATCCAAACTGCAAGCATAATCTCTCCATGATGGAGCTTCTCCCCCTTCTTATTAGCCAATCTATACCATTGTGGAGCCAACGGACTATCAGGTGGCACACGGGTTGGTACATCCACGATGTCAAAGAAAACTTTCCCCGCAATATCATCCTTCCCTAAGTCCTTATCCTTCACAGTAATCTCAATTATATTCGACTGCACCCGCTCTTTCGAAAAGGCAAAAACTCTGTTCCAAACTGGATACTGAGTCTTCTCAAAGTGACCAGTCACCCCTTTATAATTCCCCATTTTCACTTCCACATATGGATCAAGACTTCCTGATACATCCATTACAGGAAGATCCTTAGCCTTTACAACATTAACATATAGAAATTGCATTGGCTCGACTAAGTCATAGGTAGTTGCTGTCTTGTCCCTCCCCCAATAACCCATTCTTGCAGCCAGTGGAGGCCTAGTCTCCACCACTCCGAATTCCGGCCTCTGCCCCGGCATCTGCATATGCATCACATTCGCCTGCGGTGCTTTCATGAAATCCATCCGCATTCCCTCCCCCATCGACGGCCTCTCAACCGGAGGCGCCCCTTGATGACGGAAAGCCGAAGGAGGAGGCACACCACCACCACCACCACCACCACCACCCGACGATGAATGAGTATGATTATGAGTACCAAGAGAGTGAAAAGTTCTCACTTCTTTTTCCTTACTATGCTTCTTGCTTTTGTTGATATTATGGAAACTTTCCTTAAACTCCCCTCTATCTCTATCTTTATCTCTATCACCCTCATCATTATATATCTTATTACTATTTATTTCTTGCAAAGGTGGATTGTTCAAATGACCATCTTCACTTTCCAAACTGGCATTATTATTCTTCACATGCTCTTCTGCACCCGCTTCCGCTACTCGTAGAGTATGACCCTCGGGAAAAACCTTTTCCCGAGGGTCTAGTACATTATGCTCAAAAGGTTGTGCATAAATCCTCAAAGCAATATCACCTTTAATATGGGAAAAAATGCCACGTTTCTCAAGAGGGTAACGATTAACAACTGCTTCAGATCCATTAAAGGGTACTGAGAATCCAGAGATTCGAACCCTCCCTAGAAAATTCCGAGGATGCCCTTCTCTTCTCTCGTTATAAACCGACACTTCAATGGTCTTATTAGGCAATTCAGTTGGATTCTTGATTATGAACTCAAGATTCTCATTCCAAATAGGATTCAGATCTTTGAGTTTGCTTTGTGTTCTTTGCTTTTCATCATCAAAATCTACTTCAACAAAAGGGCTTGCTGAACCTTGCCCATCTTTTGGCATCAGATCATTTGCATCTATTACTTCAACTACCAACTTTGCCATCAAATTTTCTTGATGAATCAAATTGGTTTTGGTAAAGTGTGATGATAATGGGGGACTAATAAGATAATAATAGTAACAATAATGAGAAAAATATGGAAAGATAAGAAGAAAATAAGAGGTAAGGTAGGAGAAAAGGCACTGAGGAAGAATTGATGGCAATAATAAAAGTTGCTTTCACATGTATACAGAAATATTACATAATAATAATAAGAGTGTGTTTCTTCATAAATGATTGAATGAACATAAATTGGAGTACTATAAAAGCACTTCTCCACAATTATATGGTTCGATTCAAGATAAGTATATGAGTAATTTTGTATTTGTTCAGGATAACTTGCTTGTGAGTGGCTATCCATAATTTGTACACTCTTGAGGTAGAATACCAAATCATTAGAGGCACATCACGCATTCTTTGTTGGGCGATGGGTTAGCCAAACAGGTGTTTAAAATGAGCGCATCATCTTCTTAGAAATATACATGAACTACGAGATACTCAAATAGTCTAATGAAAAAAACTTTTACAAGTGGCCAGAAGGTCCTGAGTTCGAATCTCATCATCGCTAATTTACAAAAAAAAGAAATATACATGAAATAATGGGATTACGTACCGGTCACAGGTTAAGTGGTAAATAGTTTGGTGGGCAGCGTCACGTCTTACCTTTTCTACATGACGTGAGTTCAAGTAGATAGAATCTATTGTAAAAGTGGTTAACGGACAATCTCAAATCCCTTGACCATCTCACCTACATCCCACAATTTACCTTCTCACAACTTTTTAAAACAGGAACCGATCAGACCGTGAAGGTTGAACCTTTCTTTTTAAGAAATAATGAATTATAACCAACAAATAAAACTAACTCTTGCATTTATAATTTATGTGAAGTCGACGATCCATTATAGTAATAACATGACTTTGGTATGACTTCTCTTTCTTTTCTTAATAGTTTATTGATAGCTACTATCTTTTAACCATCTTTTTCATTAGTTGATAACAGATATATTAGGTCCCAAAATAAAATATAAGTCATGTTTTTTTTTTGTATGATTCACATCAAAATACTTTTGTCATTGGTTCATAATCTTCTATTTTATATTATACAATTTAAAATAATTGTTTTTAACTTTATTAAAATTAACCTTTGACAATTAATTACTAGTTATTACTTATTCTAAAATATATAAAATTTATATAGTTAAATTTATTTCTAAGAGAACTTTCATAATATTAACATTTTAAATTTCTCAATAATATAACTAAAGAATAATTGAATATCAAAGATTTAATTTAAGAAAAGCAATTATTTGAATTGAAGGTAGTATTATTTTAACAATGTTCAATATCATATACTGGAATAGAAGGATTATTACAGATTTTCTTTGGATTAAACAAGCTTCGAAGGAATAAGGTTCGATACGTAATTAATAAAAATTTATGTTTCCTGAGAATGCATGTTCAGTCTTTTTTATATAAAAAATATCCAATTCATGTCGATGAGTCAACAGCCTGATGACATCTGACCGAATTGCACGTGTTTATGGATTAAACGAGATTCAAGCTAGGGAAATGGTTGAATTTGCCAGCGGTGTTAAAGGAATCGCCCTGAATCTTGAAAATGAAAATGTAGGGATTGTTGTCTTTGGTAGTGATACTGCTATTAAAGAGGGAGATCTTGTCAAGCGCACTGGATCCATTGTGGATGTTCCTCCAATTAAAAGGTGGGTTTCAATATTGTTGGATACAATTAATTTATCTTATATTTACTCTAACAGTATGTATGTTACTTAGTAATTTCTGTCTTTATAATTCTAATATCATTGTATTCATATTTTCATCACTAATTTATCAAAAAAGTAATACTAAAATCATAAAATATACAACATTAAAATAATTATAGTAAATCATGTTTCTTCCGGACTTTCATTGTGTAGTTGGTACTACTCCCCAATATTGATCTTTTTTTGTGAAACGATATCATACTGAAAGTAAACCTGTACTAATTGGGTAGGGAAAAATCTAAGCTAACAATGAATCAAAGACATCTGTTTTATTAAAATAATTGTCAAACCTCGAATTTAGGACCTCCAAATACAAAAACTGGATCAATAACCATTAGGCTAAGACCACGGATTCCCTAATATTTATCTATTACAGTACTATAAAATTCAACGGAGTATGTCTACTTAATTTCAAGGCCTCAGATGAGGGAATGTTTTATGGGGATATTCAACCGACAGTGGTCTAAACTACTAGTCAACTACCCACTATTATATTAGTCCATTCATTAGAAAATGTTATTTTTATATTTAGCCACTTATATTTTCTTTTGTTTTTCCAATTGACACTTATAATATTTATTTTGATCAATAGGAACCTGGGCTTTAAATTTAGCACCCGAGCTTTTATTTTTCAGCTTTTTCAACACTTCGACTTGCGTTAGATTGTGAAGGACGATTACTATATATTGAGATTGTGTTAGTTTTGAATGTTATTTAACTATTTTAACTTTCTTTAAGAAAACAATTGTTGGAATATGTGAAAAACAAAAGTTCAGGTGTCAAATTGAAAGTTTAGCGACCTATTTGTCAAAATAAATACTATATATACCAATTTGACAAAATAAAGAAAGTTCAGGTGGCTGCATACGAACAAAACCTTAAAAAATGGGATCGATCTCTTCAAATATTTAATGATTGAAAATTTTAAAATTTTAATTAAATATTGTACACTTGTATCCGGCTTTGAAGATTTTTTCAGATGGAGTAGGAGTATTATTTCATAATTTTTGAAAATATAGCTAAAAAGTAATTACTCAGTAGTAGTTAAGGTCCTATTGACGTTAATAATTTAATTTTGCGTTTAAGAGAGTGGTTGTTTAATGAGAAACATGGGAGTTATAAAATAGGAGTAGTTTTAATCCACTTCTCAATTGATCTTCTTTTTTGAACTTGTGATATCGAAGTGTTTTCATCCCAATTACTTTATCACTTATCATTAAGTTATACTGGCGAGCTACTCAATTGATGAGTAAAGTATAAAGAATTGTGTATGAAGTATCCCATCCTAAATGATTGGTACATTTTAACTTTTATTGGTCAAACATTACAAAATTTGACCATAAATTCTCATTAAACGATAAGAAATATAGTCTTATAGGATCTTGTCAGATTCATATCAATATATATTTTTAAAA
This sequence comes from Echium plantagineum, assembly GCA_003412495.2. Lineage (NCBI taxonomy): Eukaryota > Viridiplantae > Streptophyta > Magnoliopsida > Boraginales > Boraginaceae > Echium > Echium plantagineum. Next base: position 283,270 of record QFAX02000689.1, read on the forward strand.
GATCAATTTCTTATAATTTTCCACGTGTACAATAAAAGATATTTACATTTTAAATCGCGTTTGATGACTACGAAAAATCAAAATATATTAATCATTTAGAGACGAAGGGAATATATAAAATCATCATGTAATAAATGTAATGTGTTATGATTGTGAGAATGAAATGTAGTGAGGAAAAAGAAGAAGAAATAATTGGAGCAAAATGTGATCACGCTCACATTAAACGCCCCCTCACGCCGAACCCACAACTTGAAAGGGAGTAAATCACGGTACGATCCCCAGGACCAGAGTGTATGAAGAAGAAATAATAAGGGTATGGAACATGGCCAACATGGCAATGCTATTAATTTAATTACTTTTGTGAAAGAAAAAAGAGTGTAATGTCACATCTAGCAAGGCAAAGTTTGGTTGTAGTGGTATATGCGTTGGAGGACGGGGTCCCCGCAACACAAGGGTGTCTTTATGTGTGTCTCACTCTAGTGGGTGGGAGTGTGATTGGATATCAACTTCAACGTTTGATATCATATGTGCCACTTCATCCAACATCACTTGTTTACATTTAGGTTGTGAGTAAACATACAAAAATTCATTTCATTTATTTTATTCCATTTTAAAAAGTTCGACTTGTGATTTGGTGTCTATCGGTAAATATTCTTCATTAACATTCAACGTTCGATTGACTGGAACAAACGATTCAATTTTGTTCGGTTGATATATTTTGATCTTCTAGATTGTATTTTCATTGGATTTTCCGACCTCGAGCCACTTTTAATGAAAAATCCTAACATTAATTTTAAATAGGTTAGTGTAAAACGCTCATTTGTAGTCTAGAGTCCAAACTTCAAAGTCCTAAGCTTAACTAAAATTATAACAATTACTTAAACCAACATATTTTCATTTTCTACCCATCAATCGTCTCCCTCTCATCTGCCCAAATGCCCAATCACATCTAATTTTTTACGAACCGGACCGAACATTTTTGCAAACCATGTGAAAGTTGGACCGAAGTCTAGCCAAACCTACGAACTAGATCCATCTTTTTGCAAATCGAACCGAACTATTTGTGGACCTTGCGAAAGTCATACCGAACTCGAGCCAAAATTGTTAAGTCGAACCTTAGGTTATCAAATTTCGGACTAAGATGAATCTAAGGTGCCAACCAATGCGGATCGAACTCAAACGCAACTATATTCAATATGGTTCGATCTGTTTACACCCCTATATACATCTACTCCTTCCATGATCAACAATGAATTAAAATGGCATTTTATTATGTCATGATCATGCCTTTTAAAACATTCTCCTATTCATGTTTATAATAACTAGAAGTAGAAAAGGGAAAAAAGTACTAAATATCATATTTCATATCTTAAAACATTCCTCAAATATTGTGGGGAGTGTCTTATATACACCTTCACCAAATCACTTTTTCTTGTGACATTAATTGACGTAAGGATTGTAAGTAGTTAAGTAGAAAATCTAAATTTGTGTAAAAGTTAAAATATAATATCTAAATTTGATAAAGTAGTAAAATAAGTTGACTTTAGGAAATTCTTTTAGGTAAACTTGTATGAATGCTCTAATGGATACACCAATCAGTTATCTTTCTAAGATGTTTTGAGTTTATCACCTATGTTTCAAAACGTTCTTGTCAATCACTTATTTTTCAAATTATTTCAGTCTGTCACCTCTTCTGTCAATATGTCTTTAAGTATAACACATGTTGAATTCAAATTTTGGGTGCAGACTTTGTATTTTTGGTAACTGTAGGACGAATAGCCCACAACCACGGGTCCGAATTAGAGTTATGTCTAGTATAGCTACACTAGACAAACCGTAACTCGGGCCCGTGGTTGTGGGCTATAACCAACTAGCCGTTTGTGCACAGTCTAGCATGTGCGAATTCGTTCTCCTTATAGAGTTATTTTTTATATAATTAATTAGATATTATTGGAATTATATACTTACATATGAGAAAATACAAAAGAATATCGTATACAATTCAAAAATCAATTTGAAGAAACATAAGTGCATTGGTTCATAATGAATTTGATCGACTAAATATTTAACGAAGTTAAAAACAAAATTGATGCACAAAAGTGAGGATAAGTCTCTTAAGTGGAAGCAACTTCAGGTGTGTAGTTCCAAGATACTCCTCTAGACAATCAAACTCGGTGGAATACAATGTACTTCAGATATGAAATCAAATCTGGCAAAGCAACAAAGGGATCATTATAGATTAAGTTAAGTACTCAAGTGCAACCTAAAACAAACAAATAATATGTGAACTAAACAACAACAAAAAAAGAGTAAAAGGATGTCCAGAAAGTTGACAAATGTATTTTCAGGCCTTGGTCACATACTTTGTTCACCATGTTGTTATAACAATAAAAAGTAGTACCAACAATAAAACTGAGCTTAATAAGATATGAGCAAGACTCAAAAATGTAAAGGCAAATGATGATGGATGTGAAATGTACCATCTCCAGAAATCCACAACAGAATGTTCCTAGAAGACCTAATGTTCGAAAAAATATCAAAAAAGAAATTGGAAAAAATTGTTATCTCATGACTGGGGCCAATGTGTTAATCAGAGTTAAATTGGGTGCTTATGAGAGGAAAAAATGTTTTTGGACAGAAATACCCTTCAAAATTCTGATGGAGTGACCAGAATGAATGACCTTTTAAACATTAGTGATCTAACTGGTGTTTTTGAAACATGAGTGATCTAACTGGGTCTTTTTCAAACGTGAGTGATGTCAGAAGACATTTGCCCTTTAATTTTTTAATAATTATATGTTTTTGTGTATAAAAGTGGTGTACTTGTATTTCTTCAAATTATTTTCAACTGTACATGATGTTTTTGTTCACTTTCATATATATGTTACATAATTTTGACAATATCCAATTAATTATACCAAAATAATTTATAAGAAAAACGAATTGTACAAGCTAGACGGTACACAAACGGCTAGTGAATTTTTAAAGTGGATCTTGAACGCTTCACACTTGGTCTATTGGGTCAATATTAAAGTTTAATCTAATAAATTATATAAATAATATAATATTTAAAATAAAAATAAAAATTAAGTACAAATACCAAGAAATATCCCAAATATAAATATTTTAAACAATATATAAATAGTCGGTTTTGGTTCGGTCGGTTTCGGTTCGGTTTATACTAAAACCGAAAACTGAATTTTTTTTGTCGGTTTTGAATTCTTTTGCACCTCTTCGGTTCGGTGTGATTTTTTTTCCAACCAAGTCAGTAGAATTTTGGTTCGGTTCGGTCGGTTTTGTCGGTTTACAGCGAACCGATAACATCCCTAGTTGTGGGCTATTCGCCCACTAACCTAACACCCTCCTTCCAACTCATGGTAATGTGATAAAATTTTCATCAGTTTGCAATACAACAATAATAAGTAGTAACAAAGAAAACATAAATTGGATCAAGCCGGATCCGTATCAGACTCGCCAGATAACTCATATCGGAATCGCTAGATAATGCCTATAGCCAATAATTAATTGTCAAGAACGCTATCCTTTTCAAAAATACATAAAATCATAAAAATTTATGTAAAATAATTGTTAAGGTTAAAAAAAATCATTAAAACTAAAAAAATCAATGAAAAATAATTACCTATGTAAATATTTCAAAAATAAAAACTAAATTTTAATGACATGTTCAAAATAAAAACAATCATTAAAAGTAAAATTTTATTAGAGGAGAAGATATAAACATATTAACAGTACATTCACAATCAACTATTGCAAAAAAAAAAAAGAACATTACTTAGGGACTATCATCAAATAAAAAAAGCTACTAATAATGCAAACATGAACAAATGTTATAATTAGCAATTGAGATTATGTTAAGAATATTATTTGATAAAAGGGTATAAAAAAAGTTCAACATAATTTTGCTCTGCCAACATGAAAATTGCTCTGGCATTATCACTAGTCAATAAAAAAACATAAGAAACATTAAATGTATATGCTCATGACACACTTCCATACTTTTCAAATTTTATGGTCAAAGCAATGAATAATCAATATTTATCTGGAAAAATATAAATAAATATTTTGAACTAGATACAATATTAAATACAAGTAAAAACATGACTAAATAAATTATGTTGCTTGAGAAAATGAAAATATAATAGATTAATAATAAAATATAACAAAAAGTGTCGCGTAAAAAGACAACATACTATCAAAACCATTTCCCCCAACTACCACATTCGCAACCCACTTATTAAATACCAAGGAAAATATCTAATTGTCACGTCAAAAAGGTTAAGAAAATAGTCAGCCTTTAGTAGGAACCAAAATAAGTTGCAATAATTCTTAATAAAGGCTTCTTATAAGTCACCGAATAGCTTAGTGAAAAGCCTTTTTTTTTTCATTCAAACGATAGAAGTTATAAATAGCCATACAATAATCAAATACATTATATTTCTAAATTAGTAAATGAGAGTCTAAGCTAGGGGTACGAATCGATACGGTTTTTTTTTACTGAAAAACCGAACCGAATCAAAATCGACAGTTTCGAATCGGTTTTTTAACCGATCAGATCGGTCTTGGACTTTTCTTTAGAAGAAACCCGATCGGATCGGGTCTGTTTCGGTTTTCGCTAAGCGAAAATCGGTTAAGAAAACGATCCAAAAATTTGTTTGATTATTTGTTCAGTTCTTTTTTTAAATTGATGCCAATGCGGAATAATTGCTTGATTTGTGTATGATTGAACAACCAAGGATTCAACAATTTGACGATTACATTTGTTTGTTATTTGTTCATTCTTTGTTTATTATTTGTTCATTTCTTCTATCCCTATTCTCCTCTCAGTTTTAACTTTGATGTCAACTAAGATCAAGAATCTAACGATTCACTATTTTTTCAATTCTGAGTTTTTCAATTTTAATTTTGGTAAATCGGTCGGTAAACCGAACCGTTCCGAAACCGGCGGTTTTAACCGAAGTCGGTTCTTTCGGTTTTCGGACCGGTTTCGGATTTGTTTTTTGAAAAAACCGATGTGTCGGATCTGTTTTTATGGTGAAAAACCGGCAAGACCGGTCCAATCGCACCCCTAGTCTAAAGCTCCAAATAAACATCTTTGTCTTCTTGACTGTTGAATCCACGTAATACTTGAACTTCGATTCCTGGATGTGAATCCGATTCCCAAAGTTGTCTTGAAACGCCCGAAAATCCCACAGAGTGGGTGCTGGAAAAATCGCCGAAACGCCTGAAATCCCACAGAGTGGGTGCTGAAATGCTACACAAGCAACCCCGAAAACACTGCAAAGGCAGCCACGAAAGCAAAGGAAGTGTGTTTAAATATACTCCTCTGCGAGATTCGAACCAGAGACCTCCTGAAAAGGCTCTTGCTAATGGCCAGAAGATCCTAGATTCGAAACCGATATGTCGAAGTTAAATCATAAAGTTATTGCTCCTTATAAATTATCATAAAGTTAAATGAAAGGGGAAGCTGCTCTAATTTGTTGCAAAAGTTAAATCAAAAGAGTCGAAATACCTTCACCACCTCTAAATTCTAAAACCGAGTTATTGAAGTATACATCTGAACTACTCTTAAACCTCGACACACTGAACGACATCGAAATACTGTGGCAAGCAGCACAAGCTACACTACATGTTGCAACTGCAAACCGAACGACAGAGCTCCTTTCAGGATGGATATTCATTGTTGAACTATTGCTCTGTTGACAGGAACACTGAATGTTGTTGCTGGTATGCGGGGCTCAAATCTGACTCCAGAATCTGGTGAGTTAGCAAGCCATCTGGCATAGAAGAAGAGACATCTATGCTAATTCGTGGCTTTTTGGCTAATCTATCTCCTTTTGGACTTCCACTAGGTGAAGCTAAGCGTCCACTAAAGTCGGGACTCAGAGGCTCCTGATGAGAGGAAAGAGAGTCGTCAAATGAATGGCTCTTGGCTCCGCCACAATCCCTTGATTTGTCAGTTAGAGGAGCCTCAGATGTTGAAGGAGGGGTTGCAGGATGGTTTTGATTGTCTGATTCAGCATAGATGTCGCCGCTTTCTGCTACAGTATTCCCTGAGATAGGTGCTTCGGAGAGAACTCCAGTGAGTCGTTGTTGCTCCTCAATGATCTTCTTCAAATACTTGCCCTGAGCCTCTATTCTTAACTGTAACTGTTTCTGGACCTGTCATCACAAACTTGTAGGTAAACCCACAAACTTCGGAATCTCATCAAGCACTACATACTAGAAAGTAGAAATACGTAATAGCACCCCGGGTCTGCATTCTTCTTCCTCTTGCCCTCTAACTATAAGTGGTAGTAATTTGCCACGATTCTAGTTTGATTTAAACAACTAACTTAAATCTAACATGTAGAAGTAACTAAAGAAATCATTTGAATACAATTTATAATGGATGAAGTCTTGCCATCCAAACAATCCACTACCATCAGCGTGACCTGCTGCAATATTATTTTGTGATTAGATTAAGACCTCATAAAAAATTGCAACAGACTATTTATTTATATTGGATTCGCATTTATGTCCCTTTAACAGATACCCAAACAAAGGAGGAAAATAGTGCAGTCCTTATGAAGTTCTTTATATGAAAAGGGGTTGATTCTACTACCCAAGCACACAATTCCCAAATATAGAGACCAGTTATTGTGTGTTTCTTGGGTATTGATAACCGAATTCAACATCAACAACATTCCATAATGCCTTTGAAGAGGTTTGCATCAAAGCAAAGGAGGGGTCGGATAGTACATGACCTTACCCCTGTGATAACAGGAATCACCTTAAACAAAATTATTCTGGGATCACCATAGGTGTACATTGTCCAAATGTGTACCATCTTTCTGTCATATTTCAAGGCTACCAAAATAGGACAAGTTCAACACAACAAGATCTATTGATATGCCATTTAACATCATTATACAATTTTCCATTACCAAAGGCCACCATCACATGAAGGGCACACGACTCTTGGAGGGGCATTTTTGTACTGTTAACCTTAAGTTAAAAAAGTGAATGATTTAAAGTGAAGAAAAATCAACTCCTCTTCCCCTCCACATTAAAAAACAGAAGAAAATTAATTCCCAAAACAACGTTATACTGGCAACTGAAGATGGTGATGGGAATAAAAATTTCCAAATTGTAATCGACTCTCGTCTGAATGAAAGCAACAACACAAACAAGAGTTTCAATTATCCAATTGTACCAGCTCATAGACCACATGTCTACACTTCAAGATCTTCAACTTAAATAAGTTGACTTAGCAATCAAAGCTGGAACTTGATAAACCAAAAATATAAAGCAGCTCTGAGATCATATAACCCCATTTGATAGTTTTCCGAAATCATAAAGAATCACTTTAGAATTACTTATTAATTTAGAATGAGATTTTGTGTAAAATTTGAGGAATGCACCGACACATAAAGGCTCATTTTTTTAATTGAATTTAACCTATGACGCTTACTCAAACTAAAATGGAGGTAATATAGATTATACGGCTCCATTATAGTAAATAGAATCCAAAGTCAAAACACCAGATGACTAATATGGATATAAGGCAGTAGATAGGGTCCAGAGTCAAGACTCTAAAGAACTTCCGTTATAGATAAAATGATGTCTTACATTCATTTTGTATATGCATAGAAACAGATCAAACAAAGTCTAACAAGCTACCACCAGATCTTGCTGACATATACACACATTTAATATGCATATGCTATACAGGAAAGAAGTTAAAAAAGTTAAAAGATGAACATATTGATTGCATGTACTATTAAGCATAAAGCAGTTTAGCAAACCTCCAACTGTTCATGCAGTCTCTTTTGCACCTCCATCTGGAGCTTAATTGCTTCTGTGATTTGCATCTTACTGAAAACGAGTATATTTTTTCATAAGTAGTGTCATATAGGTTAAAAATGTTCAAAATATGTCTCTTGACCAAAGACATCTTATAAAAATTGTGCTACTAGATATACACCAAGCATCAACTTTTTCTAATTTACTAATCTATCAAGGCAGATAAACGAAGAAATTTAACGACCTTAAAGTATGTGTAATACTAAGTATCTGAGAGCAGAAAAAGCACAAGTCATCGTGCAATTAAGAAGACCCACTTACGATGATCCGTCGAGACGTGAAAGCACATCACTGGATTCTTTATTCTCAGCCTTATGACCTGAAAACCAAAAAGTAGGAACAAACAAACTAGTAAATAGTACTGCAAAAACTTCATAAATGAGCCATTTAAGTGGTTCAATATTGCAGCAACAAGATGATACTTTGGGGATTGCTTATCAAAAAGTGACAAACATACCATCCGATGAGGAATCCGGGAGATAATTCGCAAGTCTATATTTCTTCCAGAAACAAGAAAAGATATGTTATGATGGAGCAGATGAACTATAGAAAGCAGAAAGCGTGTTCATTAAATACTATTGTGTTAGTACAAACAATACCTGTAAATGGCTTTTTACATGGTAAATAGTTAGCCCCTGTACACCCATAACTCTGAGAACGCCTTTAGGAGTAGCCCCTGAAACGGAAAAGTTGCATTTCACGACTCTAATTGATCTTATTATACACCTATAGTGCAATTTAAAGAAACAGTAGCTCCATATATCAGTCATCCAAGCACTTCACCAGTTCAAGACCCCAACAACTTTAGGCAGATAAATTTATACAGATAAAACATGTAGCATGATAAAGAATGCATAATTCATGAACACTTATCACAGGAAAGAACATGAGAATTCAAGATGGAAGGAGAAAGCAGAACTATAAACAATTTGTTACAGTCACTGAACCATGCCAACTTTTAAGGGTTCCATTATACCTGGGTAACATGGTCCGTGTAACCCAGTTATAATAATCCCTATCATATGGATGTAAAATCACAATCCAGCATCTCCATCATATCAGGGATTTTAAAATAGAGCAAGATATCTTCATAAAGAGGACTTTTTGCATCAAAGAATTATGTTCTGAACACTTGTACTTATTTGTTCCCACAAGAGGATCTAGCTAAAAGAAATATCAGAACCCCAACAACAGAGGCGCACATGATATATCCAATTTCTGGCTAATGCGAAGATGGTCAGGTCACTTACGGTCAGGCCCACCAAGTTGGGCAACAGCATCAACAAATCGCTCATGAAGCTCTTGTGTCCAACGCAAACGTTGTTTAGAGGCTAGATTTTTATTGTTCTTTAGGCTGTCACCTCCACCAATTGGCTCCATTTTACTCGGACTTTCAAATGGTTGATTTCTTGTGGCATGGTCATTCTGAACTAAGGTTGGATTAGTTATGCTTTTAGGTTGATACATATTATATTTACCTGAGAGAAAACACGAAAAGCATCCATATTTCATAGGATTAATGACAATAACTGATCTCGTTAATGTAACGACATATAAAAATATTTAAAATTTCAATACGATCAATCATATTGATGAATAAATATACAGATGAACTCCTCATGAAGTGCTAGTGCGTACTGGAAGACAATGACAATCTCTCAATTTTGTCAATGCAAAACATCAATTTTTTCTTTTATGATGCTATTCGATATACATTGTATAGTTTTGGTCGACTTTTAGTCAATCTATCTAATTGATAAGATGATAAGTGAGGAAACATAAACAGCAAAATATGGCGTTCAAGACCAAAAATCGGCCCACATCTAAGATGACAACCATGTGACGCTTCTTGCTTTTTTATAGGTTGTAAGGAAACTGCTATAGAGTAAGCTCCATCTTAAGCTCATACAAGATAGTGTATAATGTATTGACGAGAAAAACCGGCCAGCATAACATCGTCGTGCAAAATCAACCTATCTGATTCCAAATCAGCAAATATGCAACTCTAACAATACATACAGTTACAACTACACTCTACATTCAAAAGATCATCTACTTTTCAATATCGATGGATAACTTTTGAAACTTTTGAACTCACATATATTTGTACACAATATATAATATTTGGTGATGTATACTCCTTTCATCCCACGTAGATCGTCCGGTTTGATTTTCAATTGTCAAAATCAACGAACCTCGAAACCCGTGGCCTTGGCCTAATGGTTATCGACCCAGCCTCCACAATTGGAGGTGATGGGTCAGAGTCCTGGCAAGGCATCCTAACAAAAACCAAACGATGCCTCTGCGTCCCTCCGTAGAATTTACTTTCAGTATGATATTGTTTGACGAAAAAAAGTTTAAAGCCATAAATAATACTTGAAATTATCAATTTAATAGTAAATTGCATTAATATTACTAGCATTGATATATCTTTTACCAAATATTATCAAACAAATTGGTGAAGAGAGATGAGAAAAACATACCATGGATCTATAAGGTTGACTTGTAATGGAAGACTTCGAAAGGTTCTATAAGAAGCGTGATCAAAATGAAGGAGAAGGCCAAAACGACGTCATTTTAGATCTTTAACAGACTATCACTATCACCACACTTTCCATCACTCAATGAGTACTCTCTGTATTTGTTTGTTTTATCAATGGGCTTGGCTTTTTCAAGTGTCCAATGGTCAAATTAATTGCATTCACTTAAAAAGGGTTAGATCTATTTGCCTCTCAAAACATCCGGTTCTCGAATTAAATTGTAATACATGTTTGAATTAGTCGCTGATCGAGATTTGAAGTATCAGTTTGACATAAATCATTGTTTATGAGAATCGAATCACACCACATGAAGAGGCGGAGTTGGCACCACATCAGCCAAAATTCTCTACCATCTAAGCTATCCCGAGAGTAATTGCCGCATTGTTATTACCTCTTCCCATAAACATGAAAGTGACATTCATGTCTCAAACCCAATGGTGAACACACCGTGGTAACCACATCGAGCTCAATTGGATACAAACTTTTCTTTTCAAAATTCACACCAAAATTCGCACCAAGTATTTCGAATCGCCCTCTATATCTATATCATAAATGAGTCTAGATATTTTCAGGTAAAAACTAATTTCAATAAATTAATTTTCAAGTCAATGATTAGTCCAAAGTTAATTTATTATCTATTCACCTAAATTACTTCATTATCATTGGTAAACATGATTGAGTATTTTTATATATAAACATCCAAATAAATCTTTTATATATAAACATCCAATCATGTACCAAATGATGTGTTATTATAAGTTTTTTTTACCTTTCTCTAGTCAATTACATAAATCGAAATTTTGATAAAAAGATATCACAAAAATTTATCCGAACATCCAATCTCTTTAGGGTACCATATGTTGCTACAAATCTCTCTTGATCTTCATGAAAAAGTGAACTCTAACAGTACAATCTACGTAATATGTAGCCAAACTTGAGGAAAATAATTTATTGGTGAAATGCAAATCTAATCAAAGTTTCCATATTTAATGTGAAAATGTGCAATTAGTAGAGCATGAAGGAGTACCTTAAATAACCAACTAGATCGACCTAGTGATTATTGACCCATGACCTTTTAGGCGTGGGTTTAAGATCTGACGAGGATTCAAATATTTACGAATATCTTTGCCCCATTATAGTGTAGATTTCTTACTTTTACGATGTCAATCCTTATTTTCTTTTAAATTTTGGTGGTTAAAATTCAAGTCCATATCTTCTTCAGTAGTATGACTTTATCCTTAACGATTTATTTGTATAAATCATTTTTGGTTCATCTTCATTCCTTATTCCAACGCATTTTCTCAAGTAAATTGTGTTACAACATCTTCGACAAATACTACCACAAATAAAAAATGATCTATTTTTAATGGTAAGTGACAAATTGACAATTGGATTGTAAAAGTTGTTTAATTCATGTTGTTGCATCGTTTACTTTTAAATGATACTAATAAATTATTCTCGCGCTCGTTTTTTAATTTGATGTAACACCCGTCATGATATTGTTCGGAATGTCACACCCCACGAGCTAAATTCGAGCTAAATTCGGCTTAAGCCTCGCTTAGCTCGAGACATTATTATAGCAAAGCACTGACGTTATCATACATAAATTAATCTTAAAAGATGTTCGAACCATAATGGGATTTTACCTATATTTCATCAAAAAGAGATTAACAAAACACACTAGCAATTATGCAATCTTATTTTATATGGAAGATGCCTTATAGCATTTCGTCTTTATATGAATGATTGTTGTTTATCTTTTACTCTTCTGAAATCCAATATGCATAAGTGTTCACTGTTCAGATATATGTGCGTTCATATATTTTACTTCAAAAAAAGAAATTTATACTACAGGAAAAAACAGCAAAAAGGACAAAGAATTTTGTCTTATGTTGTCGTATATACTCCATCTACGACAAAAAACATTTGTCGTATAAACTTAGTCATATTTGTTCAATTTATCGTAGGTTATCTTATGCAAGGAGCCCGATTAAAAAATTGTACGGCCATACTTTGTCGTAGGTTGTCCTATGATATAAGGAAAAAATAAAATCGAAATTAACTTAATTTTGTCACAAGTTTTAGTATTTGCTTTTGTTACAAGTTGTTGTACATGCTTATATCTTAATAATAAATCTGAATTAATTAAATTGTCTTATTTTTCGTATTACTTTATTAAAAAAATGAAATTAATTATTTTGTCTTAGTTTGTCTTATATATTGGCTAGATTTTAAATTAAAATTAAATCGAAAACACACACATCTTTGTCTTATTTTGTCGTATATATTTATTTGGTGTTTGTCCTAATTTGTCGTAATTGATCTGGAATTATAGAAAAAATATAAAGCCCAGAAGGTGCTATAAATAGCTTCTTAGATACACTGATACACATCCTTATACAATAATGTACAAAGCAAGGAACAATAATGTAAAATCAAATAAGCAATTAATATTCAAATCACATAAAGTTTTATTTTAAGTAAGCATAGTACTAAGTCAATTAATAAATTTAACAATCTCAAATCAAATGAACATGAATCTAAAAACAAAATTATCATGACTTTGAGGGAGGGAGATGGAAACAAGTAGGAGTAGCCCATTAAAAAAAATAGAGGAAAAAAATTGATTTATTCTACTTCGAGTTGAGATGGAATTTTGAAAAGAAAAATCTGACAGATTCGATAAGTATGGCGTTCTTGTCAGTTACTAATTGACAAATTATGCGTAGTTTGTCGAATCCGACACGCACTGATCTGACAAGTTCGAAAAGGATGGCGTTCATGGCAATTATTAATTAGCGAAGTCTGGCGAATCAGACAAACACTGTTCTGACAGGTTCGAAAAGGATGGCGTTCCTGGCAGTTACTAATTGACAAATTATGCGTAGTAATCCGACACACTCTGATCTGACAGGTTCGAAAAGGATGGCGTTCCTGGCAGTTACTAATTGACAAATTATGCGTAGTAATCCGACACACTCTGATCTGACAGGTTCGAAAAGGATGACGTTCCTGGCAGTTATTAATTAGCGAAGTCTGGCGAATCCGACAAGCACTGATCTGACAGGTTCGAAAAAGATGGCGTTCCTGACAGTTACTGATTAGCGAATTACGCATTGTCTGACGAGTCCGATACGCACTGATCTGACCGGGTTCGAAAAGAATGGCGTTCCTGGCAGCAACTGATTGAAAATTGGCGATACGTGTTGTTTGACGAATCCGACACGCACTGATCACGGATCCGACTTGATCCAATTCTATATTTTTTTTTATTACTTATTATTGTTGTATCGCAAACTCATGGAAATTCTATCAAATTACCATGAGTTTGAGGGAGGGTGTTAGGCTAGTGGCAACCCTAGCCCATAAGCCCGTAAAGTATATTAGGGTTAGGGTTAACGTTAGTTTAATGTTAGTTATAAATATAGGTGTTCTATATTATCAATAAAATATCTACTTCCCTCTATATTTCTACAATTTACATTATTATTATGTGAATTGGATTTAAACAATAATAAGGGGGGGAAGAGAAAATTGATTATTTTGTATGCATGCTTCAATACTTGTTAAGTTAATTGATCACTACACTAACAGATGTGTGTTAATATTTTGTATGCATCAATACTTGTTAGTGAAAAATCTAGTGTCAAAGTATACATGGAATATTTTAGGGTTAAAGGCCGCAGCAATCACCTATGTTTGCTGAATGTTTCCAGTCAATCACCTGTGTTTTAAAGTGTTCCATTCCATCACCTATGTTTCAAAAGTTTCCAGTCCATCACCCTTTACGTTAACGAACCGTTAAATATGTCATGTGACTTACATGTGACTTTTTTGCAGGGGCATTTTAGGAATTTCACATTCTACTATGTTTGTTATCCATTCCATCACCTCATTTATGTTTGCTAAATGTTTCCAGTCAATCACCTATGTCTTAAAGTGTTCCATTTCATCACATATGTTTTAAAATGAAGTAAATATATATAATTATATTAAATATATATAATTATATTAAATATATATAATTATAGTTAATACATATAATTATATTTAATATATATAATTGTAGTTAATATATATATAAATATATGTATATAATTATAGTTAATATATAATTATATTTAATTATAGTTAATTATCGTTAATATATAATTATATGTATACATATTATATATCATATATATTTAAGATATAATTTAATATATATATATATATAATTATATTTAATATAAGTGATGAAATGGAACACTTTAAAACACATGTGATGGAGTGGAACACTTTAAAACACAAGTGATCGACTGGAAACATCCTATAAGCATGGGTGATGCATTCTAAACATTGTAGCATTTGAAATTACTAAAATGCCCTCCCCTAAATGTCATGTGCCATATACGTGACCAATTTAACGGAGCTTCAACGGAAATGTTAACGGAGTGACCAAGTAGGACTAGTTTTTAAACATAGGTGATGGAATGGAACACTTTAAAACACAGGTGATTGACTGGAAACATCCTATAAACATGGGTGATGGTTCCGGCCATTTGCCGAATATTTTATGTGGAGAGTTTGTCATCTTAAGATGGTGGCTAACAATTAATCTCAAATGTGCCAAATGTTATATGCTATATTTTAGATATATATGTCCTGCAATTTCTCAACCATTTGATTTAGGCTTCACAGAGCACCTTGTATTAGATGTTTTATAATTTTAGTGTGCACAACATAGAAATTCATGACCTTAGAGTACGAAAAAAAGTTGTGTTGAATGTGTTGAATGCGAGAGTCATAGTTGTTTTTTAATTGACTATAAATATTTCCTCTTCTAATAAGTGATTGCATGCATTGAGTTGAGAGTTGTGTATTTATTTTAGACATGAGTTATTTATTTTCAATGTTTTCATAGCAACTGATGTTGGTTTTATTGTAAATGTAAATAAACGATGTTATTTTTTTAATGATTTTATGTAATTTTTATCACACATAATTTTTTGAAATAAAATGTATTTGTAGTATATTTAATTGAATATAGTTTTGTTCTTGTAAGTTATATACATTTTTGCATATTTTTGTACTAATAGATCTAAAATGAAATAATATTTTATTTTAATTTTTTTTTTACTTAGACGACGCTACAATAAGGCTTTTTTACTTAGACATCACCCTTCTTAGCAGCGTTTTTTGTGTCGTTTAAGGCTTTTTTTGAGCGCCGTCTAAGACCTTTTTTGTACTATGTTAGTTATTATTATTATGTTATGATTTTACCTTATATATTTGCACTAATTATGTAGGGTTTACGTTAATATATCGGACGATCGTAGTTGGATGTACAATAGATCTCGTGATGATGAATTACCAAGTTATGATTTTCTGTTTGGTGTTAGAAATTTCTTAAAAGTTTCTGATGATCTTGCCCGACAATGAGATATGACAGAGTTTAGATGTCCGTGTAATAGCTTCCGAAATTTCTATTTTCACAATAAGAATGTAGTGGAGACTCATCTTTGTAAACGTGGTTTTGTTAGAGGATATGAAACATGGGTATTTCACAGTGAGGCTAATAATGTACAGGAAGATGATGTTGAACAAGCTGGACGCGTTACATTTATTGATTCAAATGAATATGTGAATATGGTGACAGATGGAATGAATTGGGGACCCACATTAGATAGTTGTAAGACATCAGGAGGGGAGAATGTTGAGGTGTATGAGGATAACCAGTCTAATGTATCGGAAGATATGAACCCAACTGCAGCAGCATATTACAAATTACTTGACATGGCTAATGAACCATTGTATGATGGTTGTACGGAGTTCACGAAGCTTTCCATGATAAGTTATTTGCTTAATCTTAAAACTGAATCGAATATCTCACAATTTATGTATAAACGATGAGTTAGTCTAATAAGAAGGGCTCTACCAAATAAGGGAGTTACGATACCTGTTGATTTTTATGAGGCAAAAAAGATGTTGTCTTCAATGTTTTTGCCAAAATAAAAGATTCTTGCATGTGTAAATTGCATGTTGTTTTATAAAGAGGATGAAAGTTTACATGTTTGTAAGATATGCGGGGAGGACATGTATGAACCACCAAGGGTTGGACAACAGAAACTTGTGGCACGTAAAGTGTTCACATACCTCCCTATTGCACCCCGACTCCAAAGGTGAATTAAATAGTACTATAAAAGATTGTCAAAAATTTGTATTATAAGTAAATTTGGGATTATGTATATTTAAATTTGTGAGTTATGGCTCATTATTGAGGAGTACAAATAAGATGGGAATCATGATGAAACATCAGTGTCTCAAAATGAGAAGATAAGACTAAAACGTTCTGTTTTAAAAATGTAAAGCAAAGTGGGTTTGAACCCTGGTCAATATGCTGAATTTGTCCCATCTTACCAACTCTACTACAAACATTTTTGGTGGTTCAAATGAACCACCTTGAACAATATGAAGTCCGCCCCTGGGTGTCCAACAAGTCATGAAATGTGCATTGCCTAATAAAATAACACAGATCAGCAAATTAAATAATACAAATAGATACTCAAACATGATCAAACTTTTATTTACCACGATGCCAAATTTCTCCTCGGTGAAGCTTCTAGTCAAGTTGCAAACTTTTAACTTCACACTATTGTTTTCTTCACTAAGAGCATTCACAACAGCTACCTTATTAAAATCTCTGAAATTTCCTCTTTATATTAACTTTATCATTTTAAACATTGCATTTTACCTCAAAGACAAAATCAAATTTCCAATTCTTACCCTATCAGAATATACAAAGAATAAAAAAAGAAAATATTAACACATTATTTTTGCAATACCAACTTTATTAAAATTCATTAAAATCCTTCAAATTTATTTCTAATACCAATTTTATTATTTTAAAGTTTGCATTTTAACTTTTAAAATAAAATCATAATACCTAATTTTTACCCTATATATCAATAATATATACTCCCTCCATCCCTTTTTGTTGGAGACATTTCATTTGGCACAAAATTTTAGAAAAATTCAAATTCAACTCACAATCTTAATTTTCCCTCCACTTTTTTGAACTAAATAGGAATCAATTAAAGGATTTCTCTTTTAGGAAAGTGTCCCTATCAATTAGGGATGGAGGGAGTAAAATAGAACAAATTCATAATAGACAGTAAAAATTAAACCAAAAAATGTAAAAATGGTTTCAAATTAGACGATCAAAATTACAACAAGACAGTGACGGAAAATGAAGTAGGAAGATTTATTTAACTTTGACTATGAGAATCACACCAAATATTTCAAATTGTATAGTATATATTACCCTTCTGGTTAAAAAAAACCAAAAAAAAATTCTAATGAAAAGTGAAATAGCCTACAAGAAATTATACAAATCAAGCTCTCAATTGATTGAGAGTAAATTGAGAAGCAGCATACTTTTCGAGATAAAATATAAAAGGGTGTTGTGTGCAGTTAAAATTGGAACAAATATAAAGAGGGGGGGGGGGGGGGGGGGGAGGAAAGGGAAAGAAATAATTGGGAGCCAAGGGAGGGAGTCCCAATATTTTCACTCTCAAATAGAGGAGTGTAAATTTTTTTGTAGGGTCCACTTAATATAAGGAGGCTGAAAAAGAATGTTTTAGTTAAATTTGACATCTTCCAACCCTAAATAAGTGCTAAGATAAAGTATGAGGAAACTGCTAATAGTGCTCTAAGGAGTTTTTTTAGACTTTCAAATACCTTTATCAAAGGTATAGCTAGTTGATTGATCAATGTGAGCCTGTTACAGTAGAGTATAGTTACTGATCAGAAGTTTTAATAACAAGAACATATTGAAAAAATGAGCTTAGTTATCGGATTTGAAGAAAAATATGTAAATATAAATGAATTTATTCCAAATCCACTTTACTTTTACTCCCTCATTCCCTAGTTCCTTAAGAGCATTTGTAGTAGATGCTTTAAAATCTATCATAGTGAAGGATTGGGTGTGAGCCTACTAAAAACTTGATTTTTCAGCTTACCCATCCTTAGATGGCCCACTAACTCTTTTTAGAGATCCTTATTATGTTGTGTATATTTGCACTCCCTCAAACTCATTTCCTCTATTTGCTTTTCATGTCATTGCCAGCTCTCTCTCCTACCAGCTCTCTCTCTTTTATTTTTGGATATTCACAATAAAATAGTTCTTGTTAGTATTATATTAAAATGTTTAAGTTTTAATTTTTTTGCCCAAATATGTCATTTCTTGTTTTTGATTATACATTCTTCAAATTTATTGTTGGTTCAAGTATCAATTATCCTTCAATCTTATATATATGATTTTATTATTTTATCTTTTTTTTCAAATAAAATACTAATTATTCATTTTATTTCAATTTTATTATTTTCATTTTCATATTAAAATAATTTGAATTTTTCTTCAACATTTAAATAATTTGAATTTGTCTTCGACTTGGAGCTAAAAATATAAGAAAATTGATTTGAGGAGTATAAATAGGGAATCTGGTTTTGTGTAAACTTTAAAAGTAGATCCTAAATTTGATAAAGTAATATAAGGAGTTGATTTTAGGGAAAAATTATAGGTAATCTAGTGTGAGTGCTCTAACATGTCATCTTCGAAGTTTAAGTGTCCATTGAGTGTGGTGGTCAAGTGATGGTTCAGTAGCATTAATAAGCAAAATAAAACATAGTTTGACATCTTAAAAAAGGATAGCATGTCAATCAAACTTGGATGATTTTCTATTTACTAAAACAACTTTGACAAGTCCACCAGACTCTTAAATGCCCTGTTTTTCAAAAACCATGTGTTTATATTATAGGAGAACATATGACAAAATTTTTCTTTTTGTTGTTGTACCTTTTACATAAAATTGATAGCAACAATACGGTTCTGTTAAGATGCACTACCACATTGAAAGTCGATGTCCTCGCGGGTCAATATATAGTATCTTGGGCTACTCCCTCTATTGCCAATTGGTTTTAGAGCGGAACTCCATAGACTCTTATCATGGTATCAGAGCCAGCCCGAGTTAACGAGTTACATTGTTAACTAAGACATTATTGCTCAGTCAGTTGCATTAATTTGTGTATACTTGCAGATGACAAGGCGAAACAATTTGGGCAAGGAAGTCGCCGATCCTCCACGGCGGAAGAAACGAAAGGAGATGCCTTTCGTGGACTATTATTCAGGAGAATACCGGCAACCGAGCTTGAATATACGTGACAATGATGATTCCGGTACATTGTTTAATAGGCGTGATTGTTCACTTGTTGACACAAGCTCGGACGAGGAGGACGCTGATATGAGTATGCCGCAACAGAGTAGTCGGGGTGATACCTCCTATGTACATCGAGGAGAGTCATCTCATGTGCCTCGAGTAGGGACATCTCAGGTGCCTCGAGAAGCGACATCTCAGGTGCCTCGAGAAGAGGCATCTGGGTCTATTGGACGGCCTTCTGATGATACTCCTGATACGGGTAACATAAGTATCCCTAGGCGTCGAGGAGCAGCTCGAGATCACTCTCCTCCTCCCTCGTACTGGGAAGAAGAAGATAAGTTTTGTTGGTAGTGAGTAAGTAAAATATTTTTCATAAAGTTTATCTTTCCTCTAGTTTGTATTCTGACGACTTTGCTGGTTTTTTCTGCCCGTTAATGCGAAAGCAGATGAATGGGTTCTATTCTCAATGGACAGAAGTTCCAAGGAAGGCGAGGGAAGAGATGTGGGAGAGATTCTTGGTAAGAATTTAATTCTTGTAGGCTGGTTGGTAAGCTGGTTTGTTTTTAGTTCATTGAGGTGGACACATTGAAGCTCCCTGTTATAGTTAGATTTAGGCTAGTTTGTTTTTTCCAAGAATAATAGTTACTTTGCAAAATAAAAATTGACTGTCATTTTTTTTCAGGAAGAATATAATTTGGACGATCATGATCATGACTTTGTTTGTCAAAAGTTCATGGAGCAAAACAAAGAATAGTTTCGGAAGTTCCTCTATGACATAAAGCGAGACCGCATGTGTAAGTTTAGTGTAAAAGATGTGACCAAGTTAATCGCTAAACCGAAGCCGGCGTTATGAAGTCCGACTCCTTCTGGAAGGAGTATGTGCGCCACTGGTCTGCGGGGGTTACACGTGCCTCATTAACTCGGGCTGGCTCTGATACCATGATAAGAGTCTATGAAGTTCCACTCTAAAACCAATTGGCAATAGAGGGAGTAACCCAAGATCGTATATATTGACCCGGGAGGACATCGCCTTTTGATGTGGTAGTGCATCTTAACACTCCCCCTCATGTGTAACCCAATCGTCAGCGGAATTTTGCACACCCACATCGAAAGTCGATGTCCTCCCATGTCAATTATGTAAGATCTTGGGCTAGCTCCTGATACCATATTAAGAGTCTATGGGGTTCTACTCTAAAACCAATTGGCAATAGAGGGATTAGCCAAAAACAAAATCAATTATGTTATGTATTAAAAATATATTCGAACCTTGGTTGCAAAGATGAGGAAACAAGTACTTAATCATTGTGACAAGCTCATGCCTTGTTGCATTTCATATTATATTTTATAATGTTGTCTAGTATCTAAATAAAAGTATAAGATGCATTAATATAATATTATTTAAATAATAAAAGTTATTAAGTGTTACAAATTATATTACTCCTTCCGTCTTTTTTTAACTTGGTGCTTAGGAATAACTCACTTTATTAAGGTTATTGAAAGTATTACTATTTTGCCCTCATTTTGTAGGTGTTAATAAAGTTGTGAGCTCAAAAGTCAACTACTTTTATTGGGATAAAATAAGAAAGGTGGTCTAAAAAGCACATTGAAAACTTAAACACCATGTTAAAAGAATACAAGAACTTTAGCCTAAACACCAAGTTAATAAAAGACAGAGGGAGTATTTGATAATATGATAAACTATTTTTTTCAAAATTTTCATAAAACTTGTTTAATATTAGATATTCTTCATAATAAATTATTGAAAATAGAAAATGCATTACTATATCATTCTTCAAATAGTAAAATCATATTTGGAATTATAAATTAAAAAATTATTATTAAAAATAGAAGATGCATTATTACATTATTGAAAATAGAAAATACAATATTATTCGTCATAATATAATTAAGTAACAAGGTAATACTTTTAAATTTTGTAGGATTAAAATATTTTAATGATTTAAATCGAACAAGGGTGGACACATTCCATACCAACGTGGCCACGTTGCAAACCAGCATGGGAACGTTGTCGACAAGCGTGGACACGTTTCATACTAACGTGGGCATGTTGTAGAAAAACGTGGGCACGCTCGGGAGTAGCGTGGACACGATTCAAACTAGCATGGACACTAATTAACCATTATGACAAGTTCATGTCTTGTTATATTTTATATTATAGTTAATAATGTTGTCTAGCATCTGAATAAAAGTAAAAGAGGCATCATTATACGATTCTTTAAATAATAAATGTCTTTATTACAAAATATATTATTTGATAGTGTGATAGGTAGAAAGTTAGGGTGCCTTATAGAAATATTCCGTACACATTCCGTAAAGGGTTAATATACAAATATTGGTGGTTTGGAGTGGGGATTGAAGATGTAATTATTATTTCTTCATGGGTTATTGTGTAACTATTTTTCTGTACGGAATTCTATACGGAACAAATCTATACGGAACCGTAACCGGTCCGGGTGTGATAGACTATTTTTGAATATTTTCAAAAAGTTGTATAATATCAGATGTTCTTTAGAACATATTAGTGAAAATAGAAGATGCATTACTACATTTTTCTCTAAATAGTTAAATCATATTTGTAAATATAAACTAACAGGATATTATTGAAAATAGAATACACATTACTATATTAAGTAACAAGGTAGTATTTGAATTCTTTTGATTATGCTTGAAAATAGAAGATGCATTACTATATTATTCTCTAAATAGTAAAATTATATTTGTAACTATAAACTAACATGATATTATTGAAAATAGAATGTACATTACTATATTCATAACCATATCGACCACAACATGCTTGTCTTCTGATTATACTTTAAAATTTTAGAGGATGAATTTATTATCGATGTTATGACAAAATCAATTATTGGAAACAAATTCAAATATTATCTACAAATCATAATCTAGAATAATACAATAATATATTGTATGCTTTTATCCATATTTATCTAATACTAAACAAGTTTTATAGTATACTAAAGAATTTATATAATATAGAAATAGTTTGAAATATAGTGATGAATATCGTTGTTTTAATAATATATTTTTTGATACAAAGTTTGATAAATTATAATAGAAGTCTAATGTAGTAATAAATATTTAAAATAGAACTGCCTTATTAATAATAATACATAACCTAACAAATTATTAATATGACACAATGGTTAGCGTCAATCCTTTTCATATTATAGGTCAAGGGTTTAACACATAATTATTTTTTATTCATATTAATATATCATTTACAAAGTAACACTCCAATTGGACCAAGCCCAACGACCCCACGCTGGTGTCTAACATGGGCACGTTAGGCCCACTAGACCCCTTTCAAAGGGGGCTTCGAACCGGACACGAGCCCTGGCCTGGTTCGTTAAGGTCTCTAGGCCCGTCAAACATAGGACAGGGGCCATCCGGTTCGTTTTATTAATGGGCCGGGCCCATCCGGTTCGGTTCGTTAGACACCCCTAGCCATGTCGACGGCGCAATAGTCTGCCGACATCTGATCTAAACTTTGAATCAGTAGGTCTTAGGCTCAAAATCTTGTCTCATATTTTCCTATAACTAATTGTCTATTAGTTAGGAATTTTCCATATTTGTAATATCATTGTATTGATATTATCATACTAATTTTCAACTATTAATTTATATTTTCAATGTACATTTTAATTATTTTTACTTTTAATTACTTTATGTGCAAATAGCTCAACGACAACTAAAAAACGAAAGAGTAACACAATTGACTCGTCAATCCTACCCCCTCTGAAACCCATAGTCACCCAAATTCGTGGAGCCATATCCAAATCCACACCATAAACTAAACCTCCTCGGTTTCATAGCTCATTGTAATGACAAACATCTCATCACATGCCACGTATGTTTGGACATCTACAACATTACACATGTAACATCTCCAGCCATTTTAGTACCACGTGTCCACACTAAATCTTCCACTATATAATTGCTCAAAACACACTTCCTATTTCCTCTCCCAAGAATTCGATCAACACCCTTTCTTTACCAATTCAAAGATCCATTTTTCTAGTATATTTCTATCAAAGATAATGATGAACATTTTGGCTTTATGTCTTGTTCTTACAACTTTGTTAACAGCAACTGTCCATTCTCCAGCCCCACCAGTGAATAAGAATCAAGAAGATGTTATTGTGAAAGAGGGGCATAGAGTTGTTGTTGTTGAATTTGATGAAGGTGGTGAAAATACCAAGGTTTCCATTTCATCATCTCATGATGATGAGGCTGATGGGCATTTTCGGAAGTCTGTGAAAGACAAGATTAGTGGAGTTGTTGGAGATGCTAAGGAGAAGTTGAAGGATGCATCCTCTGTTATGCAAGATTTGGGAGAAGGGGTTGGTTATGGAGATGGAAGTGGTGGTGGTGGTGGTGGTGGTGGTGGTTATGGTGAACGAGCGACGGCTAGAGAGCTTGTTTGTGATGCTTTTGGGAAATGTAAGCATAAGATTGCTAGTGCTTTGGGGAAGACTAAAGGGGTTGTCTCTGATAAAGCTCAAGAAGCTTCTGAGAAGATGTATGAGGTTGAGGAAGAGGCTAAAGAAGCGGTGAGTGAGGCGATGGGTAGAGCTAAAGATTCGGTTGGGTATAAGGCAAGTCAGGCCTCTGATATGGCAAGAGATGTTGCAGGAAAGGCGAAAGCGAGAATGGAGGGTGCCTCTGATGTCGCTAAAGATGTTGCAGGCAAGGCAAAATCAAAAATGGAGGGTGCCGCGGAGATGGCAAAAGAATCAGTGTCCCAGAAGGCTAGACAGGCTTCTGATTTGGCTGGAGATGCTGCATCCAAGACGAAATCGAGGGTAGAGGATGCTGCGGAGATGGCAAAAGAATCAGTGTCCCGGAAGGCTAGACAGGCTTCTGATTTGGCTGGAGATGCTGCATCCAAGACGAAATCGAGGGTAGAGGATACTGCGGAGATGGCCAAAGATTCAATGGCCCAGAAGGCGAAACAAGCTTCTGAGTTGGCAGGAGATGCTGCAAAGTATACGAAATCAAGAATCGAGGATGGAGCGGAGGAGGCTGCAGAGATGACTAAACAAGGCGTGAAGGAGACGGCAGAGATGGTGAAGCAGAAAGTGAGGAGAGGAAAAGAGGGGATGGAGGAGGCCATTGATACAACGAAGACCCTGAAAGGGGATGTTCAACGGAATGCCTCCGAGAAAATCGAAGAAATATCAGAAAAAGTGAAACACGGTGCGGACAAGGTAAAGGGAGAAGGGAAGGAGGGGGTAGAACAGCTTAGGCGCAGTACTCGGGGATTATGGCGTTCGACATTGGACAGTCTGAGGTCTTACATGAGGATCCTACAGTTGTTTGGCTTCGCAACCGCTTATGGCATGTCTGTTTGGGTCACATTTATGTCTAGCTATGTGCTAGCAAGGGTATTGCCTAGGCAGCAGTTCGCGAACGCACAGAGCCGGATTTATCCGGCTTATTTCAAGGCCATGGCGTATAGCGTTGGCCTTACATTGTTAGGTCATCTGATATCGGAGAAAGAAACCCCGAAATTTGCTTCCATGGGAAATTTCCAGGGCTTGAATCTTATGACATCCCTTGGAATGATCCTGGCG
The DNA here is from genome assembly GCA_003412495.2 of Echium plantagineum. Classification (NCBI taxonomy): domain Eukaryota; kingdom Viridiplantae; phylum Streptophyta; class Magnoliopsida; order Boraginales; family Boraginaceae; genus Echium; species Echium plantagineum. Next base: position 308,485 of record QFAX02000689.1, read on the forward strand.
AATTTGTTATACTTCGAACCTAGGGCTACTAAGGTATGCTCTGCATTTTGTAGTATAGACTAATACTATAGTAAAGATATTTTTCGAATTCTTGATTCGTCTAATGATGAGTGCTTAATATTGAAGGTGATGTTTGAGAGGTTGAAGTGGGAAAAAGAAGAAGGCAGGGGAGTACACGATGTTCCTGCTGCTACAACTACTACTAGTACCACTACTACGAAGGCGACCGAAGCATCCAACGTCAGAATGGTAGATTCTATGGTGTCCCCTACGACGACTACTGAAACACAGGCAACGGGGCAGCCACCCGAGGCCAGGCCGATGAAGATAATAGAATTGAGTGAGGCTCTGAAGAAGCTCAACTCTTATTCATCGTTTCTCAATGTGCTTACCTTGATGGGGCTTACATTGCATCTCGTTCATCTCGGCCAGCGCCTCGCCACGGCTTGTTGATTTTTCTGGTTTTGGTGGAACTTGAAATGTAACTTGATAAGGCTTCGGTAAATCAGTATGTATTTACTCATGAAATAGTGCTTGTTGAGTGTTTGTAGTGAAGCTTTTCTGTATGGAGTAGTTACTTTTATGTAAATATTTTGTTCTTGCCTGTTTTGTTCAGTCGACTATCTCTACTGGGTAGCTTCTGTGGCGTGTAAAGTAGATGGAAGGCAGATTCGGCTAGCAAGGTGCAATTCCTATAGTTCGAGCCGACTCGACTCGGACCCAAGTTCGAACGAATTCCGAACTTGAGTATCTCGATTTGTACACTTAAAGCCTGTTTATACACTTGAGTTAATCGGATAGCTTAGTGGAAAAGGCTCTTGCTAGTGACTAGAAGGTCTTGGGTTATACACTTAAAGAGTCTATTTATACAATTAAAGCCTAATTGGAGCAAAATGTGATCACACTCACATTAAGCGTTCCTTTACGTCGAACCCACAGCTTGAAAGGGAGTAAATCACGGTACGATTCTCATGACCAGAGTGTATGGAGGCCTGTCTACGCTGCGCACTTAGCCTGAGATAGAACTCTCAAACTGCTGCTGGCGCGATTCGAACTCATGCCAATTGGAGTAATCTGCATACACTCTAATCACTGGGGCAACCCGTGGGATTACACTTAAAGCCTAATGGAAGTATGAAAGCCGGACTGGTCAAATCGAAATGAATTCAATAATTTTGATATATCCACCGGTCTAGTTACCAAAACGAATTCAATAATATCGATATATCCACCCCTCTAGTTTCGCCTCTCTATCTTGGACATTAATTTGGTATATAGAATTCCAATGTCTTAATAAATTGAATAACCGAAAGTTATGTTCCCGTTGAGTGTAATAATATCATTTAATAATGAAACAGCATCAATTAACTAATTAAAACAAGAATTAGAAAACAGAATAAAAAGGCAAGTGTGCTGAAATTGTTGAGCCCTCTCACATAAAGTAATTTCCATGGGCTGAAGGTAAATAGTACTGAGCAGCTCCAGGGTGCGGTCCTCCAGGGTAAGGGTAGTCGGGAGGAAACGATCCTATCAATGCCGGTGGACCACATGAGCCTCGACCGAATACCCGAGCAGGTGGCGACAGACGAATGCCTCCATGGTATCCTCTAGGCGACTGACCATACCAATGATAATGGTCATAATCGTAGTACCAGTGATTAAGGCCATCCATGTATGTTTCTGGAGGTGGTAATGCAAGTCGCGTCCCCATACACCCTCGAGAGGTGGCTTCGTATCGTGGATGGCATTGCCAATGACTATCATCAGGGTAGTAAAGAGTGGCCATTGAGTCGTGATAGTAGACGATTTGCTTGTAATTTCCCCTGGAATTCATCCCCGAATTTCCGTGATAACTTCTGTAATACTCTCGAGGCCTTGGGATGTGTCCCTGATGGTCCTGGCAAGAGCAATCATCAATGTAATTTGGATGGAAGCCAACTTTCCAGGACCAGGAACGTTCCAAGTAGCCGAAACGAGGGTCTCCAGGAACATTTTCATACATCTCCAGGCAATGTCCCATGTGTGGTGGGCCGGAGGATCCTTGTGGCGGCCCTGGAGGAGGAGGAGCTGGAGCAGGGGCTGGTGGTTGAGCTGGAGCAGGGGCTGGTGGTTGAGCTGCTGCTGGGTTTGGTGGCTTCGGCTTCTTGGCAGGAGCCTTCCAACAAGCAACCTGTATCATTTTTACACATCATAACTTTCGAGTTAGATTTTTTTTTATTTGTCTATATAGCTATTTGCATATAGATTAAAAAAAAAGTAATAAAAACTAGTATATTGGAAGTGTAAAATAATAATCAACCGAAACTATATAATTGATTGCTTAATAATTTCATAAGAAAAGGTAATTAAAAGTACATTAAAAATATAAATTTCCAATTAATTACGCTACACATATTAATATTTAGAACAAAAAAAATAAAGGCTAGAACAACAAATAAAAATAACGAACAAAATATTATATACAACAATCTACTTACTGCATTTTTGCTTCAATCAGAAAAAGTCCTCAACCAAATTATGATCTGAATAAAGCGTGTACTTTTCACATTTTAGCAAAATATATAAGCACATACTCTCTCCATTCCACAATACAAGATTTTTTCGTTTTTCCGTGTCTAACTTTAATTAACAATAACTAATTAACTATAATATAAAAAATTATAAAAAGTTACTTTTATGAAAATACTCTTCATATAAATTGAGCGATATAAATTTTATATTTTTTGAACTAAAGAATAAAAAGTAATTGACGGTCAAAGTTGGACACACGAAAACGAAAACATCAATTAAAAATAAATAGGGGAGTAATATATTGGGTATTTTTTTAGAGAACTTTGCTGCTCAAGTGTTTCAAATTACCCCATTTACAATATATTCACGATATTCATAGTTCACAACATAACACTTTCACATCATATTGTAAATTACTAATCATCTAACAGTTAATCGAGTAGTCTAGTGAGAAAGACTCTTCTTAGTGATCAGAATGTCGTGGACTCATCGCTAATTAGAAAAAAAAAGAAAAAAAAGTTACATTTATTCGGTAATACTCACTTCACCCATTAAAGAAAGTCCATTTCTTCCAATAGAGAATATTTACAATTTTTTATTTTGTTTAACGATCTTTTTAACCATAACGATGACTAATTTATGACATCAATCATTTATAAAAAATGTCCGGCATTGCTTTGGGGACGCGAACAACAAGTGGAGATTCGATCCTATTCAACACATCACATTGAAGCCTACATCACGGAGCCGAACAATCATATATGGAGAATTGTAGGATTCTATGGGCATCATGTAGCTAGTAATAGGAAATTATCGTGGTCTTTACTTCGTTATTTAGCTAATCATTGTAATGTTCCATCTATGTTTATTGGTGATTTCAGTGAAGTTTCTTTTCCTTATGAACATGTCTCCCATAGTCGTCCTAGACCACAGTGGCAAATGAATAACTTCAACCAAGCAATCCAGGACAGTGGGATTTTTGATATAGGATACGAAGGTTTCACTTTCACATGGTGTAATAACTTCATCTCTCCAAACTCTACTAGAGCTAGCAAAGAATGGATGACGATGTTTCCGCAGGCGAAACTTAAACACCTCTCAAGCAATCACTCTGACCATCTACCTCTCCTACTAATTCGAGGGGCACAAGTGGCTCCACAATGCAAGGTCAAACCCAGATTCAGGTTTGAACCAGGCTGGTGTGCCTATGAAGGGATTAAGGAGGTAGTGAACAATGCCTGGCAGAAACAGAGGCATCACGACCCAGGTCAGAGATTGTTTACATGTATCCAAAATAGTTTATTGGGGTTGCTTCATTGGAAGACGACGGAGCTAGGCAATATAGACTATTTTATATAAATTCTATTGATATTGACTCTATCAATTCCGGAACCCTCCAAAAAGAAAGAGATTCTACTTGACGTTCTAACGACAAAAGCGGATTCAAGCATTCGTTCCGAGAAAGAAAAAAAGAAATAATATGAGTAAGAAGCAACAAGAGTTAGATCGACTAAACCAAGGTATCATCACCATCCAAACGAAGCACCAAGCAGCTGCGCTCGGACATGAGATAGATAAGCTCAAGAATACCAACGACAAGTATTGGCAACAAAGATCAAGAGTGGAATGGCATGTCAAAGGAGATAGGAATACCGGATATTTCCATGCCATATCCAAGCAGAGAGCTAAAAGGAATCACATAACACAGCTTCAAGATGACCAAAACAATACAGTCGAAGGCAAGGACGGATTGCAGTTGCTAGCTATTAACTTCTACAAGCAACTTATTACATCCCAGAATAGTGGATACTCTTTTGACTTACAACATCTGACCTTTCACCAACTCACCAATACACAAAAGAGATGTCTTGACCGAGTCTTCACGGATGAGGAAGTCAAGAGTAGTCTCTTTAGTATGAAGGGGAATAAGCTCCGGGTCCAGACGGAATGTCAAGTAAGTTCTTTCAGCACTACTGGGACATAGTGGGCAGGGATTTACAAGACATGGTTTTGAACTTTCTCAATATGGTATCTTACTTAGGAAGTTCAATTTTACATCTATTTGCATCATCCCCAAAGTACTGGAACCTACCCACAGTCCCAGTTTCGACCCATTACCTTGTGCAATACAGTGGTCAAAGTAATTGCCAAAGTGTTAGCACAGAGACTTAAGAAATGTCTCTCATCCATTATTTCAGAAACTCAAAGTGCTTTTGTAGCAAATCGGTTCATCACGGACAATGTCCTTCTATCCTATGAATTACATCACTTCATAGGACAAAAGAGGAAAGGGAAAGATTGTTATATGTCTATTAAGTTAGACATGATGAAGGCCTACGAAAGCTATGCTACTTAGATTGAATTTTAGCTATAAGTGGGTTAATATGATCATGGAGTATGTAGAATCAGTGTCATATGCTGTCCAAATTAATGGAGAACAAGCAGGTTTTTTCCAACCTGGGAGGGGACTACGACAGGGAGACCCGCTGTCGCCCTATCTGTTTATTATATGCACCGAGGGACTGATCTCACTTCTTAATGAAGCGGGCATGAGAGGTGAATTACATGGGGTCAAAGTGGGTCCAACCTCAGCAGCCAGTACCCACATAATGTTTGCCGACAATACGCTCTTATTGGGGAAGGCCACAACACAAGAAGCTTCATGTTTCCGAGCCATTCTCAAAACCTATGAGGAATGGTCTGGACAACTAGTTAATCCTCAGAAGTCGAGCGTATATTTCAGCCTGAACACTCCGAGCACCTCCAGAGCAGCAATCACGGGCATCTTGGGGATGCCAAAGGTAGCTACTCATGGAAGTTATCTGTGACTTCCGGCCACTCTGGGACCTTCGAAAAAGGAAGTGTATTCCTCCCTCATCTCAAAGATCCGGGCAAAAGTGGACAACTGGAAGTCCAGATTGTTATTAAAAGCAGGAAAAGAAATTTTCATTAAGTCGGTGTTACAACCTATCCCCACCTATTTCATGCAATGTTTCCTACTGCCTAAACATGTGTGCAGTAAGATCAACTCTATACTATCAGACTACTGGTGGGGAACTCAAAATAACAAAAAGAATGCACATTGGACTAGTTGGCCAACACTTTGCCGAAGTAAACAACATGGTGGACTAGGTTTTTGGGACATTAGAGCCTTCAATATAGCCTTGCTCAGCAACAGGTCTGGAAGATAGCTAATAATCCACACAGTCATCTGGCTAAAATTTTCCAGGATAGATATCACCCTCAGACGAGTTTCTGGCACGCATCATTGGGATCCAGACCAAGTGCTACCTGGAAAAGCATAATATATGCGAGGGATTAACTATGCCAGATTATGGATTGGCAAATAGGGAATGGTCAAACAATCAAAGCATGGAAACATAGATGGACACCTCATACATGGTCACATAAGCCATACACAAAAGGATCACAAGAAAATCAACATTTAACCTTGGCTGACCTTATTGATTCAGATATGGAAGTATGGGACATTACAAAGCTCAAAAATCATTTCCTCGAAGTAGATATAAACGAAATTATCAGAATCCCCCTTAGGGACTTACAGAGTGATGACCGACCACTTTGGACAGCAAACAAAAAAGGTCAATTTACAGTCTCCTCAGCTTACAAGGCATATCAAGAATTACAAGATCCTAAGGCATCCTCATCTAATAATCAAAACATGTAGCAGAAAATTAACAAGGATCTATGGTCTCTACATATTCCCTCGAAAATAAAGCATTTTATATGGATGATTTTTCATTCAAATCTGCCCACTTTCGACAATTCACAGAGGAAGAAGATTCAAGTAAATCCAACATGCTTAATGTGTTATAAAACAGAGGAATCACACATGCACCTGTTCCATGAATGTGAGTACATACAAGATCTGGAAAAATCACTAAACATCTCACCTAGATCGGGCCGGTATTTTGACTTCAGGGAGTTGTTCTCCGAGCAAGAACAGAGGCTACCCCACGATAAACTCAAGCTTTGGATAGTTGGGATGTGGAGAGTGTGGTATGAACGGAATCGACGATTGCACGAAGGGACAGTGGAGGATTCGCATCTGGCTGCTCAGTTCTGCCGGAGCTTTCTGGCAACTCAAATGGCGGCCATAGAGGATTGGGGCCGTTTAAGTTCCACTATTCCGACTTAAGTATGTATAGCAGAGGCAAATGAAGAGACGCCTCAAATCTGAGTTTGGAGGTTTAATGAAGAGGCGCTTCATGAAGCTTCTTAAATGAAGGAACCCTACCATCTTACATTTCTTTTATAGACTGATAGTGGGCTCAGTAATCTTTATGAACCCTTATGATATGGGATCCTAGTATGGAAGCCTTTTTATGTTTGTTTGAAGTAGCCATTTGGGCTCGTTTTGTAATCGTTTTCTCATTAATAAAATTCATCGATTCAAAAAAAAAGAAAAAAGATCTTTTGTTAAGGATTTTATTTAGATTTGATTATGTTCAATACTTAATTTTTTCTATTAACAAACAGACTTAATTAAATAAGTACTGAATACATTAATTTTAAGTGCTGAAAATTTTTGACAAACAGGCCCTAATATTTTTGGTTCACAATTGAGCCGTAGCTAAAAGGGTTGATGATTAATTTATTAGAAATTTAGAATAAAAATTATAAGCATATGTAGTAATTATTACTCGTACTACATAATTAATTGTGGAAATTTTCATAAATTACTTGTAAACAATAAGGATTTTTTGAACTCAAATATATTGATGCCCACAAATGATCAGGATGCAATATTTACAGTTGGCTAATTTTTTAATTTGAAATATTATATGTCCCTAAATATAAAATCATTGTTGGGAAACAATTAAAACGCTCGTGCATTTATTTACTTACATGTAAATAAGCAAAATATAACCGACAGCTATTAGCTACTATGTATAAGGGCAATATAGTCACTTTATCATCTCAAAGTGATATTTTGCTAACTAAAAATAAAGTTTCTCCATGAAAGAGGTCATGGTTCGAACCTTATTGAAGATAAATTTGTCCCGTATTATACTCTAACTCTCTGTTAGTTATGAAGTCCTGTATTCATTGTTTGTAATACAATTATATTCACAATTCATCGATAATTTACAAAAAAAATAAAAACAAATTGCTCCAAGTTAACACAGTGTCTCCAATAGAGTATAATTACATTGAAGAAAACAATGATCAAATAGAGTATTTCATGTTGGATGTTATTAAGGTTGCTTAAGAGGTGAATCAGATTTGAAGTGGAAAAAATGAAAGGGCCACTCCCACATAGGAAGGAAGTGAGTTTCTCATCCACTTAATAAGTAAAGAAGCTTAAGATGTTGTTGAATAAGAAATAACATTGTGCAAATCTTGGATTGAGCTTGGAAAATAAACTTGGGCTCGTGCGAGTCAAGGTTTGCTTTCGGTCGAGCTTGGTTTGCATTTGAAATTACAAAGGGTGTAACGGTTGTAACAGTTCGTGTATTGATTGGGCAATGAATGGCTTGACTGTTACAATATGTAATGGCAACAATTAGTACTCATAATTGTGCATTATATTTTGAATTGACTCAGCTTCTACACTGTTACAAACTATAATGGCAGCAATTAGTACTCATAATTGTGCATTATATTTTCTATTGACTTAGGCTCTATAAATAGGCAAAACCTTAATCTTCTTCCTTAACTTGAAACACACACAAATTTAGCACAAAATAAAATCATTGAACTCCCATACTCTCTGAGTTTTTACACTTGCTTTTCGTCGGTGATACGCATGTTCATAGGCGCTCTGAGTTTTTACACTTGCTTTTCGTCGGTGATACGCATGTTCATAGGCGGTTCGTTGGTTGACTCATCGTGTTTGTTAGATCGAACCAAGAGGTGGTATTATCTTGGAAACTTGCTACCAAGAAATCCTTAGCACCGAAGGGGAGGTCTAAAAAGTTTTAAGGGAAGCGGTTTCGTGACTCCATCTGGTTTATATTTGTTGTAATCGTTTATTGTGATTTTCGTTTGTCGTTATTCCAAATTCTAGTTGTTGGTGAATTTGGTCAATAATATCATAATTTGTAATCGTATTGATTCCATATACTAAAATCCTTTCAGATTCAATTCGCTGCATACTATTCAATTGTTATTCGAGTCCGATTTGATACTCGTCATATGTTATATTTGAACTAAAAATTGAATTAGAATATACATCTTTTTATATAAATTGATACGGAGTATTATATTTCTGTAAATATTCAATTGTAAATCAAATATTTTTTTCCAATTCGATATGAGAATATGCGAAAGTGTTTTCTAAAGGTAACCGAAACATTACTTTGATCATCAATTACTTTACATATACATTATAGAAAATTACAAGAAGATAATATTATGAAAATATTTTGAAAAACGATTCAATGATATCAATTTTATATTTTTTGAACACACGAATAAAAAGTCATTTGCAGTCAAAGTTTGACACGCTTTTTCAAAACATCAATTAAAATGAAATAGAGCGAGTATTTGGTGGTGTATTGTGTTCCCCGGGGGCAAAATAGGCATTGTGCACTTATCCTCGTTGGATTTAGTTTTCAACGGAAGAAACCTCTGCTATAAACGTACCTTCATTTTATCTTAATTTCCATTTATAATCGTTCTTGACTCGTTCATGCTCACATTTTGTGTCCCAAAATTATTGTCCAACTTCTTCCTTCAAAGCATATTAACTATTCAACTTCACCATCTTAGAAGCACAAACAAAATTGGTGCATGGATTATGAACTCCTAGATAGCAGAGGTAAATTCACTTCCTCATTTTCCCTTTTCGTTATCAAATTTTCGCTTTCTACTACATTTTAATTTGTTATTTTTCTTTTATTTTGTATTCATTTATTTAGTTTGATTATATTCCAGGACTAGGGGTTTGAGATTTATTTCTGAATTAGGGCTGAATTAGTTATTACTTGATTTGGGGGTTTTGAGATTTATTACTGAATTGAGCCAGAATTAGTTGTTAATAGGTTTAGGGTTTTAGATTTTATACTAAATTGGGGGCTGAAGTTATCACTAGATTCATAATTTTGCTTATTGATTGAGTTCAATTAGATTGGAGGCTTAGGGTTTTAAGATTTAACACTGAATTTGGAGAGCATTTTTAGTTTCTTACTATGTTTAGGTTTTGGGATTTAATACCAGAATGGGGCACAATTAGTTATACTCGATTTATTGCTTGAGATTTGATATGGAATTGCGCAGATTTAATTACGAGTTGTAAACTTGGGGGGTTTCATATTTTATACTGAATTGGGCTGCATTAGTCGTAACTCATAACAAGATTTAGCGGTTTGAGGTTTTATCTTGAATCAGGTCAGCATCAGTTATCACTGGATATCAATTTTATGTTATGTCTTATAATGGGCATAATTCTGGGTTCGTCCCATTTATGTTAATTGATGATTTTTTTCTTTAATCACCATATTTAAACTTCCAGAATTTTTTTTTCTGGTGGGTTAGTTGGTGCAGCCCCATTCCAAAGGATAAACAGTGACATGGAATCCCAAATTCATTTCCTTGAACAGGAAGCATATCGTGCAGTGTTGCGTGCGTTCAAAGCGCAATCAGATGCTCTATCATGGGTATATGGTTATTTAATGATCACCTTCATTACATATGCTGTTACTTTTGATTGACACTGATCCTGTAAGGCATTTGTTTTCATAGGAGAAGGAGGGTCTTATAACTGAGCTAAGGAAAGAGCTACGAGTTTCAGATGATGAACACAGGGATCTTCTGAACAAGGTTAATGCTGATGATGTGATTCGTAAGATAAGGGAATGGAGAACTGCTGGTTGTCCTGTGATCAACATCCCCCAGTCTGGTCATGATCAACTACATAGTCCCCCTGTCTCTGTTTCACGCAAGAAAAGGAAGACATCTCAACCACTAATGGTTCCATATGGTACAGGATTGCACTCGTTGCAGACCCAGTCACTTGCTGCAACACACCAACCGTTCTCACCTACAAATCGTGGACCTGCTACATTTTCTAGTGGCATGAAGCTCAAACTTGTATGTTTATCTAGCTTTTTATTAAGTTATAGTTGTCCATGGTAACAACTATTATGTTTTCCAATTTTATTAACAGGGTCAACAGCCGTTCTCCTATTCAACACCCTTGCAGTATCAATCTGCTCCACATGGTTCTTCTGCAACTCCTTTCATGACCGATAATGGTGAAAGTAACCAAGATCCATTTGTGGGTAAGAAAGTGATGACTAGATGGCCCGGCGATAAAAATTTCTATGAAGCTGTGATTGCTGAGTACAACAACTTAGATGTATGTCTATCCAGTGTTTGCAATGAGTATGGTTACTGTCAATTTCTTGTATAGATTGGTAGAGGTAACTAAAGCGATAGCTAATACTGAATTAGAAAGAAAATACATTATATTCTATGTCTCACTAAGTGGTGTTTTAACTTATATGCAGCAGTGTTTTATATTAGTCCAAATACATAAAAACACATGAATGAAAAGTTAAGAGATCGTGGATCTTATGTTTCAAATTGTCCTTGCATAGACAAATCCAAGAAAAACCTTCACTGTAAAATTGTTATTGGTCTGCTCGACTATCGTAGCAATCTAACCTTCTATCGTCAGGGTCGACATGCTTTGGTTTATGATAGACACACACCAAAAGAGACCTGGGAATGGGTGCATCTTCATGAGGTATTGATGTTATATTGTTGAATCAGCTACTCTGTTATTACTCCATTGTTCATCCTTTATTTGTTATAACCTTAATCTTGCAAGTGTGACGAACATATAAATATTTCTGAAGTTTTAAATAAGGCCAATGATTTTTACACTCCAACGAGTGATAACAACACTCCATCAGTGGATGAAAAATAACAAAGAGGTGGAGTCCCATTACCAAGAAGTGGAGTGTAAAGATCATTAGCCTTTAATTAGTTGAATGGGAAGCTAACTAGATGGACTCCCTCATATATGTAGGGTTTGGAGTATTCAGACATTCATTTCAAGTCGGGTGTCTTTGAGGAACAAAATTTCCGTTCCATCAATAATATTATAAACAACATTTATTGCATATTTTTAGAAGTGAATATAATAGGCTATAATAGCAGAACAATTTCACAAAACTCTTGTGGGTTTGTGATTGCTTCAATTTTACAATATTAGTGCCCTCCCTGTGATGTTACATGGAACCATGATGAAAGAGATGAGTTATGTGAATTTTTAATGCTAAGTCTGAGGAAAAGCCAAGTTCTGAATAGCTTCAGAACAACACTTTTGGCTGCCATACATTTTTTTTGTAGTAGTGGAATGATGTTTTTAGTTGTCTTGGTTACTCTTGGAATTGTTTCAAAATTATACTTCCTCTTCCTCTATATATCATCAGTTATGAAATTGGCATATTTTAGAATATGAAAGAAATTGGTCCTTAATTTACTAGATTTCTTGAAATAATAGTCGTGTACTCAATTCTGGTGGTATGTTCGAAATATGTGAACTTTACCTTTTTTCTTGTTCTTCTTCTGTACTTCCTAATTTTTTATTCGCACTGTTCTTCGAAGCTGAGTGTATGTTGGTGAGGAATACTGATGTTGTTTTAGTGGCATCACCAGATACTAACAGCCTACTGATGCAGATCCCCCCCGCAGACCTCCGTTGGATAGGCGCTGATCCAGGAGTATCTCGACTAGGTGTTAGTGCTGGTCAAAGTAATATAGTTGACATTCCAAGTGCAGCAAGTGGGAGAAAATCATCAAGAGATTTATTGGTGAATGAAATAACACCATCTCAAAATGGGGTTAAAAAGATGTTCAATAATCTGGAGATACTTCACACGGACACACTGATAGAGAAAGTAATTATGCTGATATAGTTAATATGTGAACATTATGGTTTAATCAATTGTGTGTATATGTATATGTACTTCAAATTTGGGCTGTTTTATGTTGTCAGATTGAGAGAGTGCTTAATTCAAATCATCCCGATTTGCTTGAAATTCAACATGCTAAGAAGATTCTTAAGGTAACACTCTTAACTTCTAATAAGAATAACTTCTATATTTTGTTAAACAATAACTTACAATTAGATTCCTTCCGGGTCCAATTTCCCTACTTGATGAATAATCGGTTTTCTTATTGTTCTTGTTGTTTTGGTGCAGGAGCACGAACAATCCCTGGTTGATGTGATTGGGAAGCTTGCAGATGCATGTGACGATGGTGGTGGAAATGAAACAATAACAGGTGGCTCATCTATATTGGTCTTATTAATGTTTTCGTTCGTTAGTAACTGTTGGATCAGTTTCCGTACCCCCCCCTCCCCGTTTTCAGTATCTTAACTACTGTGCCTTTCTCAGTGCACCTCACATTTACAAGTTTCTTGTTGCGTCTCCCAAATATTTAGTTTTTTCTTTTCTTCCAGTCAGTGTTTGATTATATGGAGGCATGAAGATGGGGAAGAATAGACGAGGCGTTGTTAGGCAGACGGAGATGCTATTACCATATGTTGGATTTTGATAATTCAAGTTGGTGATGCCATTACCGGTTGTTCGTATCAAGATATAGGTTGTACGTTCTTGTATATCTGCTCTAGCTTAGATTAGTGTTGATTCATGTCAAGACGGTTATTAATGTATTGAATGTGTTTCTTGTGAGTTATGCCCAGAGAGTAGATGCATCTTGTAGAATTGAAAAACTGATGTTATGCTAACACGACATATTCGATATTGAATGGGCCTACCATTGGCGTCAGCCTTTATAGTGTGTTTGGATCGAGATGAAAAAAGACACAAAATGGATTGAATCGACCGCAACTGAATCTAAACATATATTCTCGCTGGTTGCGGTTCGAAATAAAAATATCGGTTACGCTTCGTCGGAGAAACTGGTTGCCTTAAAATAGAATCGGACCGAACTCTAATCGAAGAAAATTATGATGATTTTATATAGCTTCGAACTGTATTGCACTACAATAAAAAAGATTTATTTAATGCTCCTTGCAATATTTTTAGTTGCCTTTTTATCTTAGTTTTTTATTTCTAAATAGTTGTTTTCTAGCACTATTTAATTATAATTTCACATTTTTAATACTCCCTTCGTTCCCAAGAGATTGTCACATTTTGACTTTTGATGGTCAAATATTACAAAATTTGATCATAAATTCTCATCAAACGATAAGAAATACTATAGTCTTGTAGGATCTTGTTAGATTCGTCTCAATATATATTTTTGAAATATCAAACTTTAAAAAAAAATTCACATGTAGCATAAGACATTTACGTTTCAATTCTTGTTTTGTTTACGATAAAAAGTCAAAATGTGACAATCATTTAGGAACGGAGGGAGTATCTTTTCTGATTGCCCGTCATACTCCTATAATCTTTTCAATTTGTTCTGTAATACTTTTATCTTTTTAAACCATTCTAAGTATTGTTTTTTGCTTAAATTTAAGATGAGGTTAAAAAGTAAAAGGACAATTTAGATAGTCCGTATCCGCTAATTTCATCGATCATATTTAACTTTCAATTACACCCCAATTGAAATTGACCAAATCATATACATAAAGGAGAGTCCGGCTCCTCTTCAATTCCAATCCCTCATGTTCCTTCATATTAATATGTTCATAAACACAGTTCACTCGATTAAAAGCCTCAAAGTTCTCATGGCTCAATAGCCTAGTGATATCCGATCCATTATTTCATGTAAAAGGTCATGGTTCGAATCTTGTTGAAGATAAATTTGTCTTATAATATACTCTAATTTTTATTAGTTAAGAATTTATGTATTCATTGTCTATAATACCATTATATTCATAATTCATTGCTAATTTACAAAAGAAAAAAAAAAACCATCAAAGTTGTCTGCTTTGATTCTTGCATAATAATCATTAAGATTTGCAAAGCTTCATTGCTTGATAGTGTAGTCAAAGAACTGTTATTTGCTTTGTGGTTGATTTGGAAACTTAGAGTTTTTGCCTTTTCATAATTTCATCATTCAAATGTCATTATTCTACAAGTAAGAGAAACCTCAAACTTTATCATATTGTATCAATGTGTCTAAATGGTCATTCTATAGGGAAACAGGACTTCCAGGTTGGTGAAACATTTTGGTGTTTCTAGGATGGGTGGAGGGGAAGAGTTGTTGAGAGCATTCGCACTAGATTATTTATAATTTTTTTCTTAAATTAGGTTTTTTATATCACTATTAAATTTAGGAGTTATTTTTAAATTTTACACAAAACCAGATTTCCGGTTTGTACTCCTCAAATTAATTTTTTTATTTTTTAGCTTCAAGTTCAAAACAAATTCGAATTATTTAAATGTTGAAGACAAACTTAAATTATTTTAATGTGAAAATGAAAATAATAAAATTTGAATAAATTAATGAATGGTATTTTATTTACAAAGTTAATGCATTTGTGATAATTTTATCACAAAAACATAAAAATAAATATTGAATGATAACTTTTATTATTAAATTAAAGTAAGGCAAAAATATTATTTCAAAAAATGTTAATAATTTGTAAATATGTAAAGGAATTATAAGAGAGGGTAGAGAGAAAGAGGTTGATTGAGCTAGAGAAAGAACATATGGAAGTAGTTTAGAGTCCAACTTTTACACTCCCCCAAAGAAAATCCTCAAATATTAATATAGGTAATCTGAAAAAACATACTATTTTGATATTTACCTTTTTTCTTCCCTATTTTTTTTATTCAGGAACAATTTAAATATCCTGATGTGAATGCTCTAAAGAATGGTGAGTGTTTAAAGGTCAAACCAAAGTTCATATATAAAATATGTGGAATATTAAACCACATTCAAATATTGGTAGACTAATAATAACATGTTGGATTTTAAAACGAGCCGTTATACATGAAAGTTTCGTCGATTTACAACCGAGAATATGAGGCATGAGTATATTACTAAAAAAAGACACGGTTCATCAACATGACATGATTCTAATGAAGTGTAAATAGGAGTACCAAACGAAGTGTAATCTTATGTACATACTTCCTCTATTTTATTTTGATTGACGTTTTGAAAATGCTTGTCAAACTTTAACTACAAATTACTGTTTATTCATTCGTCTACAAAATATAAATATGATATCATTGAATATGTTTTCCAAAATACTTTCATAATATTGTCTTTTTGTAATTTTCTATAATGTATATATAAAATAATTTATGATCAAAGTAATATTTCGATACGCGTGAAGTCAATTAAAGTGGTACGAACCAACTAGCTTAGCCTAGTAGTTATCAACCCATGTCTCCTCAATGGAGGTCCTGGGTTCGAGACCTGGCTAGGTCCAAATATCTCCCCGATAGTATAGAATTTTTTTGCTTTGCAAGATGTCGATTGGTTAAAAAGTAAACAATTAAAGTGAAATGGAGGGAGTAGAATGTATTTTACTATTTAAATTATATTGTAACCATCTCTATGTATTACGGAATTTACAATAGTTGATTGTTTAGAAATAGTTTACTTTTTCATAATAGTTGATTGTTTACGGAATTTAATGTACTTTTGTACTCATGATTTCCTTTTTTATCCTTGCTTTATAGGTTACTTTTCATTTTGAGAATATTTTGTAGGCTATAATTATCAATTTTATTAACCTTTAATAAATTATTTTTTGGCTAAAGAATTAAATATTGTGAAACGAAGTGAGTAAATCTTTATATTGCGTTGAATCCTCTTTTGACTAAAGTACTTTAAAATATCTAAACCAAACTGAAAATAGGAACGAGCATATGAGGTGGCTTCAATCTTATCTTAAATATGAGTCGACATCATATAAGAAAAATAAAAAAATAAAAAAACAATTATCCTATCTTGCATCTTGAGGTAATGAAAGCTTGAAACAAAACAGACATGTTCATATTAGCTCCAAATTCCCACATTTTGTATACAGAAATTCATCATCTAGACCAAAATTACCCTCAAATTTTCAGCAATGGAAGCAACTCAATACTAGTAAAGTGTTCTGATGACAAATTTGGATTCGAGGGTAGAATTGGAAATTGCAAAAAGCTGTGTAGGAGAGATTTGAGAGTAAGATCATCTTTCTGGCCTGATTTAACAACACCATCTACAATTGAGATGCAACCCATTGAGGATTCTGATCAGTTGGACATCATTTTGGGACAAGCCTCAGAGCTCTCTCAACCCATCATCATTGATTGGTCTGTCTCATTCATACTTATCAGTTTCTTGTTTTTCTTACCTTCGGGTCTTTGTCATTACAATGACTCGAACACGGTGGCGGATATAAATATTTTGGATTGGATGTTCGAAATTGATAATTTTTTGAGTAGTGGTTCGAAATAGTTTAATGTATTGAAATATAAACACAAATCTTAACTTTTAGATGATTTTTTTCTTTATGCGAATAAGTATAACTTTTTTACTTTTCAAAAAGAGTGACTGTTCGACTTAACAGGGCGGAACCTATATAGGTCTGCCACACTGGAACATGAAACCCCGCAAGAAATATTCCCTCTATTTTTTAATTGTCGTTTTAGCCTAAATTTTTTTGTTTTTTTAGTTGTGGTTCTAGGATAATTAATTACAATTTCACATTTACAATGTATTTTTTGCTTTTTTTTTGAAATTATTAGTCATCTAATGATATGATGACAAAACTGACAATTTACATTTTCAACGTACTTTTTAGTTAGTTTTACTTTTTTTTAAAATTTATTTGCAAATGTTTAGAACGACAACTAAAAAAGCGGAGGAAATATATCGTTGTCATTAGAGTAAGATAGTGGTTTCTTGAAATTAAATTAGTGTAGTGTATTAATTTTGACTGATGGAATTTGAAATTGTGAACAGGATGGCTTCTTGGTGTCGGAAATGCATATACTTAAAGCCGAAACTAGAGAAATTGGCTACAGAATTTGAGACCAAGTAAACATTCATTACTCATTTTTTTTTTCTTTTTTTTTCATTACTCATTTGATTGAATATTGACATATGCATTTAAGTAATAGGGACTACATGAAAATCTTGAATTTAGTGAAAAAATCCACAATTTTCACTCATTAGACAAATGTCAAGTTTCTAGATGTCGTGGATAGTTATATTGTACTCATAATATATGATGTAGAATATTATAAATTAGAAAAACTAAAGGAGGCTTACAGACAAGGACGAAATCAGTAGGGGTAGGGGGCATGTGCCCCTCTAGATTCTCGAGAATTTAGAATACATCATATAAGTTTTACATAAATTAGCAGCATGTGTTGTAGTAGAGTTTGGCAAAAGGTTTAGTTTTTGTTAAATATACCGACAAGACCAGATATGATTTGGTCATTATGAACAAATCCAAAATCTTTGTAGACAGAACCAATCATCAGTTCCCAGCCGTGTGGTGAATGGAATCCGATACATAAATCCGTTAATAAAAGAATAGAAAAAGCCTTGACTGTGTCGCTTAAGTTATATAGGAATTCCTGAGTCCAAGAGTTAAGAATAACAAGTTCCTCATTACCAAAAAAAGAATAACCGCTTAGAATAACAAAACAGATTATATTTGTCGAGAAGTGCAAAATTGTATGGATACGGTCCTCGTTGTGTAAATTATTATACTATTTGTTGTTGTTTTTTCCATTTTCAATTTTTTTTTTTAAATTGTGTCCCTCCATTTAAGTTTTCTAGATTTTGCCCTCCTTTAAATTTCATCATGGTTTCGTCCCTGTATAGAAGAGGACAGAGGATCACCGACATGATTTATTCGAAAAAAAAAATGTATGAAAATGTTGATTATCAATCTTTGGCTTTGCAGAGTAAAATTTTATTGCGTTGATGTGAACAAAGTGCCTCAGAGTTTGGTAAAGAGGGGCAACGTAACTGTAAGTAGATATTAGCTTATTAAAAAAAATGATTAATAAAAAAAAAAACTCTTTTTGTTCATATTGACACTAACAACAATTGCTGTTTTTGGGTTGGTTTCTTGCCTTGCTTGATCAGAAAATGCCTACAATTCAGGTGAGCTCAAACTGTAGAATATATTTGATTGTTAAGAATTAGATTCGAACCGTCTGACCGGGATCCACTATACACACATCCAAATAGTGCTTTACTGTAGCACTAAATGACTATTCTGCCCCCCTATTTAGAAGGGTAGTAGTCATTTAGTGTTACTGTAAAACACTATTTGGGTGTGTGTATAACAGATCAGCGTTTGACCACATGGATGAAGGGTGTTAGCTCAACTGCTAGACCATTCCATTATCTCGGTGCCATACATTTTTAACAAGGAAATAAAGTGAAGAGAGTTTTAATGAATTTAGATGATATGCAGTTGTGGAAAGATGGAGAAATGAAAGCAGAGGTTATTGGAGGTCACAAAGCATGGCTAGTCATTGAAGAAGTGAGGGAAATGATCCAAAAGTTCGTTTGATCTCCAATATCATCAACTTATCAAGAAACAATCAAGAAAAGGTTTCCCTTGTTATTTGGTTGACATACTCCTCTTTCTTTCGTTTCGAATAATCCCTGAATTCACCAGTCAAAGGATACTAGCTTAACTGCTAGAATATTCGATTATCTCCAGATTTCTTATTCTTGTAATTTGGGTTTTGTATATAAGTTCTTGAAATGTGTTAATATCAACATTTTGTGTAATTCATGAGAGATGATTTGTGTACAAGGAAAAACAATGTCACTCAAAATGAACAAATGGCGGGTACTACTATATACACCAAAACAATAAAATGGAGTCTGTGAAATTACCATTTTGGCCTTTTGGACATAAACAGCTAATAAATAAAGAAGATCTAGACAAATGCACATCTAGCTAGCTAACTTACCAACTGTAGATGTTTCTTAGGAAACCAAGGTCGATGTTTTCAGTCGGGGAGCTCAAATGGTGGACGAAAAGATCAATAATGTGGGACGAAGGCTACAAGTATGGCAACTGACCCTATGCGAGAAATTGCTTGTCCAAGAAAGTTGAAGGAAATGTTACAACATCCTATAAGAATTAAGGGTTTAAGGAAAAGTATTAGAACATGGACACATCCTTCTTGTGGGGGGAACAATTGTTGATTTTACAAGTGAAAGGCCTTGTTTTAAAATTTGCATATTTAACTTGCAAGTGAATACTAGGTTGATTATCAGAATGACTGGATTGTTGATTCACGAGTTTTTTTAAATTACATGACTGACGACAAGTCAAAGTTCTTGGACTTGACCACTTATGATAATGATAGTGTTATCGTAACAACAAATAATGTATAATCATGATCAAGTTCAAATGTCGATAAGGTTACTCGAATGAAGAAGAATTTGTTATCAATGACCCGGTTAACCGGTTTAGTCAAATATGTCTTCTTCGCTCTAGTGATATAAAATTGTATCATGTGCACCATAATGGAAGAACGGAGAGTGGAACTTTCCCCGTGTAATGTCAACTGAAGCAACCTATGTAACAAAATGAAATTGTTGAGAGAATGAACCGCCATATAGCAACACATGAATGAGTTGAGAAATTTGGAGGAAAACACCCTCTTCACAAAAAAAAGATCAATTTCTACCACCTTTCAACTCAACTTTTTTGTGTGCCAAACTACTACACTCTAAAATGTCACTTAAATTAAAATTTCGCCTGCCCCTCTTCTTCTGCTTCTTCTTGTTTCTCAAATTACCACTTCTGCGACAACTCTTGGAACCCTTCTCCCACCTCGTGACTACCAATCCATCCCCCAAACTCTGCGACCATTACTATGCACCAACCCTCACCACTATGCACCAACCCTCACCCCCCGGAAGTAGAAGAAGAAGAGGAAGAAGAAGAAGAAGAAGAAGAAGAGAGAAAAAGAAGAAGAAGAGGAAGAAGAAGAAGAAAAGGAGAGAAGAAGAAGAAGAAGAAGAAGAAGGAGAAAGGAGGAAGAAGAGAATGGAAGAAGAAGAAGAAGAAAAAGAGGAGAGAGAGGAGGAGATGTGTAACATCCCAAATAAATTTTAATAATATATATGTGTAATATTTATAACATATATTGTGTGTGCATGATAATAAATAATAATAGTAATAATAATAAGTGGTTAGTATGTATTTTAAGATAGTGACTTGATCATGTTATTATTTGTTGCCATGTGTTGCCTTAAGAAGAAAAAAGAGCATGTCATAGGTATTAGTAACTCTTGATCACTTAGTAGAATGCCACATGGATTATTATCATGCTTATGAACTTCCAAATTTCCACATATATATGACTAATGATGTCTAACTAGTTGCCACATGTAGTTTACTATGACTAAGACACTCACCCTCACACTATAAATACTCATTTGCCTCATGAGGGAAATCTCAAACCAAAGAAGCAAAGGGTAGATACAAGATTCAACCCATTTTATCTCTTCATAGTAAGGTTCTTGGGTTCGAACCTTGTTGGAGACATATTTGTCTCATATTATACTCTAACTTTCTATTAGTTAGCAATTTCTGTATTCATGTTTGTAATATCATTGTAGTCACAATTCATCGCTAATTATCAAAAAAAAAAAAAAAAGTTATAGAAATATTAGCATGCTCATAACAATAGTGATGCATATATTCATTTAATTATGCATGTCATCATTTTTATGTTTTCAATAATAATAATAATCTCAAGTACGTTATCATAGAACAGTAGGGAAATTGAATATTAATCTTATCATACTAAGTAGATAATATTAGGTAACGAGTTAAAATAATAAGATTGATCGTTTCATGTTATTTATGATAAATGTGTTATTTATTTTAGGATCAAATTAGCGTAAACTTAAACCTTTTGTGAACATCGGTTCAGGTAAGTAAACTCTCTACTTACTCAAATATATGTTTAAATATATGTATATGTCGATATGTTATTATACCGAAATCTTATATTTAATATTATACTTTTAAAGAAATGATTTAAAACGATTGGGATCAAGTACTATTCGAATCATCTTATTTGATCATGTGCATAAATTTATCATGCTTTAAAGACTCTGTTTTGAAGTATTTTTGTGGGATTAAGAACTGAGAAGTCTGTATGTGGTCAAAACTTGACCTCGGCCTTTATGGTCTTCTGTTTCTGTCGTTAGTGCATTGTCATCTGTATAGGACATGTCCGAACCCTGACTACGGGTTATAATAGTAGCATTGCCTAGACTATCGGCTATAAATGTAGTGACGTTTACTACAACGATATGTGACCTCAATATCTTACCTACGCCCTTTTAAGAATATGTGTTGCCTATCTGTTTTACGAAAATGTTTGAAGACTTTATGAATATAATTCTGACCCTCTGTTTTACCACTATGTTCTACTACTATGTTATGATTAATAAACCTTTGATATTTTCGATATATGATTATGCTTTTGAAGGTTTTACTATGTATTTTAAAGAAACATATGTGTATAATTATTCGAATATTAAATATATTTGGTTTAACGATATTTTGAAATCCGTCTTGGTCCCCTATTATTTAGAGGGTAGTTTGTTTACTTACTGAGCTATTCTTAGCTCACCCCTTACTCATGACTTAGAGTTCGCTGCAGTAGTATTTGCCCTTAAAATTTGGAGGCATTATTTGTTTGAGGTGGAATGTGATGTCTTCACGGATTATAAAAGCCTTAAATATATTTTCACACAGAAGGAGCTTAATCTGAGAAAAAGAAGATGGTTAGAGTTATTAAAAGATCATGACTTGAACATTCAGTATCATCCCGGAAAGGCCAATGTTGTGGCCGATGCTTTAAGTCGTAAGGTTGTACTGTCTGCATGTATGATAACTAACAAAAAGTCGATATTAGAGGATATGAAGAAGTAAAATCTTGATGTATGTGTTCGTGGAGATGATAGCTTGATAGCTAATATCATTATCCAACCCACTTTGATGGAGAAAATTAAGAATGCGCAAGGATTAGATTTGAAATTCATGAAAATTGAAGGTGAAGTATTGACAGGTAAGAAGCGAGAATTTGAAGTTGATAACAGTGGTATCTTGAGATTCGGTACTCGTCTGTGTGTACTTAATGATGATGAATTAAAAAGAGAAATAATGTCGGAAGCTCATTGTACGCCATATTCAGTTCATCCGGGTGGTACAAAAATGTATAGAGATTTAAAGGGATCTTTCTGGTGGAACAACATGAAAAAGGAAATCGCCAAATATGTGTCATCATGTCAAACTTGTCAACAACTCAAGATAGAACATTAGAAACCCTCTGTGCTACTTCAGTCCCTTCCAATTCCTGAGTGGAAGTGGCAACACATTACGATGGATTTTCTGATGGGTCTCCCAAGGTCGATAAACCAAGCAGATGCTATTTGGGTTATTTTGGATCGTTTGACTAAGTCGGCTCACTTTTTGCCAATACGGGAGAATTTTAGTCTGGATACTTTGGCGAAGTTATACGTTAAGGAAATTGTGAGGTTTCATGGAGTTCCGCTGACCATTGTCTCGGATCGTGACCCTAGATTCACCTCAAAATTTTGGGGTAGTTTGCAAAAAGCCTTAGGTACACGACTTAATTTTAGTACATCTTTTCATTCTCAAACCGATGGTCAATCCGAGAGAACGATCCAAACCTTAGAAGATATGTTGCGAGCATGTGCGCTAGACTTTAAAGGTTCTTGGGTTGACCACGTATCGTTGATTGAATTTTCTTATAACAATAGTTATCATATGAGTATTGGTATGGCTCAGTATGAAGCTTTGTATGGGCGAAAATGTAGATCCCCAGTATGCTGGGATGATATTGACCATTGTAAAATGATACCTCCCGATTGTATTATGGAAATGAATGAGAAGGTTCGATTGATTCGGGACCGAATCAGAACAACGCAGAGTAGACAGAAGAGCTACACTGATGTGAGAAGATGTCATTTGGAGTTCGAAGTAGGTGACCATGTCTATCTAAAGGTGTCTCCCATGAAAGGAAAGAAACGATTTGGAAAACGGGGAAAGTTGAGTCCGCGATATATTGGTCCCAATGAAATTATAAAAAGAGTTGGTGAAGTTGCTTATCAAGTTGCGCTCCCTCCATCTATGTCGACAATACATAATGTATTTCATATCTCTATGTTAAGAAAATATATTGGCGATCATTCACATGTTATTCAACATGATTCGCTACATGTGAGAGATGATTTAACATATGAGGAAATGCCAAATGAAATAATCAATCGTATGAAAAGATCATTGAGATCACGGATGATCTCGTTCGTAAAAGTTCGTTGGAGGAATCCCTCAGTGAGAGAATCTATAAAGCAAGGTTAGTCAGTTTTGGGGACGAAATATATATGTGTGTGCATGATAATAAATAATAATAATAATGAGTGGTTAGTATGTATTTTAAGATAGTGAATTGATCATGTTATTATTTGTTGCCATGTGTTGCCTTAAGAAGAAAAAAGAGCATGTCATAGGTATTAGTAACTCTTGATCAGTTAGTAGAATGCCACATGGATTATTATCATGACTATGAACTTCCAAATTTCCACATATATATGACTAATGATGTCTAATTAACTAGTTGCCACATGTAGTTTACTATGACTAAGACACTCACCCTCACACTATAAATACTCATTTACTTCATGACCGAAATCTCAAACCAAAGAAGCAAAGGGTGCAAACAAGATTCAACCCATTTTATCTCTTCATAGTGAGGTTCTTGTCTATTATTAAAGTTATAGAAATATTAGCATGCTCATAACAATAGTAATGCATATATTCATTTAATTATACTTTGCATGTCATCATTTTTATGTTTTGAATAATAATAATAATCTCAAGTACGTTATCATACAACATTAGGAAATTGAATATGAGTCTCATCATACTAAGTAGATAATATTAGGTAACGAGTTAAAATAATAAGATTGATCGTTTCATGTTATTTATGATAAATGTGTTATTTATTTTAGGATCAAATTAGCGTAAACTTAAACCTTTTGTGAACATCGGTTCAGGTAAGTAGACTCTCTACTTACTCAAATATATGTTTAAATATATGTATATGTCGATATGTTATTATACCGAAATCTTATTTTTAATATTATACTTTTAAAGAAATGATTTAAAAAGATTGGGATCAAGTACTATTCGAATCATCTTATTTGATCATGTGCATAAATTTATCATGTTTTTAAGACTCTGTTTTGAAGTATTTTTGTGGGATCAAGAACTGAGAAATCTGTATGTGGTCAAAACTTGACATCGGCCTTTATGGTCTTCTGTTTCTGTCGTCAGTGCACTATCATCTGTATAGGACATGTCCGAACCCTGACTAAGGGTTATAATAGTAGCATTTCCTAGACTATCGGCTATAAATGTAGCGATGCCTAGACTATCGGCTATAAATGTAGCGACGTTCGTTACAACGATATGTGACCTCAGTATCTTACCTACACCCTTTTAAGAATATGTGTTGCCTATTTGTTTTACGAAAATGTTTGAAGACTTTATGAATATAATTCTGACCCTCTATTTTACCACTATGTTCTACTACTCTGTTCTGATTAATAAACCTTTGATATTTTCGATATATGATTATGCTTTTGAAGGTTTTACTATGTATTTTAAAGAAACATATGTGTATAATTATTCGAATATTAAATATATTTGGTTTAACGATATTTTGAACTCCGTCTTGGTCCTCTATTATTTAGAGGGTAGTTTGTTTACTTACTGAGCTAGTCGTAGCTCACCCCTTTATTTACTTCTTTTTTTTTGATAATTCAAGTTAATACAACAGCTTATACAAATTAAACAAACTTAAAAAATTGAAAGACACTCCAACACACGGAGCATGATAGAAACATACATAAGATACATATACCTAACTGAAAATAAATAAAAGCGATATCCGAGGTTTGGGGAGCCTCCTCGATGAAATATGTCAGCATCATTTAGATTCATAAACCCCAAGAATGACTCATAACAACGTATATTAATTCATGGTCAAAATTATGTTGTTTCCTTGAAAAGATATAAAGTAGAAGTAGAATATGATGGATTTGAAAGAGAGGACAAATGGATATATAATATTGACATGAGCAGAAGAAAAGCTGAAGCTTCTCTTGGTCAATGTCATTGGTGGAGATTTCTTTAATCTCGATGACGGATCGACTATTTAAGATATTAAGTAACCAAGTAAAAGTAGGATTTTGACATGAGCAGAAGAGAAGCTCTATGCTCTCTTGGTCAACGTCAGAAGTGGATATTTGTATGATGTCGATAGCGAATCGACTATATAGAGAATCCTTAAAAGAAAATCTAATAAGGAAAAAATCCATCACAATTCTATTTTCTAATGTATACGATTCAGAGATACAATAGTGATCATGATATGAATTAATATTTGAAGTGAAATGAGAAAAACTGTAAGGGTGATCATACTTACTACGAGTCCTGAAGTACCTTTGCCTTTGGAATTGAGAGGATAGAAATCTAGTTTGAGTTGCGTAGTTCCATAGCTTGTCCTTTGGTTCTCGTCATGTTCATCACCGTCATTTTTTACTTTGGACGTAGCACCCCAAAATGTATATGTACCTAAGAGCAACCGAAGTGGGACAAAAACCATTTCTGCCTTAATATTCATCCTACTAATATTAGACTCGAGTCGGGCTGTGAGCGAACGTAAAAGGTTCGATCCGGCTCGCAATATTCGGTTCGAAATCAAACAGTTCGATTTAGTTCGGCTCGCATATCAATAGAGAATTTTTCCTTATTTATACTCTAAAATCCTGAAAAATCACTTCCACTTCATATCTCTTTATTTCCTACTCATTACTCATGAGTCATCTCCCTCTCATCCGCCCAAATGTCCAATCGCATCGAACATTTTTGCAAACCGAACCGAACTTGTTCGCATAGTTCGGCAAGTTCGGTATGGTTCGAGCTCCTGCGGACCGAACTCAAACGTAGTTACGTTCGGTATAGTTCGGTCCGTTTACAGCCCTAGACCCGACCACTTCAAAATTGAGAGAGTACATCAACAAAAACACTCTCCAGCTTCTATGTGTCCTGCATTGACTTTGTTAAGAATTCGATTCTATGCCTTTGTCCTTGAGATCAAAGAGTTGTAATTTCCAGAACGTCTTCCATTGACCTTCCCGGGTATGCCATTCTATCCCTGGATCAAAAGGAAATCCCCCAACTATTGCACCTCCCACATAATTGAACTGATATGCTATTTGACGGAGTTCTTGATATGTATATTGTGAAGATGTCCCTGAGAGTATCACCAATTGATCTTCAACAGCTTTGTAAACACAATGACCATCCGGCTGTATTTCATTGATGATCAACCTGAGACGCTGAAGCTTCCATTCCCGTTGTCCTCTTGCTACCACACGTCCACTGATTGTGTTGCGCTGGTTTTCTTGAACCCTCCACTCTCTAGTTGCTTCTTCTTTAACTCTCTTTGAGCTTTCGTTAGGATGTAGTTCGTTGGCATGTTCAACTTGAATGACCGTTGCGACATTAGTATTCTGTTCAGTTTTCTTGGTTTTAGCTGCCTGCTTGTTTAAAGCGGTATCTTTATTCTGCAGCTGAGAGATTTCTCTCATATGACTCGAGAGCATCGCCTCAAGGGGGTCTTGTTTCTTTTGAGCAACAACAAGTTCAGTCATCTCTGTAGATAGTGTTCCATGTAGCTCACTTGTGTTCCTATGTATATGGGTCTCTTCAATACTACTTGAGCTCTCACTAAGTTTTTGATAGACATTCAATGCTTTTGGAATATTTTCATTTTCATTCTCCTCACAAACATAAGTAGGATGAATCTTATGAAAATCTAAGTCCCCTTTTTTTATTAAACAGAGAGCGTTATTGTCTAAAGCAACCTCAATTTGATTTTCAATTTTCTGTTTTTGCTTAATAGGGCAGTCAAACACTTTTAATGGAAAGTGGCTATCTAACTCTAAATTCTCCCTTTTACGTTTCAATGATTGTGAAGACCCATCAGAGGTAGAACGATTGATAACATCAATATCATAAGGTGATTCAATTTCCATCATATCAAACAAAACATTCTTATTCCAGAATTCTATAATACTATGATATGAAGAAACAGGTGGAGAACGAGCTATGAGATGAGGATTTTCAAACCTTTTTGCGCCCACAATTTGTTGTTCTTCCATTGAATTTGAACAATTTTGACTTTCAATTCCGGTCCAAATTGAAAAGGTATTCTTCAATTGGCCCTCATCAATTTGAGTAGGCTCGTTTTGACATCTAGAATCCACAAAGATGAAGTTTTTGGGGGTTATATCATGTTTGAATCTGGATTTTTGATGATTTTTGATGATTTTTTGAAGATTTTTTGAGTTGGGTTGAAGAAATTTGGGTGTCTTTAGGCGGTGGCTTTGCTTACTGATGAAGAGATTGAGAGGATATTTAAAGGTGTGTGCTTTACAGTTTTTTCTTCCCATTTTAAAAATCCTTTATTTACTTTCAGTTTCAAATGAAGGGTATTAGCTGGAGTTGATTGTGTTATGTGCTGAAGTTGCTTGTTGCGTGTATAGTTTGTTGTGCCATTCGGATATAAAATGGATATTATCTATGTTAAGGTGTTAGAATAATAGAATCTATGCGTAAATTAAGACAACGTTGGTTAATGTAATTTTGCATATCTATATATATAAAATATTAGTTCCGTTATATAAAATGCCCGTTTATTCTTTTTTAGCCTTCCGAGCTAAGCAAGGCTTAAGCCGAACTCATCTCGTGGCGTGTGACACTCCGAGCCATCTCGGGACGGGTGGTTAAGTTGTTTAATTTTAAGGGGCATCATATTCTTTTCACTTGGGGAGGGAAGAATAGGATGATAGTTTAACAAAAACAAACAAAAGGGTTGACAAAATTAATTTTTTTTGTTTTAGTTATGGGATGCTATCTCTCCAAATTCCTAGCATAAGT
Source organism: Echium plantagineum (assembly GCA_003412495.2). Classification (NCBI taxonomy): domain Eukaryota; kingdom Viridiplantae; phylum Streptophyta; class Magnoliopsida; order Boraginales; family Boraginaceae; genus Echium; species Echium plantagineum. The sequence goes on from QFAX02000689.1 coordinate 336,917, forward strand.
CCTCTCCATGCCAAGAACGTAGATGCAAGTATGCAACATTCCCAAAATTGGGCACGTGTATGAAGCATGAACGCACCTTTAGACACTTAATGGAATTGACTATTTTAATGCATTTCGAAAATAGAAGTGATGAACAAAGACATTTTGAAACATGTATAATGAACTGGTAAATAAATTCAAGCATATATGATAAACACGGCCTTTGCAACAAAGAGCGTGGCTTATGAAAACAACAATTGTACCAACAAAGCACAATCAATCCGTGAATATAAGTAGCTGAACCTTAAACTGCCAGAAGCCAAATGAAAACCAAGTCTTCATATTTGGCTCCATAATTTGTAATGTTTGCAGATACAGAAGAACTCAGTCCATTTTGATAGGATGAGATCTGGAAGTAAAACGAGTGCACGTCTTTCGACCAGCCTTGTTGAGCCCACATACACAGTTCTCTAGCAACTCAAAGTCCTCGTTCCAGAACAGCATGGACGCTAAATCTGGATTCTTTAGTAGCATTTTAGATGTCAAGAACCCTGCTATTGTCCATGTCTGATGAAGCCGAGCTTGCTTCCCAATAAATCGTCCATGTTTCGTATCATAATATTCAGGCCACTGATCCACGACAAGCCTCTTCTCCGCTAAATCAATTGCCTTTCTGGCCATCTCAGGCCTGCCCATCTTAATGCAAGCTAGTGTAAACTGAAACGTAAACAAGGGTATTTAGATCCCGAGAAAAATTATTGCAGCCCAACTACTACCATAGCGGAACAACAATCCTGTAACTGGAAGCGTAAGACAAAAAATTAACATTAAGTTCCAGAAGATTCAACCATTCGACTTACATTTATCTTTCAAACGTCCCCCCCCCCCCCCCCGCTCCCCCAAGGTAATAAGAGAACAAAACAGAAAATAATCAACAAAAACTATTCCTTCCTCCGTAGAAATTACAATTGTGTTCCTTGCTATTTATGTTTGAGGATAGGAAGGACCCATCTCCTTTCTACATCTTCTTTTCAGATTACCCGCAATTAGAATATGTTTCGCAACATAAGACATTTGGAAGGACCGTATGGAAAATAACTTTACGTCGATACTTATAAAATAAGCAAGAATGTGAATTTAGGTCATTCAATTATAAACGGATGGTAGTATATCTCCATGCATAAGATATTAAAATCAAATGAATGGAAGATAAAGAACATAACTTACCTGCCAAAGAAGCGTGGGCCATGACCCACCATTGTGATATGACCATGACCTACAGCGAAAACAAAGAAAGTATATCTCCATGCATAAGTATAATATCATAAGAGTCGGCATATATTACAGCAGAGGAATATATAAAGGTCGGAAATAAAAGAGATTGATACTCACGTATTTTTCGGGTCACTACCAGTGATGATACGCCATTCCTCGCCTTCCAAAGCAGGATAACAAATCTTAAGGGGCATTTTCCCGATGAGATCATCCCATTTATCCTCGAATAAATTCAAAATACCTTCGCATTGTTCTCGAGTACCCAATGATGATATGATTGCCCATAGGTTTCCAAGAGTGAAAAACCTGAAGTCCATATGAGCAGGTTGCAGATTACCGATGAAGTACCCAGAACTCTGTGGTATCCAATCCACAAGCCAAGAAGGAATTTGGTCAGGATATATGTTAAATTTGTTGATAGCGTCCATCGAATATTCCTCAGTCTTGTAGCGATATATCTCATTGATTTTTCTCATGTCCACCCAATAGTACTCTCTCATGTGGAAAGACAATGCACTAAGTCTGGTATTTATTGCAGAAACTAATTTCTTGGTTGAATCATTTACAATTAGCATTTCTCTTGAGCATCGCAGGGCAGAGTAAAATAAAGCCTGAAAGCTCGATAATGTCAGGTAAATAAGTAGAATAGAACATGATTTAAATTGAAATTCCAAAGCAAGACATTGACATAACATCTCACCTGGATTTCAAGAGGATGGCCATGAATCCCCATCCGTCTATCAATCATGCAAGAACCATCAGTTACTAAGAGAGTCGGAAACATGTCAAAACCATCTGACAAGCACAAATTAAGTATCAATTTTATGCCTGTCTGAACATCCACCCTCTCTTGCAAGGTATAGTCACCAGTTATTTTCCCGTAAGCTCGCAGCAGTATAATCCACCACAAGCCTGCAAACATCATGAAGGGATTTCAAAGTTAAATTGGTATTCGTTGTTGTAGGAAGATTTGACAGACAGCTGGGACGAAAATTCCCATTACTATAAAGGAATCGATTGAACTATAGTAATATATTAAAGAGTGATAACTAACTACATCCTCATAGTTATTACAATCATACCTGAATCGACTGGTGCGACCCGCCCAATAGCAGATTCCCCAAAATCTGGATCAAGAACATCTTCAAATTCACCCCTAGTTCCATCTCGAGGGACAGTTCTGACTTTAAAGCTGGCTGGCATCAATCCTTGACCAGGACTGTAGCAATCGACAGTTTTCTCCCAACTCTAAAGAACGCATACGAGCATAATGTAATGAATTAATACCAAGTAACAATTATGTAAATTTCAAAAAAAGAAAATAGTTCATTTCACATATTGGAGGCGGGACTACTATAATATAGTTCACTGGATATATTCAAGGCTATAGGCTACAGCTGCAAATCCTGTCAAACGTATAACAAGCTTCAGAAGAATGAAGTATACATTCTACGTGCTACTATTGCAATCAGTTGCTTCCTAAAAGAGAGTACACAAACTCAGTATTACTATGTTATATATTTTTAGATATCTACCATACCATTAGTTCACTTATCAGAAAAAAATCTCCGAAAATAAATTTGTTCAACTCCAGAAAGCCGTTGTAGCATTCATTACTAGAACCATTAACAACCAGTTTAAGACCTTATGAAATTCAAAAGGTTTAATAATGCTTCACCATCTCATTTTATACTATAGGAAATATGTTCTGATGTGCATAGGTTCAACATTAATGAAACACAACCCTATAAGGAAGTTAGGAATGGAAAAAACAAAGATGAGGATTATATAGAGGACATGGATAGAAGTATATGAAAGACTCGGACCACAGAAAAGAGGTCATTCCGGCAGCGGAAAGATTGTTTTAACAATTTTCACAGTGTTCCATTTCACCAGTTTTAGAAACCCCGCCAACTTTCATATGACAATAGGTAGCATTATACTAATCATGTGCAGTAATTAAACTACATATAATAGACTAATTTATTTGAATTTGTCAAATTATGAATGTAAATTTTATTTTCTGTGCAAAATATGAGTGGTCAGAGGTTGAGGGATCTGGTATCTAACAGATCAATATGCAAAACAAACAACGGAATGTCGAAATCACAATATGAGTAACAAAGAATGGCATTGCTCTAAATCAGTGTATTATAGGAATGCAGTGATCACTTGGATGTTAGACTGACGGTTATAAGGTTTAGGAACAATAACGTCCAAGTAACATGGAACTTGAAGGTAAGTAAGTACCTGCAACTGTAGAGTGTGAAGCAAGAAGTTCTTCACAATTTCCCCTTCTCCATTAAGCAAGAATGCAAGAGCAGACGGGACAAAATCACGGATGAAGACTTGATCATAATTAAGTAGCTGTTTATCTTTATCAGCTGGATCATTAGCTGCAATAGTCCCAACCGGATTACCACAGTAGTTTACAATCGATCCTCGTAGTAATTCCCAAGCCTCCTTCTCTACCTCAGACAGCTCTCTCTCATGGGTCGTCGTTAAAACCTTAGACCCATTGAGTCCTTTGCTCAAGGTTTCCTTATTTACATTTGAACTGTCGCTAACCTTTTCTAATGCAGCTTGACTAGTTTCTACTTTTTCGAAAACTAAAGGCTCAACATTGAACCCTCCCTGAATAAAAATATTGCTAAAATTATTTTTATCCACATTTCTTTCAGCAGAAGCTGAATGGTGTCTATAATCAGATGCTACATTTACTATACCTATAACAAACCTTCTGTTAACGGGACAACCCGAAAAAAGACCAGATTGTCCCCCATTTGATTCGGATCGACTTAAAGACGTACGATCCACACGAATCACTCTCCCAATCCCTAAAATATTACTACTACTACTATGCATACTACTCATTCTAGACCGAAATTTCGACAAATTACCCCTGATGGGAAGATTACAATATCCATACATGGATGAATATCTACAGCTCATCAAGAATCTAATAGAGGGGTTAATACAAGATAACCCAACACAACTTCTTGAACTCATTATCCAAATTACCAAAGATAATCAAATAATTAAGCTTAAAGATTGTATCTTTAACTTTGATTGACTTTTAAAGCTTCAATCTTTCTGCAAATACTAGTTTATGTACAGATCCGATAATCTTGAATATAATTAGCTAATAATGATTTCAAGAATGCTTTTTTGTAGTATAAATTTACAGGAAATTAAGACAATATTTGTAATATGAAGAAATGTAAGCACATATGAAAACAATTGATGTTTGAATATTATGAAGTTTACCTTACAAGTTTAATGAATGAGAGAGAGCTGGTCTGAATAACTGTTTGATATTTTGAAGGGGCTGCTATCTTGCAAATGCTATTTATAAAGAAAAAAAAGTTTGAGTGTGGAACACTATTACTCGAATGGAGGACTTCCAATATGGAAGCTGGGTTGAAAATCGCTAAGCTAAAATTACGATTAATGTGGAACATACACACCAAAATAATGTTTTTAACGTGAAATAACTATTTTGCCCTGAACATACATATCTTCTTACTATACTTACAATCAAGGGCAAAATAATCATTTAACACCAAAATTTTACTATTCTAGCGTATATAACAGATGAGGGATCATTTATTACATATAGACAAATGCAACTTCATTTTTTAGTTAACGTTTTGACATATGTTAGAAAAAATTTAAATTAAAAATTTAGAATGATAATTTATTTTGTTAGAATGACAAATATTTTAAAACAAAAGATTCTTTTATATCTTATATGTACCTGAAAAAGTTTTGGTTGAGTGTGCACTGGGTAGACTTTGGTTTTGACGTATAACCTGCAAACCACGCATAAACCACCAAACCACTATGCATGATAGGCTCAGTCGAGAAACTACTACTCCCTCCATCCCTTTTTATAAAAACCATTTTCTTTTTCACGGTCTCCGAGACACGACTTAAAACGTAAATATTTTTAATTTTACATGTGTAAAAATTATAAGAACTTGATATTTCAAAAATATATATTGAGAGGAATCTAACAAGATCCAATATAACTATATTATTTCTTATCGGTTAATAAAAATTTACGGTCAAAATTTTCGAAGTTTGACCCAAAAAGTCAAAATAGTTCTAAAATAAAGGGATGGAGGGAGTAATAAGGAGTCAAATTTATGATCCCGCAGTTTTAAGTTCACTCACTCCATCAATTTAGTCATTTTTGAAAGCATATAATATTCTTTAATTTTGTAATAGCATATTATTATTTCAAAAAATCAAAAATTAATTATTTGAATATTTTGGAAAGGTAACAAAATATTAAATCATTATTTGAATATTATGGAAAGGCAACAAAATATGTAGCATTCTACAAGAATATTTTAGTCCCTCGATGTCCAAATTGTCCGGATGAAGTGTACGATTAAGATGAAAGAAGTAAGAAAAATGACGCAAACGTGTTTTCTGACTACTCTCCGCATAAATTTGACCTTTTGCACGTGCTTCATTGTTTCGTGATTCCGTTTGATAATTCCCTAAAAAATTGTCACATTTTGACTTTTGTCAGTCAAATATTACAAAATTTGATCATGAATTCCCATTAAACGATAAGAAATAAGATAGTCTTGTGGGACCTTGTTAGATTCATCTCAATATATATTTTTGAAATATTAACTTTTTATAATTATTTCGCATGTAGGATAATAGATATTTATGTTTTAAATTGTGTTTTGTTGACCACCAAAAGTCAGAATGTGACAATCTTTTAGGGACGGAGGGAGTATAAAAGATCAACGATTACTCTGATGACATCTGACCTAAGCTTTTAAAATAAAAATATTAAGTTCAAATTTTGTTGGGGATATTGTCTTATATTTTCATTCTAAATGTTGAGTAATTATCACCCACTCTAATAATAATAATATAATAGTTAGAAATTTTTGTATTAATTATATGAAGCTATCGATGTTAATTAGCATAAATTAATGTTTAAGAAAATTCCTATTATAGCTCTATATGATTCTTACAATTCATTTCAATATATTTTATACTTTTTGAGATACAACATTAATAACCAATTATTTTGTTTAGATGTTAGAGAAAATTACACAAAAATAATATTATGAAAATATTTTTAAAAATATTATCAACGATATTAATTTATATTTTTTTCAAGTTAGTGAAAAAATAATAATTTATTGTCAAGGTTTGAGATGAAACCTAAAAGTTTATTAAACAAAAATAGAGGTAGTATTAATTTAATTTTCTTTTTGGACATCAATGGCAAAAGCTCTTTCCATCCTTGATATATTTAAGAAAATAACAGTTCTTTTTTAAGATTTCCACATTTGATAATTTTGGTGGCAAAGATTCCAATCCAAGTTTAGATAAGAAGATTGTATTATTAGATATTGCTTAATTAAGATGATGAATCAGCAATAACTAGTGGCTTATAACCAGATATCAACATATCATTTGACTTTTTTTTTAAATAAATTTATTTTTAGGATTGACAATTAATATCACTGATTTGCTTTTTTCTCAGGTATTTGCTAGATGTTGTCCAAGCATTACAAGGAGGAATGCTTGGAAAACGTTTTGGAAGGATCATCGGATAGATGGAGCTAGCCTTACTTGGAGGACAATTTTCTCAGTTTTCACTACGGATATGTTTCAGTTCTCCTACTTTTGTAATAGGGCTTCAAACACTTATTGTTTTGATCATGTCTCTCTTTTATTTTGTAATAGCTATAATGGAGGAACCATTACGCTACCATTATAACATATTTGCTCTATCTATCAAAAAAAAAAAATATAAGTGTGGGGCATTTATGAAATTTCAATAATTACATTAAAATAAAGCATATAATTGTTTTAAATGCAAAATTCATCAAATAATATTTGTACTTTTATATAATATGTCGCTTTCACATATGTTCATCTATGTTTCATCTAATTTTTACATTGTCCCATGAATAAAGTTTTACTTGATCGAAATAAATCTTTGTACTTCCCTACCTTATAAGTCAAGTTTTAAAAAAAGAATAAAGAGAGGAATTGAAAGAACAACTTACCAAAGTGTTAAATATTTTATAGAAAAAGATAGTTCTCCGATAAATGCAAAATTCATCAAATAATATTTCATCATGAAATTTTTACCCCAAAAAAATAAAGAGAAAAAAAAGTTGATTTCAATGCCTATAAATGTGAACAGACAGAAATTACCCTCGCTAAAACACTTGTGAAAATGCCCAAAATCTTTCAAAATAACCAAGTGACCAAATTTTAGGTAAAAATACAGTTGAGTAACTCAACATGGCTGCTTTTAAATGAGTCAATCGAATAACCTAGTGGAAAAGACTCTTGCTAGAGACCAGAAGGTCCTGATGGGTTCGAAATTCACCTCATCGCAAATTTACAAAAAAAAAAAAATCAAAAAAACATGGGTGCTTTTAGATGAAATTGATTGAATTGAAAATACTCCCTCCGTCCCTAAAAGATTGTCATATTTTGACTTTTGGTAGTCAACAAAACACGATTTAAAACATAAATATCTATTATTCTACATGCGAAAAAGTTATAAAATGTTAATATTTAAAAAATATATATTGAGATGAATCTAACAAGGTCCCACAAGACTATATTATTTCTTATCGTTTAGTGGGTATTCATGATCAAATTTTGTAATGTTTGACTAACAAAAGTCAAAATGTGACAATCTTTTAGGGACGGAGAGAATATTAAATACGTTCAGTGATCTTTGGTGCCACTAACCTAAATTTTAAATCGAAAAATTGTCTAATACAAATGAACAAGCTCCCTCTGTAAAGTCTAACCCACACAACAATCCTTCAGCTCCAATCCCCAATTCTTCCTTCAACCTGTCTTCACCACAACAAGATTATTCTCTCCCTCACGAATTCTTGAAATTGGCTTACCTTCACTTTAAATTTCATTCAATGGTTGACAATTCAAATTGTAATTTGAAATAGACTAATTCTCCATTAAGTTTGATTGAAATAGACGTTTAATAAAGATAAAATATCTTTTCACAAAAAAAAGTGAAAATTTGGGCTCAATTTTAAATATATATATATAATAAATTAGATTTTCTTAACAATATTTATTATTATCAATAAAATTATTACAAAAATAAATAAAATACCATCCTGCCCAACCCACCTCACCGTACCTCCTCAGCTAACCCACCTACTTAATAATATTGGGGAAGATAGTGTCTTATTTATTTTTGTACTCCCTCAATCCCTAAATGATTGGTACATTTTAGATTTTGTTGGTCAAAATTTGACCTTAAATTCTCATTAAACTATAAGAAATAATATAGTCTTATGGGGGTTAGATTCGTCTCAATATATATTTTTAAAATATCAATTTTTTAATAATTTTTTTCCATGTAGAATAATAGATATTTACGTTTTAAATCATGTTTTGTTGATTACGAAAATTCAAAAGGTACCAATAATTTAGGGATAGAGAGAGTATTATTTTTATTGGTAATAATAAATATTGTTAAGGAAGTCCAAATCTTATTATATATTTAAAATTGAGTTCATAATTTTATTTCATTGTGAAAGTCTTATGTTATCCTTATTAAAAGTCTGTTCCCCTAAAATTTAGGGACAACTAGATCAAGAAGTACGAAGGGGAAATTGACCTAAAAAATTATTTAGGGGACAATCTAACATACTCAAAAGTTTAGTCTCTCATTTAACTGGTTCTAAATAATTGAGGCAGCCATATGAAATTTAGCCAATTAATTATGATAATTGGAACTAAATAGTTGATTGAATTGAATTTGAAATTATAATAAAATGACTTGTTATTTATTTTTTTTAATTTAAAAGAATGTATTGGCACCAAAATCGCCAGGTCGCCTCTATGTCTGTTTTTGGTTGGTTTTCGGTTCAATTTTTCATAGATGATTCTGAATTGTCAACCATCGAGTTCTTGTGTATTTACTAAATTGCCCAAACCCTATTGAGTTCTTGTGGAGTATTCACACAAAAAATACCAACCCAATCAGCACAAAGAACAAGGTTCACCCACTTATTTTATGTTTCAATTACACTAATTTCAGATCTACAAAAGTACAAAACCCTTCAAACTGAACCTGGTTAATCCAGGTATTAGAAAAATTTCGATAAGTAGTTCGATTACAAATTTCTCAAAATACAACATAGGAATGAGTTAATTAAATAGCGTAGTGGAAAAGGCTCTTGCGATCTATACAAGAGCTTGTTCAATATAAGAAAAAGAACTTCGTAAATAATTTAAAAAATCGGAATGTTACACATGGAAGAGAATAAATGTGTAAGAGTAATAATCTTATGAATCGAAGGAACCTTACTTTACTATATAACCATGAATAGTAATCTGAAATGTAGCAAATTATTGTACTTCGATAAGGGTACAAAAATATGGGGTACCTATAGCCACGCCACTGTACAGGGCAACGATGCAGTGAGTGAAGCTGTGCAGAGCTGAATGTTTCCGTTCTTCCTGGTAAGCTGAGCGGATGATTGACGTTCAATGCCCAACATGATTAATCAATAAATCAAGATTAATAGACGTGTTTCAAAAATATCGGTGTATGTATATAGTAATCCGCGTGAGATTTGATCATCCAGCTCTCAACTTCTTTGCATACAGTGTTGCAATGCATAACAAAGTTACAACAAACTATTGACTCTCATGTTGAGGCAAAGTTCTCTTGTCTTCTGACCTATGGCGGAATAATTTTGCTATTTTCCTCCTTTCACAATCCTGCAAACAATGAACGTTGAGTAAATTATTTGAAGAACGATATTGCTTTTAATAAAAGTAATACTGAGGTACCCTTTGAGTTTCTACTTCAAATGGGACTTCAAGACGCACCTTGAACATCTTAAGATAAAAAGGTTTCTCAGGGTTTGTGTTTCTCAATTTGTAGTAGGTGTATGCAAAACTCAGCTGATCTCGTGGCGTAAACCGTTCAACTTCATTGAACCAAAGACAAGAAAAAAGGTTCGACATTGGTGTGTGCGCCCTCATAATTAGTGATCCTTCAGGTACATCTATAAAAAACACAGGAAATCATATCGATCAGAAGTGGTTAGCAGATTTAAAAGAAATTAACGAGGCCAAAACAATAAGATGACAGGAAAGGCATACTGCTTGGGAGCAAGTTTTGTGGATCTGCTGGATTGAATCTTTTCAAGCCATCAGCCTGGTAGAAAGCAAACTGTTCATCAATGACCGAGTGATTATACTTGTTAAGTCTCTTATTCTGAGCAACTTCCTCCCACACACAATGGCGGTCATAGTGATTAGAAATCGCATATTCGAAACCTTTACGCCATAAAAAGAGTTCCAAGATAGTAAGTGGATCAAGTTGGAGGCGCAGCTTGCTGTCCAGCCATATTGAATACCTACACAATGTAGGAAGCATAAGACAAAGGAATTTTAACCAACTAGTTCTGTTAGATGGATGACTAGCGGCATCTAGGAAAACAAAAGATGAAGGTGCACATAGACAATCTAATGCTCCTCAAGTGCTAAAAGAAAACAATAACACTAACTCGAATATAAGTTATGTAGGAAGGGGAGTTTTACTTTGTCAAACACTCCCATGTTAAACTCATGACTATAATAACCAGATTTCAAAGCTTTGGAGTTCAAGACAAAGGCTTATATACTCCTCCATCGATAACCTAGTGCATGTTTTAATAACTTATAATGATTTGAAGAAGTACAAAGTAACAAATTTCTCTGGTTGCAGTTGCTCCAACTTATAATGGTGCATTATTGACTCATAAGAAGGTGCCAACAAGAATGCCCATGCTTCACAGCCGTGGACCACCTTTTGTGGTCTTTTACAACTATGAAACGAAGTACTATCAGTCTTTCACATGCAAGCTATGTTTGAAAAGTAAACAGGTACAGACATACAATAAGGATTAATAGAGTATGTTGCACAGTTTATTGGTTCTTACCTAGCTGAAGGGAAAAGGCGGTGAGATAAAAATTTAGGAATCTTGCCCACTCTCCGCATGTCAGTGTAAGGAAGATTCTTTACTACTACAACCCTCCACAAGCCAATGAAGCCACCGTCAAGAATTTGACCTTCAGCAAGCAGAGTTCGTAAAGTAATTTCATCAACAAACATAACAAAGCAAACATTTTTCCTCGACAACTTTGAGACCTGCAGAAAATATGCCAAGAGGACCAGCATAAACTAATATGAAAAGTGCAGGGAATATTATGGAAATTTGGAAATTTCCATGCACAAGTTAATCTGACTTTAATCAAATTAAGTAGAGATTCAATATTATCTTTCTCGCATCAACTATTGGAATATTTCGAACAAGTGGAGAATCGACCACACTTTAAATTGAAATTCATGTTTTAATTCGCAACTTTCCTTTACATGACCTAGAGCCCTCACTTTGCATATGGACATTCAGCAAACGAGAGTTTAGTTCAGTTTAAGTGAATCAACATTGACCAACTAATGCAGAATTGCAGATACTCTCTTACCCCAATATATTAGTTAGGGAAATTGTGATTAATACTTAACCCATGAAACAAGGTGACCAAGTAAAGGCCATTTTTTGTTTCATTCAGTTCACAACAGGGAAAGTAGCCATTTTTTAGATAATACTGGTCATAGCTCATAACCGAAATAGATACATTTGGTTTTACATCAAGAATTTTACTTTAATGTTCTCCAAAGGGTGGGCATCGAGAAGAAATGCAAGCATGGCCAGAAAGAAGAGATAAGGATAAGTACCATCTTTCCCACTGGTGATCTCAATCGATCCGAATTCCCAAAGATGCAAGACCCAACAGCTATGTGGCAGCTACTCATGTATTTAGCGTCATCCTCGGCTATGTCAAACCCACTAGAACTTCCATTAGGCCCTTTTACAAACCCGCAATTTATCTTTTGATCATGAGCAACAAAGGACTGCTCCCTTTCTTGCAAACTCGGATGCCCAGCAAATCTAGGTTCCCATTTCTCAATTTCATTGGGCCTCTCTTCTTTGTCAGTGTACTGCAATGAGAATCTTGCAAACTTTCTACCTTCTAATGGTTCTATAAGCAATGCAGAAGAGTTTAATAGTTTCATTTCGCAGGTACCTGAACCATAAGTTAACGATTAAGCACATTGCTACCAGGGAGCCATAACAGATAACAAAAGAAGACATTCTAGAAAAATGTATTGAGACATCGAGGCAAACTTTTTTAAATTTGAAAAAGTAAGAAAGAAGAAGTTATTGTGTACAGTTGTCTAGCTTAAAATGGTTAAATGAGGAAAAAACATAACTTGAGACCAATTATCCTTCATCTAACCAACACTGGAACCTACAAATTTATACAACTATAGAATATAAATGCAGATACTACATCATAAAGTAAAATGGCAAAAAGAGCATTCACTAAGTCATCCAAACAAGCACAAGCCATGTAAGTCATAACCTAATTTGGACTTGTGATTGCCAATGTTTTCAGTCAAAAAGCTAAAATTTCAAGTACATTTTGCGTAATCTATTGGTGGGAACAAATATTCCTTCATTCAGGTAACAAAACACCATAGGTACAGAAATGAGCTCATTAAATAAAACGAAAGGCGGTATAGAGCGTACATTTAAAAACGAGAATAGAACATATTTACCAGAATATCTATGGTGCTTTGGTTTCTTTTTCAGAGCCGCCTTCTTATCAGGGGTAGATCTTTTAATAGACTGATTATCAGAGTTAACATGTCCAGACTTGCTTTGAACTTTATCTAGATTGTGGGAGCCTGCAGAAAATTCATCCACTGATAAATCACGGAAAGATTCATTGGCCTCCTCAACATTTCTTCTATTGAATTCTAAAGAAGACTCTCCATCTTCTAAGATGTCTGATTGTTGATCATTTTGATGTCCATCTTTGCTATCTTCATCCATCTGAGTATCCTGTAAATCCATTCCATCATCATACCCGTCGTCGGCATCACCCTTTTCGTTCTGACTCTTTATATCAGGATCATCCCTCAACTGCTTTACATCATCTGACTGCCCAATACTCTTCATAGACTCCTCATATTGTGCTTCATACCTTTTCAGCTCATCACGCCCAGCCTCATTGTACAAGATACTGTTTTTGCGATGAACACCATTATTTGATCCAGTTCCAGAGGATAAACTATCACTATTTTTCATATGAACTGAAACATGATCCGTATTTGTAGATTCTTCATGGGTTTGCTCCAAGTCCTTGGCACTATAATCCTCATCTCTTCTCCTGTCGTCCCTGTCCCAATACCTTGAGTCTTTTCCATGATTAACTGACCCTTTCCCAAATTCGAGAACCTTCGGTTTCTCGGTCCGTGTTACATCAGTAAGAAAATCGGTATCATTTCCTACATTATCGTCTTCATTATGATGACTGATAATTTCTGCATCCATCAGAAGGACACCAAGTGAAATGTAAGGAAATGAGAAAGAATGGGTATAGAAATATGAACAGGTAATATATTGTGATCCACATATGATGCAAAAATCAGGTAGAGAGAGGACAAAATAAACAAAGGGTTAAAGCCTAAAGGCACCTTGATCACGTATGTCTGTCGAATATCACCATTTCACTTATATTTAAAGTGTCCCAACCAATCTCTAATGTTTTAAAAATGCATTTTTTTGTCTAACCATTAACTTTTCAGTCAGTGCACTAACCCTGAGGGCACGTGCTTGTCATGTGACATTTTAGGAGTATTTTAGTAAATTCAAAAAAAGAAACGCGCCTCCCCTTTGCCGGAATTCACACCTTCATTATACATGTAACAATGTACCTGACTCTCAATTAAGTAATGTCAGTCAGTTAAGCACTCCAGTAAAGTACAAAGTGGAAACTAAGAGAGTTCAGATTAAGTTTCTGAAAAGGGGAAGGACAGAGAAGAGTGAGCTTATACTCATGAAGAACAGAAGCGTAAGCAAGTAAGAAGGTGATTTTTTTTTAAAGAAAATTAGTCAACAGACAAAATTACCCTGCCAAATGGATTAAAAAAAACTACTTTGTGCAAGTTTAACAGAAAAGTTAACGGCATACCAAAAATGCAATTATAAACCCTAGTGATCCCATGGGAGATTTTAAAACAGAAGCCTAATGGTGACATTCAACAAACACAAGCGATCAGTGATGCTCATTACCAACCCATTATGTTTTTTCTTGTTCCTGTACCTTTATTGAGTTATATAGTGCTCTATTACCTAATCAAAGTTTATAATCTAGGGTATGTTCAGCATCTGCTATACAAGGAAGTCCAGAGCAAAAAGTGTGGTGATATGAGAAAACATCTTGGCAAGAAAGCATTTGACAGTTGAAGCAGCAAGATCCACGAGCTAAATGTTTTTAAGATACTAATTCCTCAGTAAGACCAGCACTCCAGTTAATCAAGTGCCAGACTCACCACATATTTTGCATCATGTGAATAAATATTCCAGTTAATCAAACTAATGAAGTCATACACCCCTATTTAATATCTAACCTCATTAAATCCTTCGTGAATAAAAAGTATCACTTGTGCTATCAAGTAGCAATGAAACACTTTTAACTGTTACCGCTAACCTCTTCATTACGTACTCCGCTGTATTATTCACTGATACAATACTCAAATACGTCTAGTTCATTCATTATTTCAACATCATAACAAAGCCTAGGAGTAGGCAACACCATCAGTGGTATCATTCCGTATTTTCAGCCACTGCACTCTACAACACTATGAACAACCCCTTCGAAATAGGAACTAAGCCTCTAAACTAATAAAGCATTGTTTCAAAACAAAGTCACATAACTAAGATCTAACTTGTAAAACACAATTTACTTCTACAGTTGAGTGCAACATCACCACAATTAGCTAAACTTACTCGATCAATAGCATAATACTCCCTCAAACTCATTTTAACTGACATTCTCGTTTTAATGAAGAATCTTTTATATGAATTACCTTTTAATCCCGTATTTTAAATTTCTAATAATTATAAGATTGATATAACTTAATTCTTTGTTTAGAAGATTTCATATAGTTAAAACATTGCTTTTTAGTCAAATATATCAGCTCGAAAAACCGAAAATCTCAATTGACATGAATTACAGGGAGTATACATCTTTAACAAATTGCATATAGATATAAAAACCTTGAACACCGAAGACGTCAATTAACACGAAATACATTGAGTATACATCTTGAACAAATTGAACATAGTAAACCTCGAAAACCAAAAACATCAAGTACCACGAATTACACTTGGTGCATCGTCACCAAATTGCGAATACATATTAAACCTCTAAATACCTCTAAAACTAAAAACGTCAATTAACACGAATTACACTCTTATACATCTCACCAAATTGCATATGCATATAAAACCTCCAAAAACCTCTGAAACTGAAAAAGAAGTCAATTAACACAAATTACAATGACTATACATCTTAAACAAACTGCACATACATATTAAACCTCGAAAAACCTCGAAAAACCATATGTTAATTAACGCAATTTACAATGAGTACACATCTAAAACAAATTAAACTAGACAATTATAGTAAGCAATTGACCTTTATGTTGCTCTGAGAGGTTGAAAAAGGCGAAAACGGAAGCGAAGAAGGCTATAACGAGGAAAACGATGAGAGCAGCAACTGAGATCTTCCTCAAACCATACGACTTCAAACGCCGATGCTGACGTGTCTGCTTGTGTGATGAGCTAGAGCGTATTCCAATTGCCACGTGTTGCTGCTGATCCGAAACGGCGCCGTTTAAGAAGGTCCCTCCTGATTGCCTATACTGAGCCATAATATACATACATATACATATATATTATTAATTATTATAATGTGTGTATATGTATGTATGTATATAAATGTGGGGATGTTTATGTAAGATTTTGAGGTTGTTTTAGGGGGTGAGGGTGGGGTGGAGGGGGGCGGCGGGGGCGGGGGTGGAGGAGAGGGGACTGTTGGAAACGGTGTCGTTTGAGGGGGGGTGGGGGTGGCAAGACTCACGAGAGTGGGTGGGGTGGGTAGTCGAGCTGGAGATGATGGATCCGATCTTGATGTTTCACATGAATTTTAATTATTGGGGATTTTGGTAGTGTCCTAGATGAGTAAATGATTTAAAGTACTTCTATTTTATTTTATTTTATTTTATATTGGTTGTGTTTCGAAAATGAAGATAGATAATTGTTTAGTCAAAAAGTGTTTTTTGTTTCTAAATTAGCGATGTGGTGAGTATCGAGCCCATATCGAATTCTGGTCACTAGCAAGAGACTTTTCCACTAGGCTATTCGATTAACTCTAGTCAAAAAGTGTTTTAAGCGGGCAAATCTATTTCTCAAGTAGTACTTTTCACGGGACAAAATTCTGCATGTAATACCCATACTGAATGGATAGAAGCGACGTTAGATTGAACTACGAAAGCCAGTTTTCTACATTCAGTCATACAAAGATGAATTGAGATATTCAAGTTAAGTGATTATGTTATGTGTTGGTTGTGCCAATTTAACAATGTTTTCATTCGTGCGATTGGTTTATTTCTTTTTTTTCTACAATATCAATTCCATGGTTTTGTTTCTTTTTATATTTTACAAAATCAATTCCATGGTTTTTTTTGTTTGTTTTTATCTTAAATTCATCCTACCCGCGAACTTTGACACTGAGGTTAGTTTGCCACCTGAACTTTAAAAATCTGTCTACTTTCCTCTAAACTACTCCAACTGGTCATTTTGGCCATTTTCACCTTAAAATTAACATATTTTAAATTTATTTTTATGGTTAAAACTTAAATATTGGTTAAAACTTAAATATTGGTTAAAACTCTAATCTTCTCCCTTAAATTCTCTCCGTAATCTCTACCTTTTCTTGCTTACTGTCAATCTACTCCACCACCCCTCCTATCTTCGATCTGTTTCCCCCACTAAACATCATCACCTGAATACCAAATCAAGCCACCAATCTTCGACTCTTCTTCTACCCTTCCAACTCTCTCTGTGTTTAATGTTCTGATCTGAATTCCTGACCTTTCCGACTTCCGAGACACAATCAATTGATCATTCTCTCACCTTTTCTACCTGCATTAACTACCAAACAACCCTTTTCGAAGCACTGCAACCCATCCCACGCTTCCCCCTTCCCAACTCCCCACCCTCCCCCGTTTTCTAGATTTCAAGATCTAAAACAATCATTCCTATTCCTATCTTAAAGTCTATCCATTTTTTCCCTCCTTCGATAATCCCCTCCTATTATCGATACTCTTTTAAACTTTTCTGACGAGCTTATTCCATTATCAGTTCCAAATGGCCTGGAACACCTCGAATCACCTGCATCAGCCGTCTTTTGATCGCCCCAACAAACTCCTTCTCCAATCACCTCCTTTACTTTCCACCAAACCCCAGGCCAGCATTAATTGTCAAACTTCAGAACATCATTACAACACTCCTCGGAATCACAACCATTCCAAATCGAGATACAAAAACAACTATCAGTTACCTGGCTTTAAACCTAATACAAACAAAACAACCCTGAAACAAGCCTCCCTCACCAATCAAAAAAAGCAATACATCAACGAAAAAATGAGCACCTCTTCAGATGACTCAGAAATACACACCACCCTGGAAAGAAGAAGTCTTATCGTCCCCATGAACAATAATAATGTTATGGAAAGGAGAATCAGATATGCAAGCTGCCTTCTTGGAATCTTTAAAGACTCTCAAACCTTCACTCAAGAGAGAGTCCAGACCTACGTTGACTCATGTTGGTACATTAGAGGTATCGTCGATGTGGAAAAGAGAGGATCTATCTTCCTCTTCCACTTTTCACATCCAGACGATATGGATGACATTGTCGCTCGTTCTCTCACTGGGCACCAAACATGATTTTCCAGAACTTCGACATCCCTTATGCTGTCTTTTGGGTCCAACTCCATGGAATCCCAACTGAATTCTTCTCTGAAGATAACATCAGACGCATAGCAAGAATAGCTGGACATATTAGTGCCATTGACTGGAATTCAGATGATGTTAGAGCCCTCCGTTCAGTCAGAGTTCTTGTTAGGATTCCAGTCCATGAACCTATCGCCCCTGGAGTTTACATCCACACCCCGGAAAGGATCAAAATCTAGATCGCTTTCATATACTAAAAAATCTTTAGGGTTTGTTATCATTGCTGGAGAATAGGGCATACCCATCTCCACTGTAATTTCACTGATGAAGAAGCAAGAAGGGGATACGATGACCATCTCCTCCACAACAATATTGATAGGAGATACGAGATGGAAGTTGACTATGATGCACATCTATTCAACCACTGGATAAGAGGTCTCCCTAACTCGAAAGATCACCATACCACCATGGTCCTTCTTTTCGAACCCCTGGAAGTTGGGAACACACCAAATAACAACACAAATGCAGCCCCAATCAACACCAATCAAGCCACTCCTAGCACCACTAATCTCCAGCCTAACAACCTAAACACTCCCCCAGCCCACATCCCCTCTTCGAACCAGCAACCTTCTACAACTATCACCACCACTCCTAGATCAACCCCTCGTGGTTTTGGAGTACCCACTATCATTAATCTTATCCGAGGGGAAGCCAACACACAAAACCAAGCAGAAAATAACCCTAGAGCACTAATCCTGACACCCCCATCTCCTCCTAATCACAATCCAAATGAAAACACCAACACACGGTCCCCCAACACCACCCTCCGGCTATCAAATGAAAGTAGTGAATCAAAGGACGATGATGACTTTCATCTAGTCCCGCTCAAAAACATCAATCCGAATGCAAATCGTAATCCAAGTTATGGTTGGATATCGGTACAGGATGAATTTGATGCCCACGTTGCTTTTCAGAACCAACTCACCCAAGCCATGCAACTCTCCTTTGATCTTAATCAACCCTCCCAAGAAAACAATAGCACCTCAGATTGACATTAGGCAAGAAAGATACTTTGATGAATGGACGAGAACCCAAACCCTTCTCTACATGAGATGTGAAAACTCTTCCCAATCTTGGAACTCATACTAGGAATATCTTCTCAACCATGCAGGATATGAAAGTGACAACGACTCCGTCAGTCAAGGACATTTCTATGACACCTTGGACTCTAATGGCTTCTCCAGTCAATCTTCATCCACTGGACTAGCCATCTCGGATCCTCTTCAAGGAGAGTTCAGTGAAAGCACTACATGGATCACTGCTACCACTAACTTTTTCCCTAGTTTTTTTTGCAGGTTTTATTGTTTGCAAGTCTCAACTTGCATTCGCTATTTATGGATTGGTTTCCATCTCTCCAGACCACTGGAAGAGCTGTATTGACTCCAAACTCACGTTATTCAAGAGAACAATACAGAATCTTGAAGTCCAAGAATGCATTCATTCCATTTATTTTGGCCCTTGGACCTCACTTGAAGCTATCCCTTCAGTTATCAAACACCTGTTCCACAACATTGACATTTCTGGAGCATTTGTAGATGTCCCGCAATGGATAATTGATCTGGATGAATCCCTGACCATAACTCTTTGCAAAATTAATGGATTCCGAACCCTTATTAATAGAGCACATTGGGCTGTAGACTACAACTATCCTGACAGTGTTGGTCTTAGAGTTATGGAGATCCTCTTCGGAGACCCCTCCATCATTGACTCTAGACAAGTCGAAATATGGAATGACGAAGTGGGCATGGCTAATCTCAGTAGAACGAGGTCGGGGAGAAAACGTAAAAGAGCTAACATTTGGATGATATTCGATAATGACACTCCACGTACCTCACCAAAAAGAGTCGACTCAGCCCTCCTCTATCCGACGAAGCTGGTCCTGTAAACTGGCAGGGAGATAACAATTCTTCCAGTTCAGATGAGGTGGACCAACTAGTTGATCAGACGCATCAATTGACCACAGACGAAGATAGTAATGATCTCTCGATGGAGGAGCAGGACTTCGCAGCTTCGATCCCTGCAGATGAAGGTACGCATATCTTCCAATCTATCTCAAAAATTAAAGTATGCTCGTCTAATGTGCTTAATTATATGTCTAAATTCCTCATGAAACCAAAACGGATATTGGTGGTTGTTCCACAACAACCCCAAATATCTTTATGAAAATTTATCTTGGAACTGTAGGAGATTGGGTCAATCCGCTACAGTTCAATTACTCGTGACGTTGTTAAAACGTCACAAACCTGACATTTATTTTTGTGTGAAACACTTTTCTCTGTAGAAAAGATAACAAAATATTATCTAAATTAAACTTCCCTTATTGCGTCGGTGTTGACACTATGGGGCATAGTGGAGGACTATGGATTGGCATATCTTCTAACATTAATATTAACCCTATTTGCCTCGACAAGCATATCCTACTTTTTGATATAAAAACTGAATCAAATACATCCTGGATGGTAGGATGTCTCTATGGCCACCCTAACACCTCCCATCGTGAAAAAACTTGGCATCATATTAAGAAAATTATTGATCCAGAATCTAACACACCCATTCTACTTTGTGGCGACTTCAATCAATACATTTTTTCTCATGAAAGACACCCCTCCACTAATAAAACTATAAGAGGGTCCCAATTCCTTCTCAACTCTATAAATGATATTGGTCTGAACGATTTAACTCATCTTGGTTGCAAATACTTTTGGTCGGGTAAAAGAAATGGTAAAATCATTTACGAAAAACTAGATAGAGCCATGCATAACTTTGACTGGTCTAATCTATTTCCACAATCAACTTGTAACCACCCTCCCTATACAACGCTCCGACCATGGGCCATTAATTATAACACAAAAATCATCAATAATAATAAACCTCGCCCCTTCAAACTAGAGTCTTTCATCCTCAATCACCCAGATTTTAACTATATTCTTTTAAACAATTGGCATCCTCCCTCGAATCTCTCTTTAGGCTCTCTAACTTATAATTTAACTCAACAACTTAAAAAACTAAAAGAACAGATTAAATTATGAAACTGCAATAGAATGGGTAATATTTTCCAAAATATCAAAGATATCCAACACTCCCTCGAACAAACTCAAAATAATCCTTGCTCTAACAACAACTACATTCTAAACGAATCTCTTAGAATTCAGCTAGACAACCTCCTAAAGTTTGAAACTAGTTTTTGGAAACAACGTGCCAAATTCAAGCCACTTATGAAAATGACTGTAATACTAAATTTTTCCACTCGCATGTTAAACACAAAAAAAGATAAACTCGATTCTTGAAATTAAAAATGATAATAATGATCTTATGACCAAAGAATTTGAGATTATAGACTTATGCAACTCATACTTCACCAATCTATACAACTCCTCCAAAGATATACCCGACCCCACAACAATCAATAACATACAAACATCTTTAAATGACAACCAGATTAAAGATCTAACTTACCCTTTACCATCAAAGAAGTTGAAACCGCACTATTCCAATGCCTAATCTCAAATCACCGGGACCTGTGGATTCCCCGCAGAATTTTATCAAAAAGATTGGTCAGTGCTCAAAGATTGCATTTCAAATGCCATCTTGGAATTCCTCAATAATGGCCACATATTAAAATAAATAAATAACACATTTATTACTCTTATTCCCAAAAAAGAAAACCCTGAATACCTCAAAGATTATAGACCTATTAGTTTATGCAATGCCTATTATAAAATAATATCTAAGGTTCTTGTAAATCGACTCAAACCCTTAATGACATCACTAGTATCTCCCTTCCAAAATGGATTCATCCAAGGAAGAGGCACCCAAGATAACATTCTAATGGCCCAAGAACTAACACATACGATTCGAACCTCTAAATGCAAAAAAAAAAATGGTTTAACAGCTATAAAGATTGATATGAGTAAAGCCTTTGACAGTATTAATTGGAACTTCTTAACCCTTGTTCTACGAAAAAATGAACTTCCCACAACATTGGGTCTATCTTATTAAAGAATGTATTACAACAGTCCAATACTCTATCCTTATCAATGGTGACCCCTCCCCTCCATTCAAACCATCATGTGGCCTTCGTCGAGGAGATCCACTCTCCCCCTTCTTTTTTCCCTTGCACGGAACCTCTCTCTGCCTCTCTCTCCAAAAAGACCAAAAAAAAAAAAAACACATAAAAGGTATCTCCATTGCCCGTAAAGGGCCCTCTCTCACACATCTCCTATTTGCCGATGACAGCTACTTTTTTATATAACTAAACTCGAAAAGTATAGAGAACTTTAGCAAAAACATCAATAAATTTTGCAATGAATCTAGACAACTTATAAACCACCAAAAATCAATCATAACCTTTAGCCCTCACACCCCAAAAGATAAGGAAACTGAATTTCTCAAACGACTAAATATCAAAGAAAGTCAAAATTTTTTGGTAATTATTTAGGCATCAACCTTGACAACAATACTGAAAGAACCAGGATATTTACAGATATTATTGACAAAATAAAAAATAAAATATACAATTGGAAAGCAAAATTTCTCAATTTTACTGGCAAAACCACACAGATTAACAGTGTGCTTCACTCAATCTTGGTTTACCCCATGGGTATTTATAAGTTTCCGCTAAAAATCATAAATAACATCGACAAACTCCTTGCTAACTTCTTATGGGGGAGTTCTCATAATAACAATATTCATTGGGTCAATTGGGAGTTCCTTTGTAGAGACAAAAAAGTTGGAGGTCTCAACTTCAAACATCTTCACCTCTTTAATCTTGCCCTCCTAGCTCAAAATAGCTGGAGAATTATTCACAATCCTCATATCCCACTCAGTGAGATGTTCAAATCTAAATACTTCCTGGATACATCAGCTATTAATGCCTCTACAAAACACAATGCTTCCTTCACCTGGAAAAGTCTTCATGCATGAATCAATAGCATTAAAAATAACTTGCCACCTGAAATCCGAAATAATAACTCCACAAACATATGGAATGATCAGTGGATACCGAACCTCTATCCAAACACTCTTGCTAGATATCTAAATATCAACTCCATAGATACATCCCTGCCCACCTTTGTTTCGGAACTCACTAATAATAATAACAGTTGGAATTATAACTTAATTAAACAAATATTCCCTATCGAAATAAGTAACAAAATCCTATCTATAAATTGAAATAATACTAACAACACTAAGAGTCCACACAATAGCAGTTTTAATACAAAACAACACTACATTACCTTAAAATACAAGTATAATTACGAACAAGATAAACCAAAAATTGTAAAAATATAAAAATAGATACATGGACTAAATTATGGAATCTCAAAATTCCGCAAAAATAAAATTCTTTCTTTGGCGCATTCTTCTCAATAGACTCCCTATGCTTGAATTAATAAAAAACAAAACTAGCAAACAAATCAACACAACATGCCATCTCTGTCATAAAGTGAAGAAAATGTCAATCATTTGTTCCTCACCTGCCCCTTTGCCACATCCCTTTGGACAACTATTCAAACGAAAAATTACATTCTTGAAAACGACATTTCAAAACCATAAATGGAATTTTTAAAAATTATCAAAAAAAGTAATAACCAGCACATAAATAATTACGAGATACTTAATTTTTGTTGTATACTTTGGATGATTTGGCTTACCCGAAATCAAGCAATATACAATGCCATTCCTGCCACCATCAAGGACTCAATTGCAATGCATGAAGCCACCGTGATGCATTGGACCAATGCTCTATTGATTCATGATAAAAAAAATGACGAACAAACATCATTTCCGTCCCCCGAAGAAAAACTTTCCATCTATTGTGAAAACCTGTCCTAACCTTAGCCCATTATTTCTCATTCCCATAAATCTATATCGCACAGCCAGATACCCACAATTTTCATCTTTCTTGTCTTTGGTGAATCTATGGACAAACATGACAATGAATTTCATAACATTAGTACAGGGAAGACAGCTTAAGAGCACCCATTTTGTTAACCTAACCCTTATTACGACCATGGCCCCTACCTAGGTTTATAAATTCCTCCCTTGATGTTACCCGGAGATCTCGGAGGAAGTGATCTGGGAGTTCGAGGATTTGCATGAGTCCAAGAGTTCTAGGAGTTTTCGGAGTAGAAGGAGTTTTGAGAGTTCCAACATTTGAATTTGACCCGGTTGACATAGGGCTGAATTGAGAAGAAGCAATAATTGATCGCCTAGAAGACTTCCTATAATGCGAAGAAGATGATACCCCGTAATTCATAACATTAAGTTCCCAATCTAGCAGGATTCTAGAACTGGCGGTCTTTTTAGAACATGCTTGAGTGAATATAGGTTACAGAATTGAAACATTTGCATGCTCAGGATGTAACACGTCCTTATCAGTCTTAAACAATTCTCTCTAGTGTGGGACTGGAGTTGTTTTTCATTCCACACTTCTACGAAATCCTGTTACTAATCTACGGCTCAAGTTCAGTATCATCTATTTTAATGTCCACCTTTTTCCCGAAAATCGTGAAAATCAGCTGGAGGGATGTTTCTCCCCCAACCAGTGCGACACTGTTATCTCATGAGAGCAAGGAATGTAGTGGGTGCGTCAATTTGACTAGAATGTCATTTGGCCGGACACTAGATTTTTTCGACTGATAAACCTCCTTATATATTCCTCCTTGGTCAGCTTCCTAATGGATTACCTTCTCCGTATATAGCTGGAGCGTGATTATGAAGCTCACATTAACGGTCAAAGTCCACCTACCTTCCCAGTGCTCTTACCGTGTAATAAGAGATAACACTGAATCTGTTGTGGTCATGTTTTTTCCCATAAGGTACATTTGCTTGTAAGTTTTTCCTAAATCACATCTCAATCTCACATAACCCAGGTTATTCCTCTTCCGATTCTTAAAGTCCACAATTGAAAGAGTTAGTATTTTACCGGAAAGCTATTTCACGAACACTTGTAATAAGATGGGCCCGATAAACCAACCGGTAACTCATCTGAATCTGAATATTCTGTGTCGGCCTAAAGTAAAAAATTAACATTCACTAAGGGATGACGTAAAACCAACCAAGTGTAAACAATAATTGATGTTGATTTCAAATTAAACCCAACATATGAATTGCGTATTGATTTTAATGTCAAATGTTAATTCTACACGTTTTGATACATGTCTTCCAGAAAAAATTTATCAAGAGGAGTGCAAACACCTTCCTCTTCAAATTTTTACCCCTTCCCCCCGCATTTCCGAGTTGGTACCCTATACACACACATACACCCACCCACTTCTCCTACCCCCACCCCCACATTTTTATTAAAACTAACTCCACCCATTCCCCCAATTTTAGATGGCATTCATGCATGAGATACATTTTTTGTCATAGATAACCTTATCTTGTGAAAGATAAGGGATGCGTGTATTAAAAACTCAAAAAAACATATACAAGAAAGCAATCCTTTAACGAAGTAGGGAATATTCCTCCTGAAGTGCTTCCATTTCCGCTTCAAGCTGGCTTCTCATTGTATGACATCTCTCCCATATTGTTTAGACGAGAAACCTAACTTGCATATTTTCCTTTCTTAATTGCTTTTTTGATTGTTTTGTTGTGTTACTTGCTTGAGCCTTGTCTTTGGTTGGACCTTATGATCTGGAAGTTCTTCATTCTGCTATTTTTCACCTTGTTAACCCAAGTGTTGTTTGAGTTCTTCACTTGAAGACCTAGTACTAACACCCTTTGAATTGTTGTTCTTCTTAATAACTTGCCATTCTTGATTATCCCCATCAATAATTTCATAACCATTTCATTTGATATTTCAATTAGATGTTGGTGATTGTGCTGAGTTACCTGTCACATTCTGCTCTATTTTAACACTTTATCAACCTGTAAGTTTTGCGACATTGGTGTCCTTAGTAGCAACCTTAAAATCTGGTGAGATTGTTCAACACATCTTGATCCTTCCCAACAACAATTGTGCCCCTTGAAGGTGAAAAAGGGGTAGCCTCAACAATTAGTTGTGAAGTCTGCTACAATTCTGAAGGTCTTTCTTGTACACACACCTGACTTAGAATCTAAATTTCTAGAACCATGCTCTCTATCTACACAACTTCTTCGTCAGGGTTACACTTAATGCCCTCATTACAACAGATTGCACACCATATGGTAACGCATCTATTCTCTCAACGGAGCTAGAAGAAGCATCATTAACACCCTCATTGGAACATAAAACCAATGCATCACTTTCTACAAGCATCACTTCCCTTATTCTCCTCTTCTCAATATTTCTTTCAATCTAGACTGCTGCAATTTTGTTTGCATTATTTGCAATATTTCAGCCTCACTAGTGTAGCATTAATAATTCTGTTGTGGTCTGGTGATGCTTCATCATTCCAGGCTTAGCATTGCTTTCGACAACACCAGTTTGCTGCTTAGTTTAGAACACTCTTGCACTACACTCTCCAGAGAAGCCTTGTTTTTGTGTGTCCGTTGTTGTCGTAGAAACATCACAATTTGCTATGTTTAGCACCAATTCAAGCTGCTTGTTTTGTCTTGTAATTAGAGCTAACTCCTTAACCATACTTGCAATAACTAGTTTCTCCATGCTAAGGTGTGATCTAGGAGTCTGTTTTGGTTTACCAATCTGGGCAATGGCAACCTATTGGACTGTAAGAATTATCCTTTGTTATTGTCTCCAAGTCTGCTACTGATTGGTGAGCTTGCTTCGGTTTTCCCATCATGTAAGCCACAGGATATGTTGCTTTTTTCCTAACAACAGGCAGCCAAACTTCAAGCTGAGTGTGTTATTTACCAGGTCTCTGATGATCGTTCGTAATACGTTGCAAATCGCTCGTTAATCGTTCGCCCGCTCGTTAAAACGTTTATAATATTCAGTTTTATTTAAAAAATATACCAAACATATCTTAAAAAACCGATTTGCGAATGGAAAACGGATTTCGATCGAAATGATTGGCGATCCGAGCGAGCGATTCTTATTTCGAACCGATTAACGAGCGATTTTTTGCGGTTTTAAACGATTCGATTAATGAACCGGTTTATACAATTTTATTTTCAAACCGATTACGAATTGAACATTCAAACCGGTTTATTAACGAACCGATTTGCGAGTGAACCGGTTTGATTAACGGTTCGAACCTGTTTTGGCCAAAACCGGCTCGGACCGGCTCATTAACAGCCCTAGTTGTCGTGGAGGATCCATCAAGTCCACCAACGGTAAGAGTGTCCATTGTTTTTATAATTTATGTTTAATTCTCATAAAATATTGTCTCACATGGTGGGCAGGTACTGTGTGACGAGAATGTTGAGTATACAACATCTCTTTGGAAGGAATATGTCGATTGGATGTTAAGGCGGATGACGTGGATGGTGACTTTCACATGATGGTAAAGATCGAGCACGGAAGGTTGGAAGAAAAAGGCAGCATGTTCTTCAAAGATGGTTGGGTGGATTTTATTCAAGCGACTAAGTAAAAAGTGCGTGACATGATAATATTCTATTTACGTATCCCAAGTACTAAAAACAAGGCTTATTTTCTTTTGGCCCCCTGAAGTATTGAGACGCTTCAATTTACCCCCTGAATGATTTATCTATTCAATTTACCCCTGAATTTATCTTTTCAATTTACCCCCTATTTTTTCGTTACGCCCCCTGAAGTATTTTTTCGCCAAAAACGTGAATTGAAGTAAGGGTAAAATCGAAAAAATGCACACATAATTAGATTTTGAGGCAAATTTGTAATAATTAAAGATGTGGGTTCACTAATAAAATTCAAAAAAATTTTTTCATTAATAAATGATTAAAAAAAATCCCCCTCCTTTCTTCCCCACCCCCCCCTACCCAACCCCTCACCCCCTCCTTCATCTTCCCCGTAACACCCACCCCGGGTCCCAACACCCCCCCTCATCACCCCTACAGATTCTTCCACTTAGGACCTACCCCCTACCCACCCAGAAACCGATCCCCCCCCAACATTCGCGAACCATCACCATTCTGCCCATATGATGGTTCGTATCTTTGCTGCTATCGATTTAGATTATCCGAGTGCACTGTTCACACCTGAAGGTTTAAATCCAACAGATGGTGGCTCGGATCATGCTCGGGGGCTTGAAGAAGGACCTCCATTGTAAGTTTGATAAACGATGGATCTAAACAAACACCTTCAAATATTGATAGCTTAGAAATTGAATATAGTGAATCTTGAACTTGATATGATGGATTGATGGTGGGGTGCGTGGGGGTGGGGGGTAGGGTTGAGGTGGGTTTTTGGAATTGAGTTTTAGTGGGTTGAAGATGGTAGCGGTGGTTGAGCTGGTGTGATTGGTCTGGTGGGAAGGTGGGGGTAGGGGTACGGTGTGTGCGGGGGTAGGGGTGCGTGGACGGGTTGTGGGGGTTATGGGTGGGGGTGGTGGGTGGGGGTGGGATGTGAGGAAGAGGGGTTAATATGAAAATTATTGTTTTGTTATTATTAAAAAGTGCCCAAAAAAATTAATGAGTGTGTTATTCCAAAAAATTAATGAGTGTGTTAATATAAATTTGACGTTTCAGGGGGTAAATTGAAAAGATAAATCATTCAGGGGGTAAATGGAAAGCTTCTCAATACTTCAGGGGGCCAAAGAAAATAAGCCTAAAAACAACTCCGTATTGTTCGACTTTCACTTCAAACGAGATAACAGCGTACCACCAATTAGTTCCTTTTTACCTAGTAATTGCATTTCATTAAAGATTAAGTATTTGGCTTTTAATGTAATAATGTCTTGTAATTAAATATTATGTATTTCTTTTTATGTAATAATGTCCTTTCATTAGTGATTATGTAACGCCCCGCCCCGGAACATCGGGTCGGAACGTTATTTGATTTGATATACTGGCCTCACAAATCCACGAGTCTTTCCAGTACATTTTGTCCTCACTCACGTGCTCACCGGGACACTTCCCAGTGGGTCACCCATCCCAAAATTATCCCAGGTCAGGCACGATTAATTTTGGAGTTCTTATGAGTTGAGCCACCGAAAAGAAATGCATCTTGATGATATGAGTAGTACCAATCAATCATATCAAACATATCACATCGCCCACTTTGGCCCGGGTATTACAATCTCCCCCACTTAAACACTCAACGTCCTCGTTGAGCCACATCCACTCCACATCCAGGACCGTACCATCCGTGTGAGACTTTAGAGGTGGCTCCTACGGCCTCAAGAGGTCACTCCCGTCCTCGGCGTAGCACTTTGCGCCGCATAGCACTTAGATCTCACATTTCGGACGACCCCGCTCTAATACCATTTTTTATTTTCCCACTAGAGCACCATCTTATATGATTATCTATATCACTCCTTTCATGATATCACTCTCTCCACTATGTACATTTAGGCTCCTCCGGGATCATGTTCAAAAGTAGGTATCTATCCCATCACTAAGGGTTCTGCACCGGCTCCACTTGTCTCCCTAATACACATCTTAACACACCCATCAACTTCACCACGCCTTCTAACTTCAACGGCGATAGTTCTTCCACTTACGTTACTCTGCATCCATTCTAAACTCTCGTAACTATCCCTACCATCTTTTCCTTTTCATCAGTACGAATCTCAAGGCACGACACCCCTTCGCTCCTCCTATCGCATAAGATCTTCGTCTTTACACCACCATTACCCTAAATCGGGTTTTATATATATATGCCCCACACTCTACAATGATACGTCTCATCAACTGAGATCGAAAGCCCCTACTTATGCCAATTTCTACCCCGCGCCCTTTTAACGTCATTATACCCACTACACATTATCGGACAACCCTCACCCGGCGACATTCTCCTCAGTCTACGGAACACAAACAAAATAATCCACTCCTATCCACATGCTGACTCTAAGGACATCACAAGCCTTAGACACGCTAGCAAGTAGGCACATAACACATAGGACCCAACAATCCTAAACCTATTTGATTTGATATACTGGCCTCACAAACCACCACGGGTCTTTCCAGTACGTTTTGTCCTCACTCATGTGTTCACCGGACACCTCACAGTGGGTCACCCATCCCAAAATTACCCAGGTCAAGCACAATTAAACTTTCGAGTTCGTATGAGTTGGGCCACCGAAAAGAAGATGCATCTTGATGGTATGAGTAGTACCAATCAAATCATATCAAACATATCACATCGCTCACTTTGGGCCGGGTATTACAGATTAAGTATTTCTTTTCATGTAGTAGTTATTTTCTAATGAGAATGTTGAGTTTTACATCAAATATTCAAAGATTATATATGTAATTTGAGTCAATCGGATAGCCTAATGACCAGAAGGTCCTGGGTTCGAAACACCTCATCGCTAATTTACAAAAAAAAATGACTATATATATAATTGAGAAATAACTACGAATAATGTCAAAACAATAATCGAAATACTAGAAA